>CM068590.1:33297975-33889703 GCA_035048485.1 Pteria penguin | reverse complement strand
AGGATGTTGTGTAAATGTTGCTGGAAGTTCGTGATTTAACAAGGGACCCTAGGGAAATGAATTACTATGTTGCTGGAAGTTCGGTGCTTTGATGTGGGTAGGAGAGAGGGATTTTATTAACATGAAATTAGGATCTATGTATAAATAAAGATTGACCCTGATTTTTATCTCATGGGTAAAAAAATGGAAGGTGGTTGTTTACTATGCTTTGGGGGGACCTATACTGGTCTATGGTAAACTGTTAAAGAAAGGACCAAAACATTTTGAAATAATTAACTAAAATGTAGGAGAGCTGGAAGTTCGGTACATTTAACATGGGACCCTATGGGTGATTGGACCTATACTGATGTGGTGGTCGGATGTGTGAGAGGAGGGGACTACTATTTCAATGTATTTAGGAGCTGTGATTGGGATGAAATTAGTTGGAATTCTATGTATAAAATAAAGATTGATTCTGCTGTAAAATCATGGAATTTTTATCTCATTTCGCTTAGTGTAAAAATTTAATGCCCTAAAAAGGGGTGGTTGGTTTAACATTTGAATTTTGGCCAATTTTGGGGGGTATCCCCCTTTCAGCATTGATTTTCTCGAAATTAAGGTGGATAACCTATTCGGTAAACAGTTGCTCAATTCAGATAGAGGCAGGGTCTGACAAACTTTTTGATATCTCTTGTGGATTAAATATTAGCTAAAATGTAGGATGTTGTGTAAATGTTGCTTGAAGTTCGGTGATTTAAACATGGGACCCTATGGGAAAATGGAATTACTTATGCTTTGACCCTTATACTGGGGCAAAGAAAGGTAATTAACGAGAGCCGTGTGATTGGCTGATGTGGTGTAGGGAGAGAGGACAGGGGGCTACTATTTCATTGTATTAGGAGCTGTGATTGGATGAAATTAGTTGATCTATGTATAAGAATTAAAGAATGATTCTGCTGTAAAATCATGAATTTGTATCTGATTTAGCTTTTGTTAAAATTTAATGCCCTAAAAAAGGGGTGGTTGTTTACATTTGAATTTTGGCCAATTTTGAGGGGGGTATCCCCCTTCCAGCAGGCTTTTCTCGAAATTAAGGTGGATAAACCTATGGGGTAAACTGTTACAATTCTGTATAGAGGAGGGTCATGACAAACATTTTGTAATGTGGATTCTATATAGCTAAAATGTAGGATGTTGTGTAAATGTTGCTGGAGAAGTTCGGTGATTTAAAATGGGACCCTATGGGAAATGGAATTACTATGCTTTGGGACCTATACTGGTCAAAGAAAGGTAATTAACGAGAGCCGTGATTGGCTGATGTGGTGTAGGGAGAGAGGTGACTACTATTTCAATGTGTTAGGAGCTTGTGAATTGGATGAAATTAGTTGATCTATGTATAGATAAAGATTGATTACTGCTGTAAAATCATGAATTTTTATCTCATTTCGCTAGCTTGTAAAAATTTAATGCCACTAAAAACGGGGGGTGGATGTTTACATTTGAATTTTGGCCAATTTTTGGGGGGTTATCCCCTTTCCAGCATGATTTTCTCGAAATTAATTAAAGGTGGATAACCTTATGGTAGTAAACTGTTAACAATTCTGATAGAGGAGGGTCTGACAAACATTTTGGCTATGTGGATTATATCATAGCTAAAATGTAGGATGTTGTGTAAATGTTGCTCGGAAGTTCGGAGATTTAACATGGACCCCTATGGGAAATGGAACTTAACTATGCTTTGACCTATACTGGTCAAAAGAAAGGTAATTAACGAGAGCCGTGATTGGCCTGCAGTGGTGTAGGGGAGAGAGGGACTACTATTTCAATGTATTAGGAGCTGTGATTGGATTGAAATTCGTTGATCTATGTATAAATAAAGATTGATTCTGCTGTAAAATTCATGAATTTTTATCTCATTTCGCTAGTGTACAAAGTTAATGCCCTAAAAAGGGGGTGGGTTGTTTACATATGAATTTTGGCCAATTTTGGGGGGTATCCCCCTTCCAGCATGATTTTTCCTCGACATTAAGGTGGATAAACCTATGGTAAACTGTTACACATCTGATAGAGGGAGGGTCTGACAAACATTTGGATATGTGGGATTATATATAGCTAAACTGTAGGATGTTGTGTAAATGTTGCTGGAAAGTTCGGTGATTTAACAAGGGACCCTTATCGGGAAATGGAAAACTATGCTTTGACCTATACTGGTCAAAGGAAAGGTAATTAACGAGAGCCGTGATTGGCTGATGTGGTCTGTAGGGAGGAAGGGACTACTATTTCAATGTATTAGGAGCTGTGACTGGATGAAAATAGTTGAATCTATGTATAAATAAAGATTGATTTCTGCTGTAAAATCATGAAAGTATATCTCATTTCGCTAGTGTAAACATTTAATGCCCTAAAACGGGGGTGGTTGTTTACATTTGAATGTTGGCCAATTTTTGGGGGGTATCCCCTTATCCAGCCTGATTTTCTCGAACTTAAGGTGGATAACCAATGGTAAACTGTTACAATTCTGATAGAGGAGGGTCTGACCACCACATTTTGATTTGTGGATTATATATAGCTACAATGCTTAGGATGTTGTGTAAATGTTGCTGGAAGTTCGGTAATTTAAACATGGGACCCTATGGTCGAAACTGGACTTACTATGCTATGACCTATACTGTGTCCAAGAAAGGTAATTAACGAGACGGCGTGATTGGGGGGCCTTTTTAGATGTGGGTTTGTAGGGGCGAGAGGGACTACTATTTCAAATGTATCAGGCGTGGTGATTGGAATGAAATTATTTGTTCTAAGTATAAATAAAGATAGATTCACGCTGTAAAATCATGAATTTTTATCTTCATTTCGCTTATGTAAAAATTTAATGCCCTAACAAGGGGGTGGTTGTTTACATTTGAATTTTGGCCAATTTTGGGGGGTATCCCCCTTCCAGCATGATTTTCTCGACAAATTAAGGTGGATAACCTATGGTAAAACTGTTACAATTCTGATAGAGGAGGGTCTGACAAACATTTAGATATGTGGATTATATATAGCTAAAATGTAGGATGTTGTGTAAATGTTGCTGGAAGTTCGGTGAGTTAACATGGGACCCTATGGGAAATGGTATTACTTTTGCTTTGACCTATACTGGTCAAAGGAAAGGGAATTAACTAGAGCCGTGATCTGGCTGATGTGGTGTAGGGAGAGAGGGAACTACTATTTCAATGTATTTAGGAGCTTTGATTGGATGAAATTAGTTGATCTATGTCTAAATAAAGATTGATTCTGCTGTAACATCATGAATTTTTTATATCATTTCGCTCAGTGTAAAAATATAAATGCCCTAAATGAAGGGGATGGTTGTTTACATTTGAAATTTTGGCCAATTTTGGGGGGTATCCCCCTTCCAGCATGAATTTTCTCGAATATTATAGGTTTGGGATAACCTATGGTAAAACTGTTGCAATATTCTGACTAGAGGATGGTCCTGACAAACATTTTTGATATGTGGATTATTATATAGCTAAAATGTAGGATGTTGTGTAAATGTTGCTGGAAGTTCGGTGATTTAACATGGGACCCTATGGGAAATGGAATTACGATGCTTTGACCTATTACTGGTCAAAGAAAGGTAATTAACGGAGTGCCGTGATAGGTTGATGTGGTGTAGGGAGAGAGGGACTACATATTTCAATGTATTAGGAGCTGTGATTGGATGAAATTAGTTGATCAATGTATCAATAAAGAATGATTCTGCTGTAAAATCATGAATTTTTATCTCATTTCGCTAGTGTAAAAATTTAATGCCCTAAAAAGGGGTGGTTGTTTACATTTGAATTTTGGCCAATTTTGGTGTGGGGTATCCCCCTTCCAGCATGGATTTTCTCGAAATTAAGGTGGATTAACTAAGGTAAACTGTTGCAATTTCGATAGAGGAGGGTCTGACCAAACCATTTTGATTATGTGGCTTATTTTATAGCTAAAATGTAGGATGATGTGTAAATGTTGCTGGAAGTTCGGTGATTTAAACATGGGACCCTATGGGAAATGGAATTACTATGTCTTTGACCTATACTTGTCAAAGAAAGGTAATTAACGAGAGCCGTGATTGGCTGCTGTGGTGTAGGGAGAGAGGGACACCTATTTCAATGTATTAGGAGCAGTGATTGGAATGAAAATAGTTGAATCCTTGTCTAAATACAGATTGGATTCTGACTGTAAAATCATGAAATATTTTATCTCATTTTCCGCTAGTGTAAAAATTTAATGCCCTAAAAAGGGTGTGGTTGTTTACTATTTGAATTTTGGCCAATTTGGGGGGTTCTCCCCCTTCCAGCATGATTTTCTCGAAATTAAGGTGGATAAACTATGGTAAACTGTTACAATTCTGATAGAGGAGGGTCTCTGACAAACATTTTGATATGTTGGATTATATATAGCTAAAATGTAGGGATGTTGTGTAAATGTTGCTGGAAGTTTCGGTGATTTCAACATGGGGACCCTAAGAACTGGAATTACTATGCTTTGACATCATACTGGTCAAAGAAAGGTAATTAACGGAAGCCGTGAATGGCTGATGTGGTGTAGGGAGAGAGGGACTACCTATTTCAATGTATTAGGAGCTATGTTTGGATGAAATTAGTTGATCAATGTATAAATCAAAGATTGATTCTTGCTGTAAAATCATGCATTTTTATCTCTTTTCGCTAGTGTAAAAAATTTAATGCCCTAAAATGGGGTGCATGTTTACATTTGAAGTTTGTCCATATTTTGCGGGAATCCCCCTTCCAGCATGATTTTCGCCGACATTAAGGTGGATAACCTATGGTAAACTGTTGCAATTCTGATAGAGGAGGGTCTGACAAACATTTTGATATGTGGATTATATATAGCTTAAAAAATGTAGGATGTTGTGGTAATGTTGCTGGAAGTTCGGTGATTTTACACATGGGACCCTATGGGGAAATGGAATTACTATTCTTTGACCTATTCTTGTCAAAGATAGGTAATTAACGAGAGCCTTGATTGGATTATGTGTTGTAGTGAGAGATGGACTACTATTTCTATGTATTTGGAGCTGTGATTGGATGAAATTAGTTGATCTATGTGTAAATCAAGATTGATTCTGCTGTAGAATCATGAATTTTTTTTATATTTTTCTTTTCTCTTTTCGCTAGTGTTAAAAAATTTAATGCCTTAAAAAGGGGGGGGGTTGTTTTACATTTGCATTTTGGCCAATTTTGGGGTGGGTATCCCCATTCCAGCATGATTTTCTCGAAACTTAAGGTGGAATAACCTATGGTAAACTGTTACAATTCTCGATAGAGGAGGGTTTGTCTGACAAACATTTTGATATGTGGATTATTTATTAGCTAAAAATGTAGGATGTTGTGTAAATGTTGCTGGAAGTTCGGTGGATTATAACATGGGACCCTATGGGAAATGGAATTTACTATGCTTAGACCTATAACTGGTCAAAGAAAGGTAATTTAACCGAGAGCCGTGATTGGCTGATGTGGTGTAGGGAGAGAGGGACTACCTATTTCCATGTCTTAGGAGCTGTGATTGGATGAAATTAGTTGAACCTATGTATAAATAAAGATTGATTCTGCTGTAAAATCATGAATTTTTATCTCATTTCGCTAGTGTACAAAATTTTAATGCCCTAAAAAAGGGGGTGGTTGTTTACCTTTGAATTTTGGCCAATTTTGGGGGGTAGTCCCCCTTCCCGGCATGATTTTCTCGAAATTAAGGTGGATAAACCTATGGTAACACTGTTACAATTCTGATAGAGGAGGGTCTGACCAAACATTTTGATATGTGGATTATATATAGCTAAAATGTAGGATGTTGTGTAAATGTTGCTGGACGTTCGGTGGTGATTTAACAATGGGACCCTAAGGAAATGGAATTTCTATGCTTTGACCCCTATAAGGTCAACGAAAGGTAATTAACGAGAGCCGTGATTGGCTGATGTGAGTGTAGGGAGGAGATGGACTACTATTTCACTGTATGTAAGGAAGCTTGTGATAGGATGAAATTAGTTGATCTCTTTACTAAAATAAAGATTGATTCTGCTGTAAAATCAATGAATTTTTATCTCATTTCGCTAGTGTAAAAATTTACTGCCCTAAAAAGGGGTGGTTGTATACATTTGAATTTTGGCCAATTTTGGGGGGTATCCCCCTTCCAGCCTGATTTTCTCGAAAATTAAGGTGGTTAACCTATGTTAAACTGGTTACAATTCTGATAGAGGAGGGTCTGACAAACATTTTGATATGTGGATTATATATAGCTAAATGGTAGGATGTTGTGTAAATGTTGCTGGAAGTTCGGTGATTTAACAGGGAACCCTATGGGAAATGGACACTTACTTTGCTTTGACCTATACTGGTCAAAGAAAGGTAATTAAACGAGAGCCGTGATTGGTCTGATGCTGAAGTGGTGTAGGGAGAGAGAGAGGGACTACTATTTCAATGTATTAGGAGCTGTGATTGGATGAAATTAGTTGATCTATGTATACACTAAAGATTGATTGCCTGCTGTAAAAATCATGAATTTTTCAATCTCATTTACGCTAGTTGTAAAAATATAAAATGCCCTAAAAAAGGGGGTGGTTGTTTACATTTGAATTTTGGCCAATTTTTGGGGGTATCCCCCTTCCAGCATGATATTTCTCGAAATTAAGGTGGATAAACCTATGGTAAACTGCTTACCAATTCTGGATAGAGGAGGGTCTGACAAACATTTTGATATGTTGGATTATATATAGCTAAAATGTAGGATGTTGTGTAAATGTTGCTGGAAGTTCGGTAATATTAACATGGGACCCTATGGGAAATGGCAATTACTATGCTTTGACCTATACTGGTCAAAGAAAGGTAATTAACGAGAGCCGTGATTGGCTGATGTGGTTGTAGGGCGAGAGGGGGACTACTATTTCAATGTATCAGGGAACGCTGTGATTTGGATGAACACTTATTTAGATCTATGTATAAATAAAGATTGATTCTGCTGTAAAATCATGAATTTTTATCTCATTTCGCTAGTGTAAAAATTTAAATGCCCTAAAAGGGGGGCCAGGGTGCGGTGGTTTGTTTACATTTTGAATTTTGGCCAATTTTGGGGGGTATCCCCCTTCCAGCTATGATTTGTCTCGAAATTAAGGTGGATAACTATTGGTAAACTGTTACAATTCTGATAGCGGAGGGTCGGACAAACCCTTTGATATGTGGAGTATACATAGCGAAAATGTAGGATGTTGTGTAACTCTTGCTGGAAGTTCGGTAATTTACCCTGGGACCCTATGGGAAATGGAATTACTATGCTTTGAGACCCTATACTGGTCAAAGAAAGGTAATTAACGAGAGAGCCGTGATTGGCTGATGTGGTGTAGGGAGAGAGGGACTACTATTTCAATGTTATCAGGAAGCTGTGATTGGATGAAAATTATTTGATCTATGTAATAAATAAAGATTGGATTCTGCTGTAAAATTCATGAATTTTTAATTCTCATTTCGCTAGTGTAAAAATTTAATGCCCTAAAAAGGGGTGGTAGTTTACAATTGAATATTGGCAAATTTTGGGGGGTATCCCCCTTCCAGCATGATTTTCTCGAAATTAATGGTGGATAACCTACTGCGTAAACCTGTTTAACAATTCTGATAGAGGAGGGTCCTGACAAACATTTTGATATGGTGGATTATATATAGCATAAAAATGTAGATATGTTGTGTAAAATGTTAGCTGGAAGTTCGGTAAATTAACATGGGGACCCCTATGGGAAATGGAATATACTATGCTTTGACACTATACTGGTCCAAAGAAAGGTAATTAACGAGAGCCGTTGATTGGCTGATGTGGTGTTAGGGATGAGAGGGACTACTATTTTCAACTGTATCATGGAGCTGTGATTGGATGAAAATTATTTTGATCTAGTGTATAAATAAAGATTGATTCTGCTGTCAAATCCATGAATTTATTATCTCATTTCGCTAGTGTAAAAAATTTAATGCCCTAAAAAGGGGTGGTTGTTTACATTTGAATTTTGGCCAATTTTGGGGGGTATCCCCCTTCAGCATTGATTTTCTCCGAAATTAAGGTGGATAACCTATGGTAAACTTTTACCAATTCTGACATAGAGGAGGGTCTGACCAAAACATTTTGAATATGTGGATTATATATAGCTAAAATGTGGGATGTTGTGTAAATGTTTGCTGAGAAGTTTCAGGTAATTTAACATGGAGGGACCCTATGGGAAATGGAATTAACTATGTCTATTGACCTATACTGGTCAAAGAAAGGTAATTAACCGATAGAGCCCGTGGATTGGCTGATGTGGTGGGTAGGGAGAGAGGGACTACTATTTCAATGATATCAGGAGCTGTGATTGGAATGAAAATTATTTGATTCTATGTATAAATTAAAATGATTGATTCCTGCTGTAAAATCATGAATTTTTTTATATCCTCAATTTCGCTAAAGTAAAAATTTAATGCCCTAAAAAGGGGTGGTTGTTTACATTTGAATTTTGGCCAATTTTGGGGGGTATCCCCCTTCCAGCATGATTTTTCCTCCGAAATTAAGGTGGATAAAACCTATGGTAAACGTGTTACAAATTTCTGATATCAGAGGAGGGGTCCCCCCCCCCCCCCCCCCCCCCCCCCCCTCCCCCCCCCCCCCCCCCCCCCCCCCCCAGACCCAAACCATTTTGATCTTTGGATTATATATAGCTAAAATGTAGGATGTTGTGTAAATGTTGCTGGAAGTTTTCCGGTGATTTAACAGCCATGGGAACCCTATGGGAAATGGAATTACTATGCTTTGACCTATACTGGTCAAAGAAAGGTAACTTAACGAGAGCCGTGATTGGCTGGATGTGGTTTAGAGTAGGCGAGAGAGGACTACTATTTCAATGTTATCCAGGACGCTGTGATTGGATGGAAAATTTTATTTGGATCTTATGTTAATAAATAAAGATTGATTCTGCTGTAAAATCATGAATTTTTATTCTTCATTTCCGCTAATTGTAAAAATTTAATGCGCTTAAAAAGGGGTGGTTGTTTTAACATGTATGAATTTTTGGCCACCATTTTGGGGGGGTATCCCCCATTCCAGCATGATTTCTCGAAATTAAGGTGGATAACCTATGGTAAACTGTTACAATTTCCTGATAGAGGAGGGTCTGACAAACATTTTGATCTGTGGATTATATATAGCTAACATGTAGGATGTTGTGTAAATGTTGCTGGAAGTTCGGTAATTTAACATGGGACCCTATGGGAAATGGAATTACTATGCTTTGACCTATACTGGTCAAAGAAAGGTAATTAACGAGAGCCGTGATTGGCTGATGTGGTGTAGGGAGAGAGGGACTACTATTTCAATGTATCAGGAGCTGTGATTGGATGAAATTATTTGATCTATGTATAAATAAAGATTGATTCTGCTGTAAAATCATGAATTTTTATCTCCATTTCGCTAGTGTAAAAATTTAATGCCCTAAAAAGGGGTGGTTGTTTACATTTGAATTTTGGCCAATTTTGGGGGGTATCCCCCTTCCAGCATGATTTTCTCGAAATTAAGGTGGATAACCTATGGTAAACTGTTACAATTCTGATAGAGGAGGGTCTGACAAACATTTTGATATGTGGATTATATATAGCTAAAATGTAGGATGTTGTGTAAATGTTGCTGGAAGTTCGGTAATTTAACATGGGACCCTATGGGAAATGGAATTACTATGCTTTGACCTATACTGGTCAAAGAAAGGTAATTAACGAGAGCCGTGATTGGCTGATGTGGTGTAGGGATAGATGGACTACTATAACAATGTATCCAGAGCTGTGATGGGATGAAAAAAATTGATCTAAGTATAAATAATGATTGATTCTGCTGTAAAAAATGAATTTTTATCTCATTTCGCTAGTGTAAAAATTTAATGCCCTAAAAAGGGGTGGTTGTTTACATTTGAATTTTGGCCAATTTTTGAGGGTATCCCCCTTCCAGCATGATTTTCTCGAAATTAAGGTGGATAACCTATGGTAAACTGTTTACAATTCTGATAGAGGAGGGTCTGACAAACATTTTGATATGTGGATTATATATAGCTAAAATGTAGGATGTTGTGTAAATGTTGCTGGAAGTTCGGTAATTTAACATGGGACCCTATGGGAAATGGAATTACTATGCTTTGACCTATACTGGTCAAAGAAAGGTAATTAACGAGAGCCGTGATTGGCTGATGTGGTGTAGGGAGAGAGTGAATAATATTTAAATGTATCAGTAGCTGTGATTGGATGAAATTTTTTGATTTATTTATAAATAAAGATTGATTCTGCTGTAAAATAATGAATTTTTATCTCATTTCGCTAGTGTAAAAATTTAATGCCCTAAAAGGGGTGGTTGTTTACATTTGAATTTTGGCCAATTTTGGGGGGTATCCCCCTTCCAGCATGATTTTCTCGAAATTAAGGTGGATAACCTATGGTAAACTGTTACAATTCTGATAGAGGAGGGTCTGACAAACATTTTGATATGTGGATTATATATAGCTAAAATGTGGGATGTTGTGTAAATGTTGCTGGAAGTTCGGTAATTTAACATGGGACCCTATGGGAAATGGAATTACTATGCTTTGACCTATACTGGTCAAAGAAAGGTAATTAACGAGAGCCGTGATTGGCTGATGTGGTGTAGGGAGAGAGGGACTACTATTTCAATGTATCAGGAGCTGTGATTGGATGAAATTATTTGATCTATGTATAAATAAAGATTGATTCTGCTGTAAAATCATGAATTTTTATCTCATTTCGCTAACGTAAAAAATTTATTACCTAAAAAGGGGTGGTTGTTTACATTTGAATTTTGGCAAATTTTGGAGGGTGACCCCCTTCCAGCATGAATTTCTCAAAATTAAGGTGGATAACCTATGGTAAACTGTTTAAATTCTGATAGAGGAGGGTCTGACAAACATTTTGATATGTGGATTATATATAGCTAAAATGTAGGATGTTGTGTAAATGTTGCTGGAAGTTCGGTGATTTAACATGGGACCCTATGGGAAATGGAATTACTATGCTTTGACCTATACTGGTCAAAGAAAGGTAATTAACGAGAGCCGTGATTGGCTGATGTGGTGTAGGGAGAGAGGGACTACTATTTCAATGTATCAGGAGCTGTGATTGGATGAAATTATTTGATCTATGTATAAATAAAGATTGATTCTGCTGTAAAATCATGAATTTTTATCTCATTTCGCTAATGTAAAAATTTAATGCGCTAAAAAGGGGTGGTTGTTTACATTTGAATTTTGGCCAATTTTGGGGGGTATCCCCCTTCCAGCATGATTTTCTCGAAATTAAGGTGGATAACCTATGGTAAACTGTTACAATTCTGATAGAGGAGGGTCTGACAAACATTTTGATATGTGGATTATATATAGCTAAAATGTAGGATGTTGTGTAAATGTTGCTGGAAGTTCGGTGATTTAACATGGGACCCTATGGGAAATGGAATTACTATGCTTTGACCTATACTGGTCAAAGAAAGGTAATTAACGAGAGCCGTGATTGGCTGATGTGGTGTAAGGAGAGAGGGACTACTATTTCAATGTATCAGGAGCTGTGATTGGATGAAATTATTTGATCTATGTATAAATAAAGATTGATTCTGCTGTAAAATCATGAATTTTTATCTCATTTCGCTAATGTAAAAATTTAATGCCCTAAAAAGGGGTGGTTGTTTACATTTGAATTTTGGCCAATTTTGGGGGGTATCCCCCTTCCAGCATGATTTTCTCGAAATTAAGGTGGATAACCTATGGTAAACTGTTACAATTCTGATAGAGGAGGGTCTGACAAACATTTTGATATGTGGATTATATATAGCTAAAATGTAGGATGTTGTGTAAATGTTGCTGGAAGTTCGGTGATTTAACATGGGACCCTATGGGAAATGGAATTACTATGCTTTGACCTATACTGGTCAAAGAAAGGTAATTAACGAGAGCCGTGATTGGCTGATGTGGTGTAGGGAGAGAGGGACTACTATTTCAATGTATCAGGAGCTGTGATTGGATGAAATTATTTGATCTATGTATAAATAAAGATTGATTCTGCTGTAAAATCATGAATTTTTATCTCATTTCGCTAATGTAAAAATTTAATGCCCTAAAAAGGGGTGTTGTTTACATTTGAATTTTGGCCAATTTTGGGGGGTATCCCCCTTCCAGCATGATTTTCTCGAAATTAAGGTGGATAACCTATGGTAAACTGTTACAATTCTGATAGAGGAGGGTCTGACAAACATTTTGATATGTGGATTATATATAGCTAAAATGTAGGATGTTGTGTAAATGTTGCTGGAAGTTCGGTGATTTAACATGGGACCCGATGGGAAAAGGAATTACTATGCTTTGTCCTATACTGGTCTAAGATAGGTAATTTACGAGAGCCGTGATTGGCTGATGTGGTGTAGGGAGAGTTTGAATACTATTTCAATGTATCAGGAGCTGTGATTGGATGAAATTATTTGATCTATGTATAAATAAAGATTGATTCTGCTGTAAAATCATGAATTTTTATCTCATTTCGCTAGTGTAAAAATTTAATGCCCTAAAAAGGGGTGGTTGTTTACATTTGAATTTTGGCCAATTTTGGGGGGTATCCCCCTTCCAGCATGATTTTCTCGAAATTAAGGTGGATAACCTATGGTAAACTGTTACAATTCTGATAGAGGAGGGTCTGACAAACATTTTGATATGTGGATTATATATAGCTAAAATGTAGGATGTTGTGTAAATGTTGCTGGAAGTTCGGTGATTTAACATGGGACCCTATGGGAAATGGAATTACTATGCTTTGACCTATACTGGTCAAAGAAAGGTAATTAACGAGAGCCGTGATTGGCTGATGTGGTGTAGGGAGAGAGGGACTACTATTTCAATGTATTAGGAGCTGTGATTGGATGAAATTAGTTGATCTATGTATAAATAAAGATTGATTCTGCTGTAAAATCATGAATTTTTATCTCATTTCGCTAGTGTAAAAATTTAATGCCCTAAAAAGGGGTGGTTGTTTACATTTGAATTTTGGCCAATTTTGGGGGGTATCCCCCTTCCAGCATGATTTTCTCGAAATTAAGGTGGATAACCTATGGTAAACTGTTACAATTCTGATAGAGGAGGGTCTGACAAACATTTTGATATGTGGATTATATATAGCTAAAATGTAGGATGTTGTGTAAATGTTGCTGGAAGTTCGGTGATTTAACATGGGACCCTATGGGGAAATGGAATTACTATGCTTTGACCTATACTGGTCAAAGAAAGGTAATTAACGAGAGCCGTGATTGGCTGATGTGGTGTAGGGAGAGAGGGACTACTAATTCAATGTATTAGGAGCTGTGATTGGATGAAATTATTTGATCTATGTATAAATAAAGATTGATTCTGTTGTAAAATCATGAATTTTTTATCTCATTACGCTAATGTAAAACTTTAATGACCTAAAAAGGGGTGGTTGTTTACATTTGAATTTTGGCCAATTTTGGGGGGTATCCCCCTTCCAGCATGATTTTCTCGAAATTAAGGTGGATAACCTATGGTAAACTGTTACAATTCTGATAGAGGAGGGTCTGACAAACATTTTGATATGTGGATTATATATAGCTAAAATGTAGGATGTTGTGTAAATGTTGCTGGAAGTTCGGTGATTTAACATGGGACCCTATGGGAAATGGAATTACTATGCTTTGACCTATACTGGTCAAAGAAAGGTAATTAACGAGAGCCGTGATTGGCTGATGTGGTGTAGGGAGAGAGGGACTACTATTTCAATGTATTAGGAGCTGTGATTGGATGAAATTTGTGATCTATGTATAAATAAAGATTGATTCTGCTGTAAAATCATGAATTTTTATCTCATTTCGCTAGTGTAAAAATTTAATGCCCTAAAAAGGGGTGGTTGTTTACATTTGAATTTTGGCCAATTTTGGGGGTATCCCCCTTCCAGCATGATTTTCTCGAAATTAAGGTGGATAACCTATGGTAAACTGTTGCAATTCTGATAGAGGAGGGTCTGACAAACATTTTGATATGTGGATTATATATAGCTAAAATGTAGGATGTTGTGTAAATGTTGCTGGAAGTTCGGTAATTTAACATGGGACCCTATGGAAATGGAATTACTATGCTTTGACCTATATGGTCAAAGAACAGTAATTAACGAGAGCCGTGATTGGCTGATGTGGTGTAGGGAGAGGGACTACTATTTCAATGTATCAGGAGCTGTGATTGGATGAAATTATTTGATCTATGTATAAATAAAGATTGATTCTGCTGTAAAATCATGAATTTTTATCTCATTTCGCTAGTGTAAAAATTTAATGCCCTAAAAAGGGGTGGTTGTTTACATTTGAATTTTGGCCAATTTTGGGGGGTATCCCCCTTCCAGCATGATTTTCTCGAAATTAAGGTGGATAAACCTATGGTAAACTGTTACAATTCTGATAGAGGAGGTCTGACAAAACATTTTGATATGTGGATTATATATAGCTAAAATGTAGGATGTTGTGTAAATGTTGCTGGAAGTTCGGTAATTTAACATGGGACCCTATGGGAAATGGAATTACTATGCTTTGACCGGGTGGTCAAAGAAAGGTAATTAACGAGAGCCGTGATTGGCTGATGTGGTGTAGGGAGAGAGGGACTACTATTTCAATGTATCAGGAGCTGTGATTGGATGAAATTATTTGATCTATGTATAAATAAAGATTGATTCTGCTGTAAAATCATGATTTTTTATCTCATTTCGCTAGTGTAAAAATTTAATGCCCTAAAAAGGGGTGGTTGTTTACATTTGAATTTTGGCCAATTTTGGGGGGTATCCCCCTTCCAGCATGATTTTCTCGAAATTAAGGTGGATAACCTATGGTAAACTGTTACAATTCTGATAGAGGAGGGTCTGACAAACATTTTGATATGTGGATTATATATAGCTAAAATGTAGGAGTTTGTGTAAATGTTGCTGGAAGTTCGGTGATTTAACATGGGACCCTATGGGAAATGGAATTACTATGCTTTGACCTATACTGGTCAAAGAAAGGTAATTAACGAGAGCCGTGATTGGCTGATGTGGTGTAGGGAGAGAGGGACTACTATTGCAATGTATTAGGAGCTGTGATTGGATGAAATTAGTTGATCTATGTATAAATAAAGATTGATTCTGCTGTAAAATCATGAATTTTTATCTCATTTCGCTAGTGTAAAAATTTAATGCCCTAAAAAGGGGTGGTTGTTTACATTTGAATTTTGGCCCAATTTTGGGGGGTATCCCCCTTCCAGCATGATTTTCTCGAAATTAAGGTGGATAACCTATGGTAAACTGTTACAATTCTGATAGAGGAGGGTCTGACAAACATTTTGATATGTGGATTATATATAGCTAAAATGTAGGATGTTGTGTAAATGTTGCTGGAAGTTCGGTGGTTTAACATGGGACCCTATGGGAAATGGAATTACTATGCTTTGACCTATACTGGTCAAAGAAAGGTAATTAACGAGAGCCGTGATTGGCTGATGTGGTGTAGGGAGAGAGGGACTACTATTTCAATGTATTAGGAGCTGTGATTGGATGAAATTAGTTTGATCTATGTATAAATAAAGATTGATTCTGCTGTAAAATCATGAATTTTTTATCTCATTTCGCTAATGTAAAAATTTAATGCCCTAAAAAGGGGTGGTTGTTTACATTTGAATTTTGGCCAATTTTGGGGGGTATCCCCCTTCCAGCATGATTTTCTCGAAATTAAGGTGGATAACCTATGGTAAACTGTTACAGGGTCTGACAAACATTTTGATATGTGGATTATATATAGCTAAAATGTAGGATGTTGTGTAAATGTTGCTGGAAGTTCGGTGATTTAACATGGGACCCTATGGGAAATGGAATTACTATGCTTTGACCTATACTGGTCAAAGAAAGGTAATTAACGAGAGCCGTGATTGGCTGATGTGGTGTAGGGAGAGAGGGACTACTATTTCAATGTATAAGGATCTGTGATTGGATGAAATTAGTTGATCGATGTATAAATAAAGATTGATTCTGCTGTAAAATCATGAATTTTTATCTCATTTCGCTAGTGTAAAAATTTAATGCCCGAAAAATGGGTGGTTGTTTACATTTGAATTTTGGCCAATTTTGGGGGGTATCCCCCTTCCAGCATGATTTTCTCGAAATTAAGGTGGATAACCTATGGTAAACTGTTACAATTCTGATAGAGGAGGGTCTGACAAACATTTTGATATGTGGATTATATATAGCTAAAATGTAGGATGTTGTGTAAATGTTGCTGGAAGTTCGGTAATTTAACATGGGACCCTATGGGAAATGGAATTACTATGCTTTGACCTATACTGGTCAAAGAAAGGTAATTAACGAGAGCCGTGATTGGCTGATGTGGTGTAGGGAGAGAGGGACTACTATTTCAATGTATCAGGAGCTGTGATTTGGATGAAATTATTTGATCTATGTATAAATAAAGATTGATTCTGCTGTAAAATCATGAATTTTTATCTCATTTCGCTAGTGTAAAAATTTAATGCCCTAAAAAAGGGTGGTTGTTTACATTTGATTTTGGCCAATTTTGGGGGGTATCCCCCTTCCAGCATGTTTTTCTCGAAATTAAGGTGGATAACCTTTGGTAATCTGTTACATTTCTGATAGAGGAGGGTCTGACAAACATTTTGATATGTGGTTTATATATAGATATAATGTAGGATGTTGTGTAAATGTTGCTGGAAGTTCGGTAATTTTAACATGGGACCCTATGGGAAATGGAATTACTATGCTTTGACCTATACTGGTCAAAGAAAGGTAATTAACGAGAGCCGTGATTGGCTGATGTGGTGTAGGGAGAGAGGGACTACTATTTCAATGTATCAGGAGCTGTGATTGGATGAAATTATTTGATCTATGTATAAATAAAGATTGATTCTGCTGTAAAATCATGAATTTTTTATCTCATTTCGCTAATGTAAAAATTTAATGCCCTAAAAAGGGGTGGTTGTTTACATTTGAATTTTGGCCAATTTTGGGGGGTATCCCCCTTCCAGCATGATTTTCCTCGAAATTAAGGTGGATAACCTATGGTAAACTGTTACAATTCTGATAGAGGAGGGTCTGACAAACATTTTGATATGTGGATTATATATAGCTAAAATGTAGGATGTTGTGTAAATGTTGCTGGAAGTTCGGTAATTTAACATGGGACCCTATGGGAAATGGAATTACTATGCTTTGACCTATACTGGTCAAAGAAAGGTAATTAACGAGAGCCGTGATTGGCTGATGTGGTGTAGGGAGAGAAGGACTACTATTTCAATGTATCAGGAGCTGTGATTGGATGAAATTATTTGATCTATGTATAAATAAAGATTGATTCTGCTGTAAAATCATGAATTTTTATCTCATTTCGCTAGTGTAAAAATTTAATGCCCTAAAAAGGGGTGGTTGTTTACATTTGAATTTTGGCCAATTTTGGGAGTATCCCCCTTCCAGCATGATTTTCTCGAAATTAAGGTGGATAACCTATGGTAAACTGTTACAATTCTGATAGAGGAGGGTCTGACAAACATTTTGATATGTGGATTATATATAGCTAAAATGTGGGATGTTGTGTAAATGTTGCTGGAAGTTCGGTAATTTAACATGGGACCCTATGGGAAATGGAATTACTATGCTTTGACCTATACTGGTCAAAGAAAGGTAATTAACGAGAGCCGTGATTGGCTGATGTGGTGTAGTACTATTTCAATGTATCAGGAGCTGTGATTGGATGAAATTATTTGATCTATGTATAAATAAAGATTGATTCTGCTGTAAAATCATGAATTTTTATCTCATTTCGCTAATGTAAAAATTTAATGCCCTAAAAAGGGGTGGTTGTTTACATTTGAATTTTGGCCAATTTTGGGGGGTATTCCCCTTCCAGCATGATTTTCTCGAAATTAAGGTGGATAACCTATGGTAAACTGTTACAATTCTGATAGAGGTGTGTCTGACAAACATTTTGATATGTGGATTATATATAGCTAAAATGTAGGATGTTGTGTAAATGTTGCTGGAAGTTCGGTGATTTAACATGGGACCCTATGGGAAATGGAATTACTATGCTTTGACCTATACTGGTCAAAGAAAGGTAATTAACGAGAGCCGTGATTGGCTGATGTGGTGTAGGGAGAGAGGGACTACTATTTCAATGTATCAGGAGCTGTGATTGGATGAAATTATTTGATCTATGTATAAATAAAGATTGATTCTGCTGTAAAATCATGAATTTTTATCTCATTTCGCTAGTGTAAAAAATTTAATGCCCTAAAAAGGGGTGGTTGTTTACATTTGAATTTTGGCCAATTTTGGGGGGTATCCCCCTTCCAGCATGATTTTCTCGAAATTAAGGTGGATAACCTATGGTAAACTGTTACAATTCTGATAGAGGAGGGTCTGACAAACATTTTGATATGTGGAATATATATAGGTAAAATGTAGGATGTTGTGGTAAATGTTGCTGGAAGTTCGGTGATTTAACATGGGACCCTATGGGAAATGGAATTACTATGCTTTGACCTATACTGGTCAAAGAAAGGTAATTAACGAGAGCCGTGATTGGCTGATGTGGTGTAGGGAGAGATGGACTACTATTTCAATGTATTAGGAGCTGTGATTGGATGAAATTAGTTGATCTATGTATAAATAAAGATTGATTCTGCTGTAAAATCATGAATTTTTATCTCATTTCGCTAGTGTAAAAATTTAATGCCCTAAAAAGGGGTGGTTGTTTACATTTGAATTTTGGCCAATTTTGGGGGGTATCCCCCTTCCAGCATGATTTTCTCGAAATTAAGGTGGATAACCTATTGTAAACTGTTAAAATTCTGATAGATGAGGGTATGACAAACATTTTGAGATGTGGATTCTCTATAGCTAAAATGTAGGATGTTGTGTAAATGTTGCTGGAAGTTCGGTGATTTAACATGGGACCCTATGGGAAATGGAATTACTATGCTTTGACCTATACTGGTCAAAGAAAGGTAATTAACGAGAGCCGTGATTGGCTGATGTGGTGTAGGGAGAGAGGGACTACTATTTCAATGTATTAGGAGCTTGTGATTGGATGAAATTAGTTGATCTATGTATAAATAAAGATTGATTCTGCTGTAAAATCATGAATTTTTATCTCATTTCGCTAGTGTAAAAATTTAATGCCCTAAAAAGGGGTGGTTGTTTACATTTGAATTTTGGCCAATTTTGGGGGGTATCCCCCTTCCAGCATGATTTTCTCGAAATTAAGGTGGATAACCTATGGTAAACTGTTACAATTCTGATAGAGGAGGGTCTGACAAACATTTTGATATGTGGATTATATATAGCTAAAATGTAGGATGTTGTGTAAATGTTGCTGGAAGTTCGGTAATTTAACATGGGACCCTATGGGAAATGGAATTACTATGCTTTGACCTATACTGGTCAAAGAAAGGTAATTAACGAGAGCCGTGATTGGCTGATGTGGTGTAGGGAGAGAGGGACTACTATTTCAATGTATCAGGAGCTGTGATTGGATGAAATTATTTGATCTATGTATAAATAAAGATTGATTCTGCTGTAAAATCATGAATTTTTATCTCATTTCGCTAGTGTAAAAATTTAATGCCCTAAAAAGGGGTGGTTGTTTACATTTGAATTTTGGCCAATTTTGGGGGGTATCCCCCTTCCAGCATGATTTTCTCGAAATTAAGGTGGATAACCTATGGTAAACTGTTACAATTCTGATAGAGGAGGGTCTGACAAACATTTTGATATGTGGATTATATATAGCTAAAATGTAGGATGTTGTGTAAATGTTGCTGGAAGTTCGGTGATTTAACATGGGACCCTATGGGAAATGGAATTACTATGCTTTGACCTATACTGGTCAAAGAAAGGTAATTAACGAGAGCCGTGATTGGCTGATGTGGTGTAGGGAGAGAGGGACTACTATTTCAATGTATCAGGAGCTGTGATTGGATGAAATTATTTGATCTATGTATAAATAAAGATTGATTCTGCTGTAAAATCATGAATTTTTATCTCATTTCGCTAATGTAAAAATTTAATGCGCTAAAAAGGGGTGGTTGTTTACATTTGAATTTTGGCCAATTTTGGGGGGTACCCCCCTTCCAGCATGATTTTCTCGAAATTAAGGTGGATAACCTATGGTAAACTGTTACAATTCTGATAGAGGAGGGTCTGACAAACATTTTGATATGTGGATTATATATAGCTAAAATGTAGGATGTTGTGTAAATGTTGCTGGAAGTTCGGTGATTTAACATGGGACCCTATGGGAAATGGAATTACTATGCTTTGACCTATACTGGTCAAAGAAAGGTAATTAACGAGAGCCGTGATTGGCTGATGTGGTGTAGGGAGAGAGGGACTACTATTTCAATGTATCAGGAGCTGTGATTGGATGAAATTATTTGATCTATGTATAAATAAAGATTGATTCTGCTGTAAAATCATGAATTTTTATCTCATTTCGCTAGTGTAAAAATTTAATGCGCTAAAAAGGGGTGGTTGTTTACATTTGAATTTTGGCCAATTTTGGGGGGTATCCCCCTTCCAGCATGATTTTCTCGAAATTAAGGTGGATAACCTATGGTAAACTGTTACAATTCTGATAGAGGAGGGTCTGACAAACATTTTGATATGTGGATTATATATAGCTAAAATGTAGGATGTTGTGTAAATGTTGCTGGAAGTTCGGTGATTTAACATGGGACCCTACGGGAAATGGAATTACTATGCTTTGACCTATACTGGTCAAAGAAAGGTAATTAACGAGAGCCGTGATTGGCTGATGTGGTGTAGGGAGAGAGGGACTACTATTTCAATGTATCAGGAGCTGTGATTGGATGAAATTATTTGATCTATGTATAAATAAAGATTGATTCTGCTGTAAAATCATGAATTTTTATCTCATTTCGCTAATGTAAAAATTTAATGCCCTAAAAAGGGGTGGTTGTTTACATTGAATTTTGGCCAATTTTGGGGGGTATCCCCCTTCCAGCATGATTTTCTCGAAATTAAGGTGGATAACCTATGGTAAACTGTTACAATTCTGATAGAGGAGGGTCTGACAAACATTTTGATATGTGGATTATATATAGCTAAAATGTAGGATGTTGTGTAAATGTTTCTGGAAGTTCGGTGATTTAACATGGGACCCTATGGGAAATGGAATTACTATGCTTTGACCTATACTGGTCAAAGAAAGGTAATTAACGAGAGCCGTGATTGGCTGATGTGGTGTAGGGAGAGAGGGACTACTATTTCAATGTATCAGGAGCTGTGATTGGATGAAATTATTTGATCTATGTATAAATAAAGATTGATTCTGCTGTAAAATCATGAATTTTTATCTCATTTCGCTAATGTAAAAATTTAATGCGCTAAAAAGGGGTGGTTGTTTACATTTGAATTTTGGCCAATTTTGGGGGGTATCCCCCTTCCAGCATGATTTTCTCGAAATTAAGGTGGATAACCTATGGTAAACTGTTACAATTCTGATAGAGGAGGGTCTGACAAACATTTTGATATGTGGATTATATATAGCTAAAATGTAGGATGTTGTGTAAATGTTGCTGGAAGTTCGGTGATTTAACATGGGACCCTATGGGAAATGGAATTACTATGCTTTGACCTATACTGGTCAAAGAAAGGTAATTAACGAGAGCCGTGATTGGCTGATGTGGTGTAGGGAGAGAGGGACTACTATTTCAATGTATCAGGAGCTGTGATTGGATGAAATTATTTGATCTATGTATAAATAAAGATTGATTCTGCTGTAAAATCATGAATTTTTATCTCATTTCGCTAGTGTAAAAATTTAATGCGCTAAAAAGGGGTGGTTGTTTACATTTGAATTTTGGCCAATTTTGGGGGGTATCCCCCTTCCAGCATGATTTTCTCGAAATTAAGGTGGATAACCTATGGTAAACTGTTACAATTCTGATAGAGGAGGGTCTGACAAACATTTTGATATGTGGATTATATATAGGTAAAATGTAGGATGTTGTGTAAATGTTGCTGGAAGTTCGGTGATTTAACATGGGACCTTATGGGAAATGGAATTACTATGCTTTGACCTATACTGGTCAAAGAAATATAATTAACCAGAGCCGTGATTGGCTGATGTGGTGTAGGGAGAGAGGGACTACTATTTCAATGTATCAGGAGCTGTGATTGGATGAAATTATTTGATCTATGTATAAATAAAAATTGATTCTGCTGTAAAATCATGAATTTTTATCTCATTTCGCTAATGTAAAAATTTAATGCCCTAAAAAGGGGTGGTTGTTTACATTTGAATTTTGGCCAATTTTGGGGGGTATCCCCCTTCCAGCATGATTTTCTCGAAATTAAGGTGGATAACCTATGGTAAACTGTTACAATTCTGATAGAGGAGGGTCTGACAAACATTTTGATATGTGGATTATATATAGCTAAAATGTAGGATGTTGTGTAAATGTTGCTGGAAGTTCGGTAATTTAACATGGGACCCTATGGGAAATGGAATTACTATGCTTTGACCTATAGGCCAAATACTAAATTTCTCAAAAATGCAGTTTGACCTCATTTTCTTGTTCATGCAGTCCATTTAACCTAAAATCATATCAAATTGGCCCCAAATTTTGATTCAAAGTGCCTAGAATTTTCAATATTGAAATTTTTTTTTAAAAAAGGGGGTGGTTTAAATTTGCCATATTGTAACAAATTAATTTTGTGTATTTTGCATGGATGACTGATTTGATTCCATTGTGTTGGATATTTGAGACATTTGAAACAGTATTTACAGAATTTTACCCCAATTTTTTCGGATTTTGTGCACTTTTTACATTGTGGACTGTGAAACTTGAATTTGTAAAAGTACGCAATTCGATGTAAATTTTGGGGGATTTTCGATAAAAATTATCGTATGATCTTCCCCGTACAAGTCAAAAACACACCGAATTAAGCCGAAATGTGTATACCATCATGTACCTCCAAAGTTCTACATGAAATAATAACATCATGGAATGTCTGTATTTTTGTACAGAAAATGGTATATTTAGCTTTCAAGAGTATTATTCAAAAATCAATATGATTCACAAATTGATTAAAATTTTATTAGAACATGTTTATTCAATGTATAATGAACAAAACTGAAAGGCTAAACCAGGTAAAAGTCATAAAGTGTTATCAATGTACAGGCCCCTTAGACATGACCCCTAATCCAAATTTGTGCCCATTTTCAATACACTCCAGATGGGGGTAGGCATCTTTAAAGTGACATTTCTTATGAATTACTGCATGGATTTTCATGAAATTTGTGTCATTTTCTTCAGAAATCAACACACTTTTGTTTGATAGCGGCTTTCCTAGTTTGATAAAGTAGTTAAATGCCTCTATAGGTCAAAGAAAGGTAATTAACGAGAGCCGTGATTGGCTGATGTGGTGTAGGGAGAAAGGGACTACTATTTCAATGTATCAGGAGCTGTGATTGGATGAAATTATTTGATCTATGTATAAATAAAGATTGATTCTGCTGTAAAATCATGAATTTTTATCTCATTTCGCTAATGTAAAAATTTAATGCCCTAAAAAGGGGTGGTTGTTTACATTTGAATTTTGGCCAATTTTGGGGGGTATACCCCTTCCAGCATGATTTTCTCGAAATTAAGGTGGATAACCTATGGTAAACTGTTACAATTCTGATAGAGGAGGGTCTGACAAACATTTTGATATGTGGATTATATATAGCTAAAATGTAGGATGTTGTGTAAATCTTGCTGGAAGTTCGGTAATTTAACATGGGACCCTATGGGAAATAGAATTACTATGCTTTGACCTACTTAAACATTAATCGGATGTACCGATTGCAGCGTAAAAGTACGACTTTTAACGGTCTAAACACATTCCGGAGAGAAACTGTAAATAGGGTGCAGTTGTTAAATAGCGATTTATTTAGTGCACGGATTTTAAATGTATAAAAAGAAAAGAGATATTGTTGGAGATATTACTTAAGGATATTGTGACAAGAAAAGATCAATATTCGATGAGCGTAACATAAACTTCCAAACCCGTAAGTCTAAACATGTCGGGGAAAAGAGCATTTTCCCTAAGTTTAGGACCATCTAATTGAATATCGCAAGATGTGAAAATCATAAAATTGGTATATTATCATACAAATAACACTCCTCTGTCATTTTATGTACAAAAATGAATGATGATAACAGTTTGGCGAAATCTGAGACACTTTTAATGAATGCACCCATTTCTCGATTTTTACTTTAAAAAATCAGGAAAACCGAACTTTGGACCCCTGCATCTCAGTAAAGCCCCCTATCTAGATCGGAGCATGCCCCATTTCGTGGTCAGGGGACATCCCCCTACCAAACCCACATAGTGGTATAAATTCCCCAGGGGGGTGCAACCTGGGCATAGCCAGCTCATGGTCTATAATGTCGTATAGAAAGTCTGCTTATCAGATAAATTCACCTCCCATAGACTAGTCTATATATTGTCGCCGGTATGAAAAGTCAAAGTGAAGTAGCCTGTCATATGTTACGGTATTGAAAGTTTATCACGTTAAGTCACCTTCCATATTTAATGTCATACAGAGATTCTATCATGTAATGGCATTCCTATTTGAATCCACCCCTTCCCTTACTTCCGCGTATCCAGAGGGATGGACCGGGGATCTGGGTTCACCAGGAGATTCGTTGAATATTATTTTTCTTGTTATTTTTTAATGTAGTACTTTTACCCACAAAAATATGGATGGATCCCATCTTGGAAAATTCATTGGGGATGGACCCCTATCGACAAAACCTCTGGATCCGCGCATTATTAATACAGGTAATACAATGAGATAGTTATATGGAATCCTCCAGGAAATAAAGATAAAAAGTTCCAGGGTGTGTGAGGTGTCCCGATTTACAGACATGTAATTTGATAAGGGAGAGGTTTCGGAGTCCGTAACACCCCCACCCCCGTCCCTTCCTTCACCCGCTCAGTCCGCATATGCCCAACCTATTGTTGGATTTTAAATACTCTTTATTCGGAACCCGATATATTCCTCATTTTATAGGCGATAAATACGATACTTGAAATGGTGACTTCACGAGATTGGAAATATCAACATCCAAAGGTGGGACATGTTTACATCCGTCTCTGTATAAAGTTAATGGCCCGCTCTGTTTAAACACTAAAATTAACAGATACTTGAGTGATAATAATGCTTGTATGTTCACAAAGAATTATAAAAATTATCAAGGAAAATATAATACATGAGCATCTAGGATACTTCATTTTGACAATGGTCACCAAATTAGTGTTGGTAGTTTCGCTGAAAAATTCCTTATAATTCACAATTACTATAACGGCCAGCGGTGTCCCACCTTTACCCGACTTGCTTCTCAAGGAGCATATAAAAGCCGAAAATTGACGATCCGGATTTGTATTTCGAAACTGACGTACTGCGAATAAAGATCTGGCGAAACCCGGTAAGAGGTCATGTTCTGGTGAACTCTGATGACGTTTCAGTCACCGAAACCGCTATTTCCCATATCCAATCAATGACTCGGCTAGGCACGTGATAGTGACGCAATATGTAACAAACACTGTTCAAAATATACCTTGTTGGTCACGCACGCTGTGGATGTTAATTTCATTCCTAGGAATGTGTAGCCGATCCACTGATTGGCTGAAAATCAGAGTTCACCAGAACATGACCCCTTACGGAGTTTCGCCAGACCTTTATCCGCAATGGGACAAATAGAGAAGCGGAATAAAGATATAGTTTTAATCAGATTGCATCCCTCCCCATGTTACTAGAAAATGTCCCGACATATTTTTCTATTTTCTTTAACCCTTAGAGTGCAACGGGCAGATTTGACCGATTTTCACATTCTTAGAGTGTCAACGGGCCGATTTGGTCGATCTGAATATTTACATGTTTATCGATAATGTCAACTTTGGAGTGCCGATTTAGGCCGATACGGTAGATATAGCAGAAAATCATAAATCATATTTAGAATGAGACTATTTCACAAACGCTTAGATGATCCAGATTCGTGATTGTTATGAGGTATACTCCTCGGGATTTATCTTCAATTTCTAAGTAAAATCTTATTTTTTAATCTTGTGTTTACCATGATTATAATCTTAAATGAGAAAATAATGAAATATATATAATCTATGTATACTTATTCATTGAATTCAAATGTGGTTTTCAAAATATTTATAACAGGATTTGTAAAAAAAAAAAATACTGAAAAATTGCATTATGGCCTAGAATAAAACCAAAGTCATACCCCCTCATGCATTCGGAATTTCTCCCGCCTTTACTGATAAAAGAATTCTACAATATGTCAAACTCAAAACGGATACGTACAGTGAAATAGTATTCATACCGAGTAATAATGTATCGCATAAATATCTATGCATACAGTAAACGTCACTGAATGGACTTCGCCGCCATTAACTGAGGGGAGGAAATAAAACGTCTTCCCGCAAAGATGACGTAAAGAAGAACGAAACGTTCTTATGACGTCATAAGGTTGCTAACGTTTCTAACTCATAGTACACAAGCGCTGCTTGACGGATGATAACGGACGGTGAAGCTCATTCGTGTCATAGGATTTAAATGACGTCATATCTAACGTCATATTTCGAACGCGAACAAATGATATCAGTAACGTCCTTTTCTGAAATACGTTTTATCGCAACTACTAAAGTCCTTAACGGTTTGCATTTAGTCACCTATACTAAATCCATTGTTCTCGATGTGGGCACTTTTATGTGGGAAACTAACGTCATAATTATATGACGTCATAACATTCACAAAGTGCACGTGTATGTTGACGTTATTATCCCTTCGCGCAACTTGTTGCGGAGGGGATATAGTAACGCCACCGTCCGTCCGTATATATGTATGTATGTATGTGTAGGTGTGTGTGTGTGTGTGTGTGTTAGTTTGTCATAACTTTTTAACGTCTTGATGGTTTTAAATAATATTACATATGATTGTTGCTTACATCTCAACGAAGTGTCATGACCTTGTCTCAGGGTCAAATTCTTAAGGTTAAGGTCACAATGGGCTGGAATGGTAAAAAAAATTGATTGAATTTTACGCCACGGGAGTGGATGCTACGCTAAGCGTTGCTTTTGTTGTAAATTGCGATATTCCGTATTGTCGGCCATTTAGATCAAATTTTGACAGTCAAAGCGGTAAAATGTGGCTTAGAGTATTTCCTCCAGTACATAGACGGAGAACCCAATAGACGAATAAAGATCGCAATTTAATAAGATTGAAGAAAATCATAGATTGATGATATATCCTCCATTCAATCTGATTAAAACCATATCTTTATTCCGCTTCTGTATTTGTCCCATTGCGGATAAAGATCTGGCGAAACTCCGTAAGGGGTCATGTTCTGGTGAACTCTGATTTTCAGCCAGTCAGTGGATCGGCTACACATTCCTAGGAATGAAATTAACATCCACAGCGTGCGTGACCCACAAGGTAGTTTTAGAACAGAGTTTGATATACATATTGCGTCATTATCACGTGCCTAGCCGAGTCATAATTGGCTATGGGAAATAACGGTTTCTGTGACTGAAACGTCATCAGAGTTCACCAGAACATGACCTCTTACGGGGTTTCGCCATATCTTTATCGGCAATGGGACAAATAGAGAAGCGGAATAAAGATATGGTTTTAATCAGATTGATCCTTCATTATACATTTAGGAATATGAATATAATCGTATAAATTCTGGTGCCAAGGATCTTGTGGACCACATGTGAGATTATACAAATACAGTATAAAATGGCTATGTCCCTACCTGGACTCCTGGAAGAAGGATCTTCACCAAACATGTACACGTGGCACCTTATGTAACGTTAGTGCCGCAGTCATATGACGTTTTGTCGTTCCGGAGTTATGAGACTTGGATTTTATTTTTGCTATGATAAGATGCTATGGAATGCAATAACTTTAGTAAACATCAGCTGTTTTTCATGAACCTCATGCAGAATGCTTAAATAGGGTAGCGGAAGCAGCTTTTCGATTTTGAGCAAATTCTTTTCTGGAATTATGGGACTTGGATTTTATTTTTACAATGATAAGATGCTATGGAAATGCTATGCAACGCGATAACAGTAAACGTCATTTGTTTTTCATGAAACTTTTACAGAATGCTTAAATAGTGTAGGGAAAGTCACCTTTCAATTTTCAGCAAATTCCGTTTTGTCGTTACAGAGTTATGGGACTTGGATACTTTTTTCTTGATTTCAATATTTCATAAAAATATTACCAAGGAGATCCAAGTTTGGGGGTAATAAAACCATGCGTTCGAATTGATCCCGTCCACAGTAAGCGACGGGCTTATTAAGTCACGCTACGCGCTAGGCGTTGCTCTTGTTACAAATTGTCACGGAAGGTCGATCGAGGGTGAACCACAACAACAGGATCTAATGTAAAAATACATGAATACCTTTACACATTACCTACGTCAATTTGTCGATTATTAACGATGTGATAAGAAGGAAAGTCAAAAGTGATATATGCTGTCATGTCTCTAGACAACACTGTGAACGCAATACATCGACACGAAAAGTTACATTTCCTAGACTAAAATCAAGAATTTTTATCGACGTTCATTCGCAAAAATGTTATGTAGATAAGATTCATAATCGAATGTAATAAGCAGAATCATATGCAGGCTTCAGCTCATATATATATATATATATATATATATATATATATATATATATATATATATATATATATATATATATATATATATATATATATATATATATATTTTTTTTTTTTTTTTTTTTTTTTTGCATTTTATGCAAACATGCCACTGTACTCGTCGTGAACAATTCACTGTACTCTTCGTGTGCAAAATCGTCTTTTATCACTGTACTCGTCGCAGCAAGAGTTAACTAAAGGGCTTTCGGCTTGTTGCCCCCCCCCCCTTTTCCATTATACCAATATAATATTATTATAATATCATTATATTGGTATAATTGAAATGGGGAGACGAACGAGCAAAGTGATCCATAAGTGGCCCAACGCTTTGCTGGCGTTACAAAAATCAAACTTTTGCAAGGAAACAGTACAGAAAGGATTCTCAATCAGAGAGATTTATAACTGATTTTGAGATAACTATGATGAGATTTTAAAAAAATATCTATTTGATTGTGGATATCTGTATTTAAATATAATTATTATCTGCTTTACGATATATCTGTACGTTTGTTAAAACGACCATCTATACTTAACAAGATTAGTGTTTCTTACGTGCGCACATTATGGACGTAACGCATGAACAGAGGAGTTATTATATCAAAAAATGTATGAGAGAATAATAACTGGAAGGTGCACTTACACCATGGCATTCAACTATCGTGAAAGTACGTGTTCGATTTTACGTTTCCCGTCACAGCATTCATTTTAACAACGACGGTTACAGTACAGAACTGAATTTTTGATCGACGAGTACACACGTGCGAGTGACAGGGAGCATCGTTACAATCCGTTCTGCAATAAAATCCTTGCAAAACGTGTTGGAGTGACTTATTGCAAAGTGAAGTTTTTGTAACAACCCGTTTTGCAATAAAATCCGTTTTGCAATAAAGTTTTCTCAAACGCATATATCTACTGGAAGTTATTGGACACTAAAATCAAGTATCAATATGAAGTTAAGTAGTGATATGTTCAGATTTAAAAAAATGAAATATGGCCTTAAAATAGCAGTAATGGAAAGTGATCGATTTCATGAATATATGTGTTAAAACACCTCAAAATATGTATAGAGAGTGATTTCAATCATGATACATCATTGATCGATATAAATCCAGAAAAGAAATAATTTTATAGCAAAACGGGTTGGAGAGTCTAATTGATATGACGTGATATGTTAAGAAAAATGGAATCTTTCCATAACTGTTATTTTAAGGTCACACTTCATTTTTTCTAAAATATCACGTCTTAAAACCTCACATTGATACTTGATTTTATACAGGTAGTTTCCAGTCATTTGCAGTGGATAAATGCGTTTGAGAAAAGTTAATTGCAAAACGGGTTGTTACCAAAATTTCCCTTTGCAATAAGACATTCCCAACCCTTTTGCAATAACTGTATTGCAAGAAGGGTTTTATTTCAAAACGAGTTGTAACAGAGCATTTCTCGTTTCGATTGACAAGCAAACGATACAATGCACTTACATCAGCATGAGTGCATTTTAATGACATATTGATTTAGTAAATTTTGAGAGAAAAAGGAAAAGAAATACTTGGTGGTTTACAAGTAAATGGAATGTCAAATGTAAACAAGTGTACACGGGCGTGCAAAGGCTAACTCCGTTTGTACAATTATTACTCACTGAACATTTGAATCATGAGCTATTATATATAGTGTTAAATACATGTATCAGTAGAAGACTGTGAAATGTCATTAATGAAAAATTATGCCCACATTGCTGTATAAATTTGGTAAACAACCATTCCCTGTCTTCTGTCGGGCCTCCCTGGTGTGTTAAAACACACTCGCTTCCGGAATAATTAATATCGGAGTTGGATTCTGTAGTTATATCACTATATACAGTTCTTCACAATCGGATTTTATCTACAAATTTAGCCTTTTCATTTTTGTTTCTTTCTAGTAAGTAGCACGGTCGTCCACAAGTCCGGTGGTGGTTCACCTATGGTATATGCCATACACGAGTGTCCACGGCCAAAGTCATTGTAAGGTCAAAGCATAGTAATTCCATTTCCCATAGGGTCCCATGTTAAATTACCGAACTTCCAGCAAGATTTACACAACATCCTACATTTTAGCTATATATAATCCACATATCAAAATGTTTGTCAGACCCTCCTATATCAGAATTTTAACAGTTTACCATAGGTTACCCACCTTAATTTCGAGAAAATCGTGCTGGAAGGGGGATACCCCCCAAAATTGGCAAAAATTCAAATGTAAACAACCACCCCTTTTTAGCTCATTAAATTCTTACATTAGCGAAATGAGATCAAAATTCATGATTTTACAGCAGAATCAATCTTTATTTATACATAGATCAAATAATTTCATCCAATCACAGCTCCCAATACATTGAAATAGTAGTCCCTCTCTCCCTACACCACATCAGCCAATCACGGCTCTCGTTAATTACCTTTCTTTGACCGTAAGGAACGACTCGTAGGGCATTCATGATAAGTTGCTAAATTATTGACCATGTTTCGAAATTGGCGAATCCGGCTAGGTCGCACGTGTTTAGTATCCAAACTTTCCGGGCAGTGTAGAGCTATAAAACTCTTTAGATCCCACGGCATCTATGTTACCAATGCCCAGGACAGCTTCTCCAGTATCGTCCTACTGATCACACGAGGACAACCTAAGCGACATAGTCGGATAAGGACTCCATTTCTTTCACTTTTCTTTTTTGTCTGTAATTGAAGAAACACCATGATATGTCACCAATAGCAGACCTAGGAAATCTAATTCGTAAGTGATCCTCAACCTTATCGACCTAACCCATCAAATTACCACATATGTTGACGAAATAGTGCATTTATATCGGTTCAGGAAGTTTTCGTTTCAGCTTTCTTTCATTGTTAATCGCAAATACCACATATGGTGGGAACCGAAATAAAATTATGTTTCTATCAATAAAGACATTTATTGTAATTAAGGTTTTATCCATCTCCTTCCTGTGTGTATAAACACATGTCAGATCACTATGGGTATTACTAAGCTTTCATTACTTTATCAACAAAAACACTGGTCCTTTCTTGAGATCGTGTGGTAATTGATGCCTAGTATTAATTTTATGTTGGGTTAACCATGCGTTCATATTTAATTATCAAGTTTTGTAACCAAATTTCTGTATAAATTGCCGGAATCCTATAACCGACATTGGTTTCTTCTTGCTGTGTGGCTTATGCATTGAAAAGTGACCAAATCAAAATCGATATATTTTTATTAATATTTCAATGAATACAAAAAGAAGTATAAATAAATGTAATTCAACATCTTAATGTTTTAGCATTAAGTATGCCGGAAGTAGTACTTAGTGACCCTTCTCATTTGGGGGTCATTTTAAAGATTGATAATTTCGTCTTTGTAACAAACTAACTTAAGCGTCACTGTCAACTAATGCTGTAAATTTCTTTTTACCAATTTTCAAAAGGGACGAATTTGGAGGAATATCAGCTATATTTATTTTGTGAGACGGACAGTTTTCTGTTTTATTTTTAGTTTTATTGTGGAACTTTCTTATATTTTTTTATGCCTAACATTTCGTTTATAACTCCCAGTGACGGTCCTGTTTTGGCGGGAGCCTACTAGTTTTCCTAACTCATTTCAGCGTTTTTAGAGACCAACAATTTTTGCGAAAGTGACCTTTCTTTCCACAATGATAACATCTTATGTCTATGTTTACCACGCCGAGTCTGGTTTTTTCCCCTTCATTTGTCTTTCGGAAATCATTAATTAGTATTAAGCGACATCAATTTGTAGTATGGTTAGTTCGTGAACAAACAGCGCATAGTTTTCGGAACCTATAATGGTCAACATCCATCGGGTTTCGTCATTTTCCTGTAGAAAATTGTGTGAACTATAAGCGGAGCTACACGTCCAAAGACTAAGGCGTTTCGGAAAGGACAGCTCAGTAATAGCGATAGAGATTGCTCTACGGAAATTTTCGGGATTTTCTCGCATTTTACTTTGATTTTCAAGTAATCGTAAGCCAAACCGTCTATAAAGAAATTAACTGTTTTTGAACTTCCACGGTATTCAAATTTTCAAAAGCTTGGTCTGCTGGTTTTGATATTCTTTGCGCTTACAGCAATACTTCTTCATCTCGTTTTTGCTTATCTCTTTGCAGGAATGACAGTGCCTGCTCTTGGTCCATTATGAGCGCGAACCTCATTAATAAATTGGCCTTGAGTTGAACACGGGGTTATAGTATAAACGTTCAATAAAGTCGCTAACGGCATAGTTCTGTACCAAACTTCTTATGTCTCATCTACCGTTCATTTTAGCACATTTTTCAATACTTTTATTCCATTTATCAAATTGATCTGGTTTAGTTCCGCCAAAGGACGAGACATCTAATTTCACACCTTGTTTCGTTAAATCTGCAGTTAACCTATCAACTTACCTACTTAACTTTTGAAGATATAAAGGGACATCGATATTTTCAGTCCTGACGATTTCAGAAAAGTGAAAATCAGACTTTCTGAGGATGCTAATAAGAATCCAGGTACAAAGGCAACCAAAATCAGCAACCAGTGACGATGATCTTTGAAGTCTCAATCAAGTCTAATTGAATTACAGTCTTCGAAAGACAGCACAAGCCCGATGTTCGAGGCTTGTAAAAAATTGAGTTCAGGCGGGTAAAATTTCGGGATCGTAGGCCCGATTGGGCGGGTAAAATTTTGGAAGGTAAACAGGGCATAATAACAGGTCATAATTCCTTTCCTGAGGTATAAAGGGGGCAGATCCTTCTCGCAAGACACTGAAACGGCCGTCGCATTAAGAAAAAGAGGGGGCGAAGCGTCATTATGAAATATTGGGACAGAGGAAATTCCAGCCACATTGGTGCGAGGGGCGCCTGTGCCTGGAATTCGACGCCTAGTTGGGTAAAATGTTTTGTAAATGGTGCAGGGCAGAGAATGTGGAGAATTGTAAGTTTGTTACAGACAATGACCACTTTAGGTTGACCTCTGTGAAGGACTATGAAATTAAGGGTCAAAATGGTACAAATACTATATACCAAAATACTCTCATACTCCAAGTGATGTTGTAGGAAACAATAATTCTGCTTTTATTCTTTCCGGTCTTAATGGGACAAGTAAGTGTCTTCACCAACTTAAGAAAGCTGACTATAACAAACAAGTCATAAAATTTCGATCTGCCCAAAGATTGAGACCGAGGCATGTAGTGAAAAAAAACTTCTCGCGAACACTGTAATTATGTTTCCCAACATGGTTATATACTTAAGTACCGACAATTCCCATGGATCATATCAATAATCAGGCCATAAAACTGACAATCCGTACCTAATCTGGCTTTAAAACTGACCACCCGTACCACGAGCCCGACGAAGCCGTCGTTTATGACAATTTAAAAGCGATAGAATCTGTGACTCAATTGCATGAAGGTACATGAACTAAATTACATATTATTAACATAGTCCATTATATCGACAATAAAAAGTTCAGTCCAATGTATCAACAATAAACATAGAACACTAATCCTGGACATTAATGTCATCACGGTCCATGGCGAATTCTCAGGTATTCCAAGGCTGATCCAAGATATGATATTCATCGGCAGATTCATAGGCGATCCTTATATAGCGTGGTACGCCGCAATCTGATTAAAATCATACCTTTATTCCACTTCTCTATTTGTCCCATTACGGATAAAGCTACCATACAGATAGAACTAAAATACAAGGACATCAGGAGACGGTTAAAAGCCGATATAGTAAATATACATTAAGAAATCATGATGCAGTACTATATAAATGTACATATTGAGAAACCAAGAGCCCCAAGAGGTAACAAAATTCTTGATTTTTTACATTTATTCATGTAGGTCAAACTTGATGGTCAAGGTCACTAGGTTATGTATGCCATAACGCATGGTATCAATGGAAAAGTCTTGCCTCAAGACCACATACATGTACTTGTGAATATCAAAGCCCTTTCTCCAAATGCGAAATCCACGGTCAAGGTAAAATGTAGGCCAAATGAAGGTCAATCGTGATAGTCAAATTCAAGAGGTAATAAATTATGATATCAATGAAAAGGTCTTGCCGCCAGGAGGACACATTCGAAATATGAAAGGCCTATCTCCCTTAGGTAAAAGGTTACAAACGAGGATTACACACTAGAAAAGCCTGATTGTTGCCTTCTACCCCAGATTGGGTTGAAGTATTTGTGCCGGCAGTCTGCACTTAAACAAGAGAGAGAGAGAAAGAATCTCATTAAAACTTCATCTATCACGCTCCTTGGTTTTATCATGTTCGATGTGGTAGATCTCTATACACTCCGTAGCAGTTCATCTCAGATCGACCTTTGACACTGACCAATCTGAGTCCGCTGTGCGGAACAGACCAGTTCGTTTTTCCATCGCTGTCTAGAATAATTCGAATTTGAACCCAAAAATTATGCACAAATTGCCAAACAAATAGTATTTTTGAGGCGTGCTGCCATGAGATATATTTGTTTACACACATTAACATGGAATTCCTTTCGCAGACGCTGATTGGTCAGTGTCAAAGATCGATCTGAGATGTGAACAAAAACATAACATAACATAAAACTAAGGAGCGTGATAGATCGAGTTTTAATGAGAGAGAGAGAGTCATCTGCAACTGTTGACGCGTCAGACTTGTATGAATCCGATAAAGTACACCTACCTGACTTCTGTGGAAGTCATTTTGAAGTTTAGGCTTCAACCCCATTTCCTCCCCTTGCCTCACTGAATAGCATATATTGAAGGTGGAAATATTTTCAAAAAATCTTCGTTTATACATGCTTCAGTACTGTCCTCATTAAGTAGTGTATATGAGAGAAGGTATGAGATGGGCATATTTTGCGATGTAGCCGAGTCAGATTTAATAGAAAATCAGATCTGATAGAGCTGTATGGCAAAATCCATCACCGGTACGACCAGAATATCAAGATATGACTTGAATAACATTTTAAAGAATGCTTCGGTTACTCGGCAGTTGTGGTACTAAATTAGGAGGCTAAGAATATCCGACCTTTAGGCCCTAGAACCGACAAATTGAGGGAGTTTTCCCTTGATTCTTACCAGGGCTCCGCCCTCGACCAACTGGCCACCCCTCGCCACCTGCGCCACTTGACTACGCCACGCCCAAGGGCCCCAGCCGAACAAACATTGTAAGATTTTGACAGCCTGGCATTTTGCTAAACATTCCTCGCATGATTGCTCAGGGTTAGGTTTTATCAGAATGAAGTCTAAAACAATTGCACATTTACTGTCTTTTTAGAATTTCTTGGACCTGTACCGAACTGGAAGTATCTAGCGTTTCGTTTGTACCTACCGCCGACAGTGATCTCTTTATCTGCCTTCCTTTGAGTTCTGAGTTTGGATTAGTTTTAGCATATGCAGTAGAGGCTTTCGAAGTGTTGACATCTTCATTATCGTGAGAGGTCTCGTAAGCACTTCTTTTACGCAGTTACTGTCACATGTTGTCATGATTGTATTGGTGACTTAAACCATGTGCTGAGCGTCAGACAGAACGCCGACACCAGAGATGTATAGAGATAGGGTACCATTAGTCGTAAACTGCTGATGCACTGTTTTTCAAAACAGTAGGACAATTTTGATAATCGACCTGAGCAAATCAGAGTCTATTTCTAGAGTTTTTATCTCTAAAAGCTAAGTGTGGACAGACCATTTTTTCTAGATTTTTCTCATTTAGATACCATTTGCAAAGGTGAGTGAGTAAGAGACGCAAGCCAATATCTGTTTTGATTATCCGATAGTGGTTTGGACCTTATTGATACCTGACTTAAAGCCATCAATCGAATTCATACAAAAACAATCTCCTGGAAGCTTCTCTGTACCATTCCCATGATTTCTTGATTCCTTTTGATCACATTACATTTGTCATTTTTCAACTGATAATGCATGTGATCAGAATAATTTTCTGTACCATGCAATCATTTGGTCGTTGTTGGCACTCATTTTCAATCTGAATAATATATGCTTCAATGTGACCAAAAACACTACAGCATCGGTCATTTTTCCTGGGTTTTTTTTTTGGGGGGGGGGGGGGTTGTTGTTTTTTTTTGGTTTTGTTGTTGTTGTTGTTGTTGTTTTGGGGGGGGGGGTTATTTTGTTTGATTTTTTTCCATTTTCATCCGGGACACCGAGTTTCGGTACATATGTCCGTTACATTCTCTTTTACGCAGTAATCAAAGTGATTCGGTGGCATTCTTTATAAGATATCAAAGGTAATCATGTATTGTAATTATGTTATTAAACAACACAAAAAATAAATTTCACGCGCATGTATTTTCTTGTTTGAGAGGTATCCTCATTTCATTCTCAGTTTTCGTATTTCACTATTTTCAATTGTCCATTCTTCTGAAGAATCCATGCATTGTTTTCAATGTCTGTATCAATGTATACAGGCGCCTTAAGTCCAGGAGATTGTAGATATCGCAGAAACTTCCCGTCTTGGTCAAGCAGGTGTATTGTGTCATATTCTTGGTCGGTAACGAAAATGTGACCATTTGTATCAGTACTTACGTCATGTGTACTGAATGGCGTGTACTCGAATCGTAGTTTGTGATTTTTCCCAAATGCCAATAATTTGTTGGTGTGTATGTCACATATGTATATATCGTTGTTTGCTTTATTCATTGCTATTTTTTGTGGCCAGGAGAATAAGGTAGGGTCAAACGTGTAAATGATAGTCCCTTTCTGATCATGGTGAATGACTTGGTTATCATAAGGATATGTCACGATGACGTCACCATTACGTAAACAGCATAAACCTTGTGGTAAAGAATAAGGCGTAGAAAATAATGTTGTCATTCTCCACGATAGCCCTTTCTTTGAAGCTGACACAATGCGATCGTTGTTCTCGTCAGTAAGTAGGACATCTCCTTGAGGATTGACGGTGAAGTCAGCGAAACGAAATTTGATTTTGATGCTATCCTTCACGGTACTTTGTCGGTCTATTAGCTGCAAACTTTTATTATCAGTATTCACCCATGACATTTTTAGGGATGGCGTGCAGACGATGGCTGAAGCAATACCGTCAGGGTTAAATGATGATACCGTTGACAGTTCAGATAAAGTTATCTGAGTGGACGGGAACGCGGTGTTGTTTGCAACATTCCTCGAGTTGCTTGAATAATCATATATATCTCCCATGATGGATTTGATCGTTTTGTCGTCAATTTGACCGGGGATGTATCTGGGAGGTGTCTGTCGAGTGAGGGTCGGGAGAACGGCAATATCTGTCATATCAAACATTACTTCTTTATCGTGAGCAAGTTCTTCTAGTTGCTCGATATTTCTTTGAATTTGCTCACATTTATCATTTATTGATTTCTCTTGTGCTTGTAGAGCTTTGTCTGCGACTTCACTTATTTCTCGAAGCTCCCACCTTGTCTTTCCTAAGGTCTCATCTACAGTTTCATGAATTCGAGTTGCTTGAGAGATTAAATTTTGGTCAATCTTTTGGATGAGTTCTTTGTACTGGATCGTAATCTGTTGGGCTTCGTGATGAAGGGTTTTCCATTTTTTCAGATACTTTTTAAAGGACCCTTGTAAGTCTTTCGACATTATTTCTCTTTTTTGCACGCAAACTATCTTCAATGTCTTTTATGCCTCTTATGCAATTATGACACATTTGGAACAGTATACTTTACTGCATGTCATGTTTTACTTCAATATACTCATATATTTTCATTTTGAAAAGCACATTTTGAGCAAGGTGCAATATTGTGATTCTTTTCTCTGCAAACATTACAAGCAGTGATGTTGCGCGGGGTGTTGGTAGAAGTATGCGGCGACCTTCCGTCTTGAACTGTCAAAAGAAAAATGCAGGAAGATTATCAGATAACAAATTGTGTTACCTTGGTCTCTTACTTAATTACAACAGTAAATATTTTGTCACTAAGAAACCATTAGCACTTCAGTGTAAAAAAATCTCTTTTTGCTCCAAAAAAAAAAAAGAAAACTGTTAAAGGCAAGTAATTGCATTTTGAAAGCATGTCATGAGCTTATATTTGATGAATGTGCAACAAACGATAATTCTAAAACTGGGTTTGGGACAGTATGTAGCATAACCAGAATATATTTAGGTATAGCCTAACCACGTGACGTTTAATTGATATAAGCAAGCAGTCCATTTTATCTGATGTTAATGACTCACTGAAATGTTCTATTTATAAATTTTCAATAGATAACTTTACATTACAAAGTCATCTCCTTAAACGTATTCGACCATTATACAAAAAACCTTAATGTAAATTAAGAGTTTCCTCTCATTTTCTTATTGTAGAAACCAGCAACAAAAAAAGTTCCTCTAAATAGACGATTATGTCCGTTGTATAAATTAGATATAGAAGACGAATTCCACTTTGCTTTAAAATTTCCTTTTTATACTGATTTAAGGCAAAAATACATAAAAAAATATTACTCTGTAAGACCATCTATCTAGAGATTAATACAATTACTCAAAAATACAACTCACAATGTAAAAAAAAATGTGCGCGTGGTAAATGCATTAAGTATGCTTTTAATATACGAAAACAGAATTATTTATGTATGTATGATTAATACGTTGTACAGAATTATTCATGTGCATCTATGTACTATGATTAACGGACTTTTTCTGACCATGAATTATATAATTCAAGATGTATTATTACATGTATTGTAATATCAATAAACTGTATTGCTTTTGACCAATAAACTAAACTAAAATATTTTCTTCTTACTGTTTCATCTTGATAGATGAGTCAGTTATCTAATTTTGGCCAGATTTAAGCGTAAACGAAGTATTCTTTCCGTTTCACTAGACGGCAGGATAAAGCTTTGAAAATTTGAGGTGTTAAAATGATTTGGTTGAAAACTGCCTGAAAATGTCCCGACCAAAATATAAGACATACGTCAAAAATCATTAATTAATGAAATAAACTATAAAATGAACAAACAAACGAAAAAATGAAAATAAAAGTAAAGAACAGACAAACAATCAAACAAGAGAACACTGAAGACACTTGACAAAGCTGTTTGACAAAAATCACCAAGGACATGCACACATATATAGTGAAAAACGACATTACAAAAGTATTCGATTGTGCTGCGGTTACGATGCCGACTTAGGACGGTCAATTGAAGTAAAAAAAAAAACGTCATTCAATTGGTGTGGTTAACGGTGGTTACTGACGCCCACCTTCTTACTCCCCGCAAAAGCCGCACAGTCAAAGGATAAATAATCCTCCATGCAGAGAACAAGGATCAACAGGTTTTTAAGAAGAGATGTCATATCTTTATTACACAAAAGTTTATAGAATAATATGAAGGAAATAAAAAAACAACTCTAACACAAAAACAAAGAACAAAAAAAGCCCAAAGCAAATATTATCAAACAAAAAATAGATAAATCAAACACAACACCCCCCCCCCCCGAATAAAACAACAACAAACAAGTTTCATTGACCAACAATGATTATGACACCTGCACCATGACTAAATGAACAAGACCATAAAGTATGGCACGCCGTGAGTTAGCTTGGTCCGATACTGGGTCTTATGTCCATTTGTATCGATAAAACGTTTACTTGGACCGCAAATGACAATGAATATATATAACCTAGGACGATTCCAAGAAGTTGACGGGGTTTTTGTTATCTATGTAAGCTGTTGCGAGACTTTTGGGACGGGTGTTGCATGTAACCAAGGGACACTTACTTCTCCCGGTCACCTGATCTCACTCGACTTTATTTTGTTTCGCATCTGTCTGAATATGACACTATACACGATATTGTCCTTTTATTCCATGGACTATGAGATATGGTTAACCCTTCGGTACTTCTTCGTTGTTTACTAAATAAGGTATTATTTACTCCACATATACGTCATTTCACCTGATATATATATATATATATCCATTAAAAACTCATTGACGTATCAAAACTATGATATATATTAAGGAGTGATTTTGCTGTAGATATTCAAGTTATTGTTCAATGATTTTGGGGATATCAATTTTATGACAGATTGATAAGTTTTACTAAACTTTGACAATTGTTTATCTCTGGCTAAACTCACCCGATTTTATGAAAACAGCGCTCAAACCCTACTGTGACGACGATGCCAATCAAAAAATCTGTCTTATCGTTGATAGGGTCCGAGTGCTCGGATTGTATCTTGTGGTCAGTCGTCGGTTACTTTCTTTTGTATGTGATCCCTCTTTTGTGGTGATCTATATTACTACTATTAACTTTTTTCTACTGTTGATTGATGGCCAATAAGATAGATGCCTATGATGATAACACTAAGATATTGAGTCACGTAAACTAAATATGTTGGGACAAGTAATCATGTTATCTGTTGTCAAATTGTACGTTTGTCTGGATACCCTGTTATGTGAACTTTTTGACCTACCCTTGTATATTCTTTAACAAGAAGAATCTTATATTAAGCAAAAAAAAAAAGCAATTAAAACATATCGAATGAAGAGTACAATGATTCTAAAAGTAAGCTTTTACCTTAAAATATCTGTGTAACTGCTCCTTCTTGATGTCTCTTTTATCTTGTCACACAGTTGATGATATAAAGTTTATGTACATATATAGGAATTTTATAAGTTGATAAAATGAAGATAGAGCTACTGAAATCACACGAATAATATATATACAAGTGGAATTTCCCGAGAAGATAGTAATATATTTGCATTTACAATTATTATAGATGTCTAATTATCTATAAATCCCATTAAGATTGTTGGGAGACAAAAAAGCGGAGGGACACGCACATCTCATTTGGCCCTTACAGTTTTTGTCTTGGAAACGTGAACACCAGGTCTTATTGACAACAAGGGATGTTTCAGTAAATCCAGTCCTTTTAAATTGTGTTTATGTGTGTGTGTGTGTGTGTGTGTGTGTGTGTGTGTGTGTGTGTGTGTGTGTGTGTGTGTATGTGTGTGTGTTACATCTCATCACCCGGAGAAATCTATGCTGTATATGTGTTTGTTTGTCCAGTCTCATCATGTTTATCCAGGCGAGACCTACGTTGTATGTATGCGTGTTTGCCAAGTCTCATCGTAATTATCCAGGGGAGACCCAAGCTGTATGTGTGTGTGTGTGTGTTTTTGTCAAGTATCATCATAATTATTCATGCGAGACCTAAACTGTATGTGTGTGTGTTTGTCAAGTATCATCAAATTTATTCATGCGAGACCTAAACTGTATGTGTGTGTGTTTGTCAAGTATCATCAAATTTATTCATGCGAGACCTAAACTGTATGTGTGTGTGTTTGCCAAGTCTAATCATAATTATCCAGGCGAGACCTAAACTGTATGTGTGTGTGTTTGTCAAGTATCATCATAATTATCCAGGGGAGACATATACTGTGTGTGTGTCAAGTATCATCGTAATTATCCCTGCGAAATCTAATCTGTATATGTGTATATAGGTTGAGGTATTTATTTCTCTCCTTCAGTAAGTTCAGTGTCCTTCAGTAAGTTAGGAATAACATATATATTAACTATAAAGGGGTTTACCAATATATTGAGAGAGAGAGAGAGAGAGAGAGAGAGAGAGAGAGAGAGAGAAAGAGAGAAAGTATGTTAACTGTAAAGGGGTTTCACATATGTTAAGGACACTGTTCACTTAAACAAACATTGGTCCTAGACAGACAGACAGACAGACAGACATATAGATAGATAGATAGATAGATAGATAGATAGATAGATAGATAGATAGATAGAGACTATTAGTTTTAAGGGTGTATTAAATACAGTATTTCTAGTAATGCTCCATACTCAGTTGTGGCTACATGTATCGTACACATAAGAAGATGGTTTCTTTAGTATCAAAAAGGTTACTGTTTTCATTTTATCAAATTAAATGTTAATGATCGAAAATGAGTGGGAATATCTTGAATGTTGGCATGTCTTTAATGATTATATTTATCTTCGTAGAATCGATATTAAGCTTGTCAAAATCTCTACAAGATGCCGTTCATGTGCTTAGATTTGCCTCTTATAGTGAACACAAAAGACATCTGACAAAGCTGTAGCTGTATCACAAAAATCACCATGGACATGCACACAATACATGATAATAGTAAAATATACACTGAAAAAATTACAAAAATATTCGATTGTGTTGCGGTTACGATGCCGATTTAGGAAGGTCAATCAAAATAACAAACGTCATTCAGTTAGTGTGGATAACCGGTTTACGGGCGCCCACCTTCCCACTAACCGCAAAAGCGGTACAATCAAATGACACCCATTTATAATTTATAAATAATCCTTCCATATTGAGAACAAGGCTCAACAGGTTTCTCAAGACGAGAGATCACAAACATTTCTACTCATGAAACGTTTATAGAATACTATGCTGCTATAAAAAAGGCCACATCAACATAAGCTAACCATGCTCTACTTGTCTTTAAGAGAGCTCAGATCTATAATACATAAGAGTCCCGACTAACAGTCAGAGGTAACGAGGATCAGGACCTTGCCTCCTCTGAAAATGTTTGGACAAGGCTCGTCATAGAGTCCCTACCGCCCTGTTAGTCAGCGTACAGCGCTCGAGTAGAAGTCTGAATTGCGCTGTACAGGGACCCAATACAAGACATGTTATCTTAGCAATGAACTCGGAGTCAAACTGTCGATATCGAAGGCCTTTAATAATTTTAGAGCCCGCCGATATGAAATTATCGGAACCTCTGACCCTCCATAGATCACCGTAAAAATTGAGATGAGAAATTCCGCTGGATACGTATTGTGAAAAGTCACATTTCCGAATTTAAATAAAATGTCTGAATAAGATCTGTAAGAGTAACAAAAGTGTTTCGAAGTTTATGATATCTATAACCCTGAGTAAGAAGTTTATGATATCTATAACCCTGAGTAAGAAGTTTATGATATCTATAACCCTGAGTAAGAAGTTTATGATATCTATAACCCTGAGTAAGAAGTTTATATATCTACAACCCTGAGTAAGAAGTTTATGATATCTATAACCCTGAGTAAGAAGTTTATGATATCTATAACCCTGAGTTAGAAGTTTATGATATCTATAACCCTGAGTAAGAAGTTTATGATATCTATAACACTGAGTAAGAAGTTTATGATATCTATAACCCTGAGTAAGAAGTTTATGATATCTATAACCCTTAGTTAGAAGTTTATGATATCTATAACCCTGAGTAAGAAGTTTATGATATCTATAACCCTGAGTAAGAAGTTTATGATATCTATAACCCTTAGTTAGAAGTTTATGATATCTATAACCCTGAGTAAGAAGTTTATGATATCTATAACCCTGAGTAAGAAGTTTATGATATCTATAACCCTGAGTAAGAAGTTTATGATATTTATAACCCTTAGTTAGAAGTTTATGATATCTATAACCCTGAGTAAGAAGTTTATGATATCTATAACCCTGAGTAAGAAGTTTATGATATCTATAACCCTTAGTTAGAAGTTTATGATATCTATAACCCTGAGTAAAAAGTTTATGATATCTATAACCCTTAGTAAGAAGTTTATGATATCTATAACCCTTAGTTAGAAGTTTATGATATCTATAACCCTGAGTAAGAAGTTTATGATATCTATAACCCTGAGTAAGATGTTTATGATATCTATAACCCTGAGTAAGAAGTTTATGATATCTATAACCCTTAGTAAGAAGTTTATGATATCTATAACCCTTAGTAAGAAGTTTATGATATCTATAACCCTGAGTAAGAAGTTTATGATATCTATAACCCTGAGTAAGAAGTTTATGATATCTATAACCCTGAGTAAGAAGTTTATGATATCTATAACCCTGAGTAAGAAGTTTATGATATCTATAACCCTGAGTAAGAAGTTTATGATATCTATAACCCTGAGTAAGAAGTTTAAAAGTAATCTGATAATTTTTTGCATGAAAATCCAAAACGTTAGTGCAGGCTCTAGCGAACCGAACCAATTGACTACTATAAATACCATATGATGGGAGTGTGGGGACATCACCATCTAGATAAGGGAAATTTACAATAGGAAATCCAAAGTCGTCACGTTTCTCATTTATGTTCTTATGAATATTGTTGTTAATAATTTTTATACTTAAGTTCAAGAAAGTTTTTCCTGATCGGAAGTATTGGATTTGTTTAATTGAAGTTCAGATGGATAAATGTCAGTAATATAGTTTTCAAACTCAGGGTTATCATCAAGATATCGAGAAGTGTCACTGAACTTATCAATAAGGTCGAATCATTTAGAGGTTTGAATAAAATGCATAAAGTCTTTCTCATAACAGATTAAAAATAAATGTGCTATAAAGAGAGCGCAGTTGGTGCCCATAGGAATCCCGATGATCTGTTGACAAATTTTGCCATTAAATTGTACATAAATATTACCAATCAAAATGTGATGGCATTACACCAGTCCAATATTTATAATAATCATATTGTTTGTTTGAGCAAAATCCAGCTATAACTGGAGTACAGGGGTATGATTTAGGCTCTCTGTTGAAACATCAACGTATGAGGGACAACACTTTGGTTTTGATTATTAAGTCATGAGGTAGATAGGTATGTAGTGTCAAAAAATCAAAAGTAGAAACGTTATTTGCCTCAATATTTCTCAAACGGAATTTTCAATGACTTCTTCAGATGTTTTGATTGACCAAAAGTAATTGACGTTGCTAACTTGCTATTGCTGAAAACAGCATTGCAATACTTGATAACATGGTCTTTAACTGCAGTAAGAGCGGAGGTAATATGTTTAGAAAGCACAGTTGTAAAGCAATGACTAGAATTTAATAAAAAACGTGATTTATATGGATTTTTGTGTAATTTGGGACGCCAATACATTGTTGGAAGATCATTTTTATCAATTCTTATACTAACTGATTGATTGAATGATTTTTGTTTAACGTCACATCAAGAATATTTCACGTATATGGTGACGGCATCTGCCTGATGCGGAGCATACAAATTTTGACCTTTGCAACGGACCCACCCGAAGTAGTGAGGGATCTTTAATGTGCCATGCATACCACGACATGGGGACTCGGTTTTATTGTCTCATCCGAAAGACATGACACCGGCATGACCAGATCGGGACTCGAACCCCAGCCTCCCGATCAGGAGACGAGCGCGATACCACTAGGCCACGCCGTCTTAATACTTACACTGAAGTCACACATAGCTTTACAACGGTCAGATAGGATCTTGCCCTAAATCGATGGGATTTCTACACACGTAGAAGTAGAGTTCAATTCAGTTTTAAGAACTGTAATATAATATAACTTTCAAACAAAATGATAATATTATTAGCTGCTTTGTCATCAGGTACGATATAGATAAGATATAAGTATTATGTAAATCAGCCATTTTCTTCTTTATAGATTCTACCGGTATATAATGTGGTTTTTTGAACAAATGGGGATTAACTATAAAATTATCGATGCGAATATCGATGGTTTTTAAGATTTCAATTTTCCTGTCATTCAAGGCATGTATTTTTACACTTTCTTTTTTACACCATCGTTTACAATAAGTGTTTAGTGCTTTTTTAACAATATCCCGGCATTTGGTAAAATCTATCCTGGAAGGTAATCTATACTTTTTCATCGATTTATTATAACCCCCCCTCCCCCGCAAAAAAAGTTGGGGGTATATTGGAATCACCTTGTCTGTCTGTCTGTCTGTCCGCCTGTATGTCTGTCCAGAAAACTTTAACCTTGGCCATAACTTTTGAACCAAATGAGAAGAGGTCTTCATAATAAACGTGTATTTCTTGTAGTAAGACCTTTCAGTCGGTAACAAAATGTTTGACTTCGTGACCTTGACGTTTGACCTACTTTTGAAAAATTTAACCTTAGCGATAACTTTTGAAGCAAAAGTGTTAGGGCAAGTGTATTTCTTGTGGCAAGACATGTCTGTCGGTACCAAAATTTTGACATCATGACCTTGACCTCTACATTTGAACTACTCTTGAAAAAAATTAACCTTAGCCATAACTTTTGAACGAAAAGATATGGGGCCTTCATACTACATGCGTTTTTCTTGTAGCAAGACCTGTCTGTCGATACCAAAATTTTTTACCTCGTGACCTTTACCTTTGTCTTTGCCACATTTCAAATTTTGTTGCCGCGGGGGATATTTGTCCCAATAGGACAGTTCTAGTTTGTGTTGTAATATATGCATGAAGCTAAAACTTACCGTTTATTTGTCTTGTAAACGTTGTAAATTTAACCATAGTTAGGGACTAATTGTATTGATGTAAAGTGTTATTATACCATTTTTATGTGGATGCAGCACTTATGTACAGTGTTCACATTTCAAATGTGTAATGTTTAAATAGATATGTTTCATTGGCTTAAATTTTGATTGGAGATACTTCTCTCGTGAAAAGTTATTCGCCATCTTTGAGGTGTATACTATTAACTGAATATTTGTTCATAAATCAACCAAGTTATGTAGGTAACTGCTCAAAACTAAGGATACTTCCTATGTTTTTGCAATGCTTATGCAAATTCTAAGGTGTTAAACAATGTAAAAAGTTTCCAATGAAGTGTAAATATTGGAAACTTTCTACAACAACTTCAAGTCAATGCTTGAAATCATGCTTGACCACAAACATGGTCTACTACGGCGGTAACTCTAACTGAATCACTGCTTATGAAACCTACGTATAGTTTTATTCCGTCCGTATGGTTTATGTGGATGTGGCCCACCACACTGATAACGCTTAATCCCTCTGGGCACCTGGTAGCACCTTTGAGTTTTAGGCGCAGACTTTGCTGTTAGTGTTATGGTCACAGACCGAAAATCGTATATTACATCGAATTTCCTGAAGGACAAGTATACACTTCGACAGCGATTGAATATCGCTCTGTTTATCGCAAGTGCTTTCTATCTGGAGCAGGGTGGAGTTGCAAAGAAAACTTCAGGTAGAGTATACATAACGTAGCACAACTGATCATTGAAGCAGTGTAACGATTTATTGAATTCCCTGAATATTACATTGCAACAGCTATCTCAAACCCCAAACCGTGTGATAAGTAAAACTGATTGAATAACGTTGTGTGTATATATCTATTTATTATGTAGTTAAAGTACACATATATATGAGACTACAAAACATAAGATGTACATAAATTTACAAATCAAATATCGACAACAATGGATGACTTCTAGGATGAAACCCGTTAGACCTGTAGATAATGAATATAACAAGGCAAAGTGATGCAAAACGTACAATGCAAATCATAAATATGCCACGGCCGTTTCGCATATCGGGTCGAAGTGTGCGATGATCACCACAAACTTATACCAATCTGTTTTCAATAATTTAATAAAGAAGTGACGTGTCAGCACCAGCTGGACACGCCCTCCTTCATGTACCACCTGACAGCTGGTTCAAACCTTCGTATGTGCAAGCTAGATCCGCCCTTATTTTATAGTAAGTGGATCCGCTCTTCTTCTGCATTTGCTTGATCTTGTTTTGGTACTCGTTGCTTATTTTGCAAAAATCCACAGAAACCTTAATATGACATGTATTATATTATGCATATTTCCATATTCTTTACAGAAATTCGATTATTTGTGAACTGTATATTCTTATAACTTATCAACCTTGTGAAAGGATTTCGTCTACCATATATGTAGATAAAAATGTCTTATGAGGTAAGTTGCTATTATGAATATTCATTTACATTTCAATAGCTGCAATATTTCATAGGACACGCGGACGCACATAAAACATTTCCTTACATGTACGTACAGATGTACAATATATGCCATCTCCTCTATAACATACTAGTTCTGAAAGATGTCAAAATTCCTTTCATGTACACAATGCAGAGTGTATTCTCTACAGGCAAATGACATAACAATACCTTAATGTAAACATAATGGCAGAAAAAATGCTATTCCCGATATAAAGGAGACATACTACATCTTTCTTTATTTTCATCTCTTTTTTTTTCTCAAAAATATACATTAAGACACTACTTCTGTATGCTGTTCTTCATGTATATATAAATTACCTTATCGTACAATGCCTTCCTTTATGTACTGAAATGCGAAACAAAATGCCTTCCTTTGCATGTGTACAGGCAACCACACTAAAATGCCTTCCTTCATGTACTACCGACGATAGAGAAAACATATTTTTACATTCAGATTGACATGCCTTTGTCTTTGTATACATATATGTACAATGTAGAGAAGGTTGGCGGAATGCCTTCCTTTGTATACATATATGTACAATGTAGAGAAGGTTGGCGGAATGCCTTCCTTTGTATACATATATGTACAATGTAGAGAAGGAGGTTGGCAGAATGCCTTCCTTTGTATACATATATGTACAATGTAGAGAAGGTTGGCGGAATGCCTTCCTTTGTATACATATATGTACAATGTAGAGAAGGAGGTTGGCAGAATGCCTTCCTTTGTATACATATATGTACAATGTAGAGAAGGAGGTTGGCAGAATGCCTTCCTTTGTATACATATATGTACAATGTAGAGAAGGTTGGCGGAATGCCTTCCTTTGTATACATATATGTACAATGTAGAGAAGGATGGCAGAATGCCTTCCTTTGTATACATATATATACAATGTAGAGAAGGATGGCAGAATGCATTCCTTTGTATACATATATATACAATGTAGAGAAGGATGGCAGAATGCATTCCTTTGTATACATATATGTACAATGTAGAGAAGGATGGCAGAATGTCTTCCTTTGTATACATATATGTACAATGTAGAAAAGGTTGGCAGAATGCCTTCCTTTGTACACATATATGTACAATGTGAAGGATGGCAGAATGTCTTCCTTTGAATACATATATGTACAATGTAGAAAAGTTTGGCAGAATGCCTTCCTTTGTATACAAATATGTACAATGTAGATATTGTTGGCATAATGCCTTCTTTTGTATACATATATATACAATGTAGAGAAGGATGGCAGAATGCCTTCCTTTGTATACATATATATACAATGTAGAGAAGGATGGCAGAATGTCGTCTTCTTTATACAAGTGAATACAGACATTACGCCATGTTTTCTATCACACATGTACAGACGGACGACATAATAAGCATTCCTTCACGTACTGATCTTGACATACAGTGTTTTCTTTTTCATACATACAGACGGACTACACACTATAGATTTCATTCCCTCTAAATATTTAAACAATGGTCCCATGATATATTTCAAATAAAGCTTATTTTCTGACATTTCCTAGGTAACTGCATTACAGATAACGTATGAATCTCTAACTTTTGAATCAGCTGTAACCTGTTTGTTGTTTCTATTGAATGAATGTCTAAAAGTAAGGCTTACTCGAACAAAGTTACAATGTTCTACCCCTTGTAACTTATAGTAACCTAACATATCTACAGATATGGATTTTAGTTCTAAAAGGTGATGGTAAGTTATGATTACTTATTTCTGCCTCCTATCTTCTAAATAGTTAGGTTAAAATTTTCAGATTTTTAATGTAAAGGGAAATATATTCCAGGGATCAATCGACGTAAGTTTAAGTCAATATAATTCTTTATAACATCATTTTCGGACAAGTCAATGTGGTAAATAACAAGTCAATACATTTTTTTTTTCTGAGGAATGAATAAATTATAGGATGAGTAGATGGCAGAAATATGTTACCATAGTAACAAGATACTCCATGATACTTATTATATACATGCCTAAGTATAAAATATTTCACAAATACAAGTGGTATATAAGTTGCGATTACATTATCTTTACCCAACAATAAACATCTACTTCTTCTGACGTCATACGTGAAACCTGCATACCATTTCGTCAAAGCTCATGCGAAAATTTTGGGGTTTAAGGGTTTTTCATAATTCTAACCTTGATAGAATATGACTTTAAACTTCAGTATACAGAATATGAACATTTTGTTCTATTTTGGGATGAAAAATGTCATCATCAATTTATTTATTCCAGTTCAGCTACAAACCTACTTCTAAGGTTGATAGTTTAGAAAAGTCCTTAAAACTTTCGTAAGAAGTTTTGCGAAATGATTTGCTGTTCTGACATCATACGTAAGATCTAGACATACGGTACAACAATATGATCCTGTATAAGATTTCTACAGCACTTTATTTTGTGTTGGTCATTTCTAGTGCACATATCGAATCGAACACTTTGTTGTTATATTTCTTTCTTCAAAATATTAAGTATGAAAATGAATAGTGATTTATTGATTATCTTGCTAGGTACACAATGCTTATTCGACACATTGTATTCCCTATACAATGGATACGGAATGCAACTCTCGGTTATATAATAATATCTACCGTCTTATCAATAAAGAATATAATTTATGTACCTTGTCTCAAAATTTCTCAATTTCTAATTAATCAGAACATACATTAATTTTGTTTAGAACACAATGGATTCTTTGTTTGTTGAAGTGGCGGTCTGTGGCAAGGGTAGGTAACTCTCCATAGTTGAGGAATTTGACATCATTATAATTGTTCCAGCATTCTCACGCCCCGGTGAGTAACTATAACACATGATATCGTCTGACGTGTGATGACTTAAACCTCGCGCGTGCTCGGGAACAAAATCTGGCTTGACCATGCGTGAAATTTTCTGAAATAAAGATGCATAAAGTAATCTATTTTATTTTATTTTATTTTAACAGTGCATATGTAATTTATACACAATTAAACGGGAATTAACAGGTTATTGACAGTGCAGAGTTTGCAGCTCAGTGTGGTCGCCTTGTTTATGGCTTGCATACTAACCAGGAAGAACAATTTTACACACTGACACAATTATTTAGATTGTCCAATTAGAGCGGTGCTATTATTTCACAGTTCGGGATTTCTGATATTATGATAATGCGATAAAGTTTCAGTGCCTGAGATACAATATCACACAGTCACAGATTTAGAGAACGCAAGACATTGATCAATCACAGAGGGAACTAGTTTGACATAGTTTAATTCATAGGATCATTATTAAAGAAATTTTACGTCAAGGTGTTAATGCAATCAGACGTTTTAAATCATTACCAGTGATTTAAACAAAATGAATGTGCATGTATATAAAAATACGGCCTTAGCATGTAATGAATAATTGTGACAGTGTACATATAAACGGGACTCTTACAGATTAAGAATTTGAGCTCGCTTACAAACGGGCAGAGCGTGGCTGACTTATGGTAATTTCGCCTAATACATTTTCCACAGTAGCATATCATACCATTAAATGTTTTGTATGAAACTTTTTATGACCTCTCGTCTTGAGAAACCTGTTGATCATTGTTCACTAAATGGAGGATTATTATAATTTTTTAATATGTTCCTTTAATTGTCCTGGTTTTGCAGTGAATGGGACGGTGGGCACCCGTATTCCAGTTAACAATATCAACTGGATGACGTTCGTTACTTAAGCTGACCGTCCTAAGTTGGTATCGTAACTGCAGTACAATCGAATACTTTTGAAATGATGTCTGTTTTATTTGACTATTATCATGTTTTAAGTGCATGTCCTCAGTGATTTGTGTCATACAGTTTGGTCATATGTATTCCGTCTTCTCTTCCATAATCTTACGACGCGATGTTCAACCAGAAGTTGGTTTGTACGATCATCTTACCTCTTTTAGATTACCGGGTATAACAATGAACTTATAGACCATGTAGATGGGAATACAGATAATGGATGAACACGAGATGCACCATCCCAATGCAATAGACCAAGCAGGATATTCATACCCGTCCAAAGTCAAAGGCTTGTAGCTGATGCATGTCACGATGAATAACACCTGAAACGAAATATATTCCTCTTTCTATTTTTTACTGATAGTGCATACTCAACTCGACTGTAGAGTAAGGGCATGTTCTGTGTATAAATTGGCATACGTAAGCTTACAGATTAATGAACAACGAACAATATGATAAACTTCTTGAAAATGAAAATTTTAATTCCATTCTCTGATTAAATTATTCATACTACCATTATACACAAAAGCAGTTTAACTAATTATGAACAGGACAGACATCATTTTGTCCTAGCTATTGGCCTTTGGCAGATATCGCAGATCATCAAAGGATGCTTACTATTCCTTTTAAGCAAAGGACATACTTAACTTTGCCTATCGCTAAAATATTGTTTAATGAAATCCTTCATGTATTTCTCTGATAGAGTTTGGTGTAAAGGTATGCCTTACCATTTGTAATGGGTTCATAGGCGCTGTCTATGTGTGTAGCTTGTATATTCACGTTACATGTGGTGTTTTAAAAAGTAATATTTTTTAAAATGTACTTGTCACAGCTATATACATTTCAAACCTCAATCCATTTCATCATTCTTTTCCGTTTCAACCAATTGGTTTGTCTCTATTTGTCTAACTATTACTAGTAGATTTTATTTGCCCTACCTCATGTGGATTTTATCGTGCAAGATCGCCTATTTTCTACCTTGTGAGGTCCCGGGTTCGACTCCTGCCGTGGGTGTACCGGTCTGTCTTTCGGATGACACAGTTAAACCGAGGTCCTATGTCATGGTAGGCGTGGAACTTAAGCTAAGAGTGGGTTGCATCAGAAAAATGACGTGACGATATGCGTCGAATAATTATGGAGTGACATAAAACAATAATCGAAAACTCAAACTTTTATTGCGGCTATCCACCAATATATATACATTAAAGTATAAGGTATCAAAGCGTTGGTAACATAAAATAAAATAAAAGTATTACTCACCAATAAGAAAACGGGACAGATTCCAGTCCAACAGATTTTCCAATACAGTCCGGGTTGATAGCCCAGCATGGATTCTATGTCCTTGGAGAACTTTTGCACTCCTGGTGTGTATAATCTCATATTAGTGTTCAATAACGAGAAGTATATTCACACTGCAAAGTCGGTCTTTTCGTTACACAAAACTACTTCCCGTTTGGGACGGTGTCTGACATAAAGTTATTGTTACGTCATCAAATTCTATGGAAACCCGTGTAACACTGAAGGAAATGATGGTATAAAAATGACCTTTTCATAGGACATTTATGACGTCATAACTGTTTTACGTCAGATACATTCCCAATATATCTGGTTTTCATAACGTATAACGTTGTGATCCATATATTATGAGTACATAACTCTTTTGTACATCGTAATTCATTGTATGTTTGTTGATACATAAGTACTATTGTAATGCGCATTAATAAATATATCATGTATGTATAAATTCCAAAGTATACTGTTGTAATGCATATTAAAAATATATCATGTATATACATTCCAAAGTCCATTATTCTGGGTATAATTTTGTATAACATACATTAAAATTTCAAGTGGTTACAAGTTCAATGTTGTTTAATAATACCATTATAATTTAAAACATAAAAGGAATAGTGATAAACTTAGATATTACTATTTATTGTTTTAAACGATCTCTTCTGTGCGAGTGTTTCATGTTATTCATCTCTCAATCTATGGAGTGTAAAGCGCCAAAACCTTCACAACATGTTCGAAAGGTTTTAATTTTCTTTTTAAAGTGTTCCTTTTTATTCTATTTAGATGTTGTGCGTTATGACACGCATTTGTGCAATCTTAAACTGTCTCGTTTTGTGGAGATCCTTACTACCTCCCGGAATGTAATAAAAGTGTTATACATCGGCAGTGAAATCAACACCACTTACATTCGTATTCTATTCGTACTCTACATTGTTAACACATAAATGGTATAATATATAATAATTTAATATAAAACATTCATCTTTGATGTATGTCAGACTATTAATTCTTCCTAACTAACAAAACCTCGTAACTTTAGCTTAACAGAATAGCATCCTGATGATACTTCTTATAATAAACTTTTATAAACTTTTACCATAAAACCAGCTGACTGCAATGGCTTCCACAAAACAGATGAAGATAAGGGAGATGGGAGCTGCATGAGTGTCTAACAAGGCTAAAACATACTCCCCGCCCTGCAATAAGAAAGTTATAGATCAGTACCTAATGCTCTGCTCATAGCATTGTACATACTCACTGCTCATATGTACGATATGTAATGAAGTCATATAATAATAATAATAATAATAATAATAATAATAACAAAAAATAATAATGATAATAATAATAATAATTACAAAATAATAATAATAATAATAATAATAATAATAATAATAATAATAATAATAATAATAATAATAATAATAATTTTTTTATATATAAATCGTATAATTTCAATTAATGGCAAATTGATTGACTGACAGGGTTTCACATCCTGTAAACATTCTTTTTTTGTTCTGTTGGACGGCGACAGAGATGCAATATAGAAATGGAACAGACATCTCCAGCACTAGGGTAACGTGCTTTATAATTCAGTCTGTCACACTCTTTTATATGAAACGGTTTGTTCGTAAAAATCCATATTATAGATTTGTTTTTTATTCTTTCTATTGTTCAAAAGATATATACAGGGTTATGAATGTAAGAATAATAAATTGCCCTACGGTAAAAAATAAAATTCACTAGGTCAGCCATATACACAAATAAGTAGTTCTTGTTGGAAAAATTTATGTGCAAAATGTTCTTCATCCCCATTTCTAATACAATATCATATTACGTTTTTATTTGAAAAGCATAAAGGTCGAGGTGAAGATCATCGACATTATTGATGATGTACACCATGCATATATGATAAAATCAAGTTTGATGTTTGTTAAGATGATCCAGTGGTACAAAAAGGGTTTGCTTCCTTGTATATATTTTAAACAAAGATTTGTTCGACTGTAAATTGATCATATATAATTATGAATTTCAGCAGTGACACTTTAATTACATAACACTATACATAGGAGTTCCTGACTGATTTACGTCACTCCACAATTATTGCACGTATATGGTGGTATCTGCCCGATGTATTGCATAAAAATGTATATCTTTTCAACGAAGCAGTGAGGTATATTTTACGTGCCCCGCTTACTGTGACATGGGACCTCGAGTTTTAATGTGTCATCAGAAAGACAGGACACCGATTTGCCCACGTCGAGTCGAACCCGGGACCTCTCGGTCATAAACTGAGTTCCTCGTCTACTGAGTCGGTGTGGCTTACTGGACCACGTGACATAAGCGTTATAAATGCATACCCTACGCACAGTTATTGTATAGCTCTATGGTGACTTCTGCCACATAACTGAGCCAGTGACTCCTCTTTTTTCTTTATTATGGTAGAATTCAATATAGACTGAAAATGGTAATTCACAGGACGCGTTAATTCCTGATTGTGATAATATGTCAAAGACCTTCCCTTTTTACACTTACTTTGTTAGGGAAAATTCTGATTCCAAAAATAAATACACTGAAACAGCTGTCATTCAGATGTTGAACTTTCTTATTGATAACATTTTTGTGGTGTTTGGAGGTAAGGTTTTTCAACAAATTGTCGGCATTCCAATGGGCACTAACTGTGCTCCGCTTCTGGCTGACATATTCCTTTATTCATACGAAGCTGAGTTCATTCAGTCTTTGCTTTCGCAAGGAAAAAAACAATTGGCTCTTGGCTTCAATTTTACTTACAGATATATAGATGACTTGCTTTCATTTAATAATCCTTCATTCGCAGATTACCTTAGCATCATCTATCCAAGTGAACTGGAGGTCAAAGAAACCACAGAAACTAGTAATTCTACTTCGTATTTAGATATTATGTTGTCTTTCGACATTAATGGTCAATTGAACACCTCACTCTATGACAAACGTGACGATTTCAATTTCGCTATCACAAACTTTCCTTTCATAAGTAGCAACATTCCATCATCGCCCGCATACGGCGTATTCATATCTCAGTTAATACGTTATTCCAGAGCATGTTCAAATTACAATGACTTTGTTCTGAGGGCTAGGCGACTTTCAGTTAAGCTGCTCAACCAGGGTTATATATGTGCTAGACTAGCATCGTCACTGAGGAAGTTCTACGGTCGTTACGAGACTCTTATTACTCCATATGATATCTCGTTATCCAGACTTTTAAATGATATTCTGGACTGAGACCGATTCCGATCACTTTACACAGATTTGACACCTTCTATACTAGAAGGTTACCTACTTCGACTTCTCCATATATAGATACATATGGAATTCACACGATTTGACTCTTTCTACGGGGTATATGTGACGGGTGTTGCTAGCAAGCAGGAGATGCTCACTCTCCCCGGGCACCTGATCTCACTCCATCACAGGGGTTCACATATGCTCTTCAAGTAGACATATTTTGTTATTTTCCATTTGTTTTTCATTTTCACTGATTTTGTATGTCCTATGGTTTCATGATTTTTGGATTTGTGGTTTGGATTTATCCATCATCTTTACATTTGTACTGCACATATGCTCTGTCATACATAGTACTCTTTGTTATATGAACATGAATGTGAAACTGACTTACGTAAGTACATGTGGGTATGGCTCCTAAGAAACAAATCAGGATCAGAACAACTACAAACAGTTCCCTCTTCTTCCCTATAGTAGGGTATGCGTCACAAACAGCGGTGATGACCGCCTCCAGACCACCAAACTGTCAAAAGTGTTCATGAAAATAAGCAGTGTGAATTAAGAAAATCGTTTATATTACATGACCATTTACAGTGTCATGTATAGAAACTATTCTAATATCAGAGCAAGCATTCTATAATTTACAAATTTAATTTATTTGAGGAAATTGATGTTGTATACAATTTAATTCACTGTCTATGAAACTTAAATACAACCCATTAATCAATGAAGTAAAAAGTGGTTTTAGGAACAGAAGATTGACATCTGAAACAGACCATATGCCATAATGGACACATTGTATTATTTCGGTACCCTGACTAAATGTCCCTAACTAAATGTCTGTTACTGTTTACCCTAAATATAAATGCCCATTATTGTTTAAATCAAAATGAGTTTACTTCAGAAAGAAAAGGAGACGTCTGACTTTGTTATACGAAAAAAGACAACGTTGGATTTTGTTGTACGAGAAAAGAAGACGTTGGACTTTGTTGTACGAGAAAAGACTACGTCTGATTTTGGTGTACGAGAAAAGAAGACGTCGGACTTTGTTGTACGGCAAAAGTCGCCACAGATCAGAAGATAATGAATGAATGAGACGGCATCAAGAAAATATTGATATAAAGTTGTGGGAACGTCTTACAACAGTCAATTGAAATGGCAGTTGTCACTCAGTTGGTGTGGTTAACCGGTTAACAATGATTGAATTAATTGATTAAATATTGTTTTACTTCACTCCATATATATCTCACGTATATGGTGACGGCATATGCCTAATGAATTGCATACAAAATTTGAACTCTGCAATGGACCCATCCGAAACAGTGAGGGATATTTTACGTGCCACGCCTAACGTGACACGGGACATCCTTGGTTTGTACTGTCTCATCAGACAGAACACCGGTGTGCCCAGGGCGGAAGTAGAACTCAGGACCTCTCGGTCACGAGCCGAGCACCTTATCCAATAGGCCACACCGGCTTCAACCGATTTACAGGTTACTGGTACATTGTACGTAAAGTCTCTATCTGTGTAGCCTGTTTTGTTTCCCTTCAGTGCGTCATTTTGAATGTAACCGCAATACAGCAACAAGACTTACTTTTTCCATTAGAGTACCATTTTAGACTGCTTGGTTGTATTTCGTTTTGTGCACCATAAAGTTGGTGAATTGTATTTATTTAACGTTTGAGCATTGTTCATAACGATCCTTCTCACCCGGATCCTTATTACCCGGATCGTATTGTCCGTTACCTCCCTTTATCCCGTTGATGTTTACTATCGTGGGAAAGTAAAATGAAATAAGATTTTACATGCATAAATATAAGATGTAAAAAAACCCCTAACTATATTAAACTATAGAATTGTTCCGTATATTAAACACTAACTGTTAAGGTGTAATAAAGGACCAGCATTATGTCATATAAAGAATGTCCGCCAGTTCATGTAATGCTTGCGGGAGTATTGTTTAATGTTATACCTAATCAAGGTTATTCTCTTACGCGGTGTTGCGCAGCGATTGCTTTTGGTGGAAACCGGAGTAAATTACTAAATGTACAGAAGATACATTTATACAAGACCTTCCCACTTATCCTAACCGAGACTGGAAAGACAAGAGGTTGTACCAGGTTTCAGAACAACACTACAGTGTTCCTGGCCTCTAAGGCCCTTTCCAGCTCCATAAACTCCTATGCATAGATACCAAAAAATATATTAAATCATCAGCCTACCGTGCTGTCAAGGCCAAGTGTAATTAACATCAAAAAGAAGATGATGGACCAGAACACAGAACCCTCTAGTGTTGCTATTACCTCCGGGTAAACGAAGAACGTCAATCCAGGACCTACAAATACAATTTGACTCGTTAAAAGCATGCTGTAACTAGATTTATCAAATGTCATTTATTGCATAATGAAATAAACGGGTTATAAGTTTAGAAGTGGTCGATGCTGTACCAAGATTGTTATGTCATTGTAAAATTGCGTCTTTTGAATGCACAAATAACGCAAGCATTTTGCTTTTAATCTTACAATATTACCTTCCAATGCATTAAACAGGGTCAATGATAGACACCGATTACGCTAAATATATAACAAGTTCAGACGTTGAAGTATTTTGGTAAACTTGTATCTACCTTAAATGTGTATATTAAGAGAAACAGGAAATAAATCTATAGATATGACAACAACTGAAACATGTATGACAGTGCCTATAAACTCTGAAAAAGCAAACCCCATCATAAACTTTTGTGTGAGATACTGTCGTCATGGATACAAAGTATGACTATAATGTACCATATTATCGGGTGTGAGAGATCGGGGATGGTTACTTTTCCATGGAATATGATCACTCCTGAATGTACAGTGCTCCATGTTAATTTATCACAGGTATTTTTTAATTGTATTTGGTAATCTGGATTGCATTAATATTCACACCTTTGTACTTGTAATGGCTTACTTTCGACTGTCTTATATGAGAATATCGTAGTCCAAAACGAAATTCAACATTATCTATTCATTACCATATGAACCCATACGTAAAATCTTGAACTGAATGTTAAACAAACTGACTGGAGTTACAAAGAGATAGAAAAGAGACAATATCACCGAAAAATATCATAAGGGGAACTCATTGAAAGGAACAAAGCAAACAATTGTCTTTATATCGAATCAGAGATGGAAGCACAAGGTGTAAACATTTAGACAATATCGTAAAAGTAAGTAGATACGCACCTTCCGTAGCGACGTTTTCTACTTTTTTTCCAAGTTTCAATGCCATGTACCCCAATACAGAAAACACTACAAAACCAGCGAGGAAACTGGTCAGGCAGTTGATAATACTAACTACAACTGCGTCCCTGTAATAGAAAACATACTATAGAAATGCAAGAAAAGTGAAATATTCCTTGGACTCTATTCTAGAAATAATACAAGTGATATAATTTAGGAATCGTATAATAGTGCACAATAAACAGGTTTGCATATAAATATTATAACTATTAAACGATATAGAAACTGTAAAATGAATCAATGAAAAATATGTAAAATGAAATTTATTACTGAATGTCAAAATGGATAGAATTTAAATATAAAATGAAAATATTTGTTAATTGTGTAATTAAATATTTATATGAGAACCAAGCTCACTGTTTCGTGAAAGAAAACGGTTTGTTTGTTTATTGAGGAAAATATCTAGTTTTATCAAGCAAAATACGAAAGTAACTGTTGTCACATGACTATGGCACTAACAACAATGTACCACAGTGGACATTCACGGACCCCTGAAATTCAGAGGTGAGACCAGGTGCCCGGGAGGAGTGAGCGTCCCCTGTTTGGCTAGCCACACCCGCCGTGAATGTCCTTACACACAGACGAAACAATAATAATTAACACTGTATATATAAATGAATGTGAACAAACACTGTGTAGAAAGTGTCACAGCCACATAACATCAGGAAAAAGGTATAATAACACTCAAGTCAAACCCTCCGCAGGGAACTTTTTCACGAGCTCCACACTGCAAAGGGAATAAGTGTGACATTCATGCAAAATACGAAAGTAACTGTTGTCACATGACTATGGCACTAACAACAATGTACCACAGTGGACATTCACGGACCCCTGAAATTCAGAGGTGAGACCAGGTGCCCGGGAGGAGTGAGCGTCCCCTGTTTGGCTAGCCACACCCGCCGTGAATGTCCTTACACACAGACGAAACAATAATAATTAACACTGTATATATAAATGAATGTGAACAAACACTGTGTAGAAAGTGTCACAGCCACATAACATCAGGAAAAAGCTATAATAACACTCAAGTCAAACCCTCCGCAGGGAACTTTTTCACGAGCTCCACACTGCAAAGGGAATAAGTGTGACATTCATGCAAAATACGAAAGTAACTGTTGTCACATGACTATGGCACTAACAACAATGTACCACAGTGGACATTCACGGACCCCTGAAATTCAGAGGTGAGACCAGGTGCCCGGGAGGAGTGAGCGTCCCCTGTTTGGCTAGCCACACCCGCCGTGAATGTCCTTACACACACACGAAACAATAATAATTAATACTGTATATATAAATGAATGTGAACAAACACTGTGTAGAAAGTGTCACAGCCACATAACATCAGGAAAAAGGTATAATAACACTTAAGTCAAACCCTCCGCAGGGAACTTTTTCACGAGCTCCACACTGCAAAGGGAATAAGTGTGACATTCATGCAAAATACGAAAGTAACTGTTGTCACATGACTATGGCACTAACAACAATGTACCACAGTGGACATTCACGGACCCCTGAAATTCAGAGGTGAGACCAGGTGCCCGGGAGGAGTGAGCGTCCCCTGTTTGGCTAGCCACATCCGCCGTGAATAGATCAAAACATATTTGATCTCTAAAAAAGTGTGTGTTCTATTAAATTGCGTGAACTACACCAAACATGTAAATTCTGTAAAAGAATATTAATCACAAACATCGCTAATTCTTGGAGAATATTCTTGATTGTATACTGGTAATCCTTATTAAATAAAACATAAATTTATGAGCCAGTCTGTGGACAGAGACAAGTCATGTTTTGATTTTTCCAGTTGAAAAAGAATGAGAAAGGAGGATAGCATAGAAACGCAAAAAGTAAACGAAACATCAATCATCAAGTTTTTAAAAGTTTTAAAAGTCATCATTTGAGCCACCGATAAAGAGAAAATAAATTCTTAAATGAATTGTATTCAAAAAGGTAAAATATAAAAATGCTCAACACAAAATGGGAGTCTCTAGTAGCAGCATAGTTTTTGTTTACTGTTGTAGCAATCAAAATGACTAAACTTTGGTGTTAACAGTATAAATCATTAGAGGAGTGGATGGAATTACATTAGAAAAATGATTGAAAACCGTATGGAGTGTATGTTACATACAATTCATCTTTTCTATCGGACTAAACATCAAATTTACTGAAAAAGGTAATTTTTTCCCTTCACAAGTTTTAAATAATAACGTCAAAATCAAGTTATTTGTTTGTTTCGGGGACAAGAATAAAAGCATGGTGATGAAATCATGCATTAATCATTCTACTGAATTGGTTTGTCCTTTGAATAGCTAAGACACTAAAAATACAATATCTGGACCGAAAAGAGAAAGCATAGATACACCTGACTCAGTCGCATGACAAAACTCCTCACAGACAAAACATGAGCAAGTAATAAAGACACAAAATGACATTATAAAATCATTCAATCGTAATGCAATAGAGGCACCGGACGGTCAACTGAAGTAACTTTAGTGGTGGTGTGATGTGGTAAACCAGTTTTACTGGCCCACCTTCCCAACCACAACGACAGAACAATTAAAGGACATACATGATATATAAATTATACTGCTTATGTATAGATCAAAGACTAACAGGCCACCGAATTTTAAAGGTCTTACACATGCAGATAAGAAATGCATAACATACAAAATTTCTATTTAAAATATACAAGCGCCGTCAATCTGGAAGAGAGCTAAGATCCTTGTTCAAGCGGAGTCCCGACTAACAGTCAATGGGGACAAGGCACAGGACCTTATCTCTTCTAAGGAGGTAAAGACAAGGCCCGCCAGAGAGTCCCCACCGCTCATTTAGTTAGAATGCAGAGCTAAAAGTCTGTAAAGACCTATAGAGGGATCCAGTACAAGACATATAGTTTTAGTGATGATCTTTGGTCGTATTGGCGATGGCGAATGCGCTTGACTATTTTAAAACCTGATGCGATGAAATTATCGGAGATTTGGGTCCTTCTAAGTTTATATACAAGATTACCGTAGAAATATGGACAAGAGATTCCGTTTGACACATACTTTGGAAAGTAGCACGTTCGAATTTTGATAAAGTTATGCGAAAGATCTGTCTGAAGAGTTTATGGTATTTTTCGAGGTAATTCGTATATATTTGTTACGAAAGAATATAATTTACTTCGTAACAATTCATATCATATAAGATGATAATCAAAATGCAGTGCTGCAATTACTCTATACTGTGAAGTGCAGTCCTAACATAATGTTATGTTAAAGTGAAGTTTGCCGTCTTCGTGCGGTCAGGACTGTTGAGCACACGCGTTTGAACTTAATTTCGAGACTGCATTAACGCACTTGACAGTCACGTTCGCGTACTTACAACTTATATTAACATGTATATATAAAAGGATTTGAAGGAGGATCGCTATATGCATTGTATCTCTAAGTATAAGTACATATATATAGTAACAATAATAATAGAATTTGTTAAAATAATAACAATATAACATTTATCGATTAAAGATAACTAATAACTAAATTATAAAGATAAAAAATACAATAATAATGTACACACTTGTAAGAAATAAATACATAAACAAATTTATAAAAAAGAAATAATTAATATAAGATTTAAAAAGTAATTATGCTAGTTTCTTTACGGTGTAAACTGAAGAAGTTTATCATAAATACCTTTTAGCATGTCTACGCGGTAATTTCCTTTGTTATATTATATATGAAACCCTTAATATGGAGTAATTTTGATATTGTATTTTATTCATGTACATGTGGCGACATTCTCGGTGATTTAATTAGATTTCATCCGTACCACTGCATAGAAAAAATTACAAATGTAGCAATGTGAACGTGCGACTGGATCGAGCTCATGCGGGAATAAATCGCGATAAGGCGAATTTTCTCCCGAGTCAACGCCAGGAGCTCAGGGGCACCCGGTCGAGCAGTCCTGTTCTAAAACAGCCCTTGTGACCGCTTTTCGCGTTAACTTGTTATGTTAGGACTGCACCCATTTTTTTTACATGACTGAGTGTATTTTCAACTATACTAATCGGAAATGATTATTTACATGATACCACAATAACAACTTACATGAAACAATTATTATTAAATTTGTTGTAGCTTGAAAGTGCTATTAGTGTGCCAAAACCGGGTCCAAGAGAAAAGAATATCTGTGTCACTGCGTCCCTCCATACCTGTGGAAAAGAGCATTGTTATCTATTAATATGAGAAACGAGAATTGCTTATGACCTTAATCACCACTTAAGTAATGGGAACGACTAATAACCGGAGTCACAAGAATGCAATGACTGTTCCAGAGTTATAATCTTGGAAGTAACTATAACTTATGACCCGAATCCGAAGATACAGGTAGCAAGATATGACCCGAGTCAGCGTTTAAGTCTTTGCAAAACTCGGAGCTAAAATTATATGGGGTTAGCTATACCAGATATATGTGATAAGAAAATGAATAGTTCTGTCACAGAAATACTTACCTCCACGTCACTGAGTCTATACCATTTTGGAGTGAGGTAGTACAGTATACCATCTAAAGCACCGGGGAGAGTACATCCACGTACCAATAGAGTTAGAAGTACTATATAAGGAACCGTCGCAGTCACCCATACAGCCTGTAGAGATCAAATTATCAGAGTATAATATTAACGTGAGATGATGCAAGAAATCATGAAACCCAATTGTCTATTTCTCAGTTTGTATATTGTGTTACCTCTCTCAATTTACTCTAAAACATTTAATTAATTTCTTGGTGATTATTTACTGGTTCATTATTATATCATCTATGTAAATTCGGGATGTTCATTGTGGTACATTGTTGTAAGTGTAATATTGATATAATCATGATTTTTATTTGCAATTTGGAGCATGTGAGGACCAAGCTCAACATTGATTCAAATGACGTGTGGTACTTTTTCATTTTACAAGGCACCCAATATATAGACCCCTTCACAATTATTGCGAAGCTGACGTTTTAGTCGGAAACAATCACAAACAATGCATTTTAATATAACGTCAAAATTTAGAGGGAAATGATGCCATTTGCCAACAAACTGTCAGTCTCGCAATTAACGTAAAAAGTTTATTCTGAAATGTGATATAATATCCATGGTCTGGTGTGTAGCACACTTTTTATACAAAGTCAGTATAATCATATCAACTGTGCAATGTTAATTTGTTTTTTGAAATCAATTTGTTAATTCATTACTGAAGTGGCAACTAGAGACATGTATCCAATCCCGGCATCTAGTGTAAACTCTGATTTTCAAGAGTTTAAAATCATCATATTATGAATACTACGGTGACACATTAATTGTAACTTTTAAACTGTGAAGAGTAGTGAACAATTAAAAATATCGGTAACGTATTCGGTTCTTTAATTTCTTATTCTATTTTATCTTATTTTATTTTATTTTATTTTTCCTTTTTGTTTTTCTACCTTTCCTGAAGATTTGATTCCCTTCCACAAACAGAAGTAGATCACTATGAATACAAGCATGAGACTCAGTGTTAATTCCCATTTCGGCGGTCCCAAATCATCGATGCCAGTAGAACGATCTGCATCCAGTACTTTATTTCTGAAATGAATCAGCAGATTAGTTTGGAAACATGAACATTATAAGGCGTCTAGATTCTACATCCTTTATAGTGGCGATCATTGCATATATATTCATTTATTTACATTTAATAAGAATGGTATTCATTAAAATTGATGTAGAACATAATCATCCGCGACAGGCATGATTGTAGTAAACTTCACGTCTAAATACTGAATTTAACAAACGGAATTTTGACGACATTTTAAACTGCATGCAATTTACAGAATTATATACACATTCATAAACACTGGTTACACCATAGGTTTCCGTTTCGAAATGACTGCAATTTGTACATCACGATTCAATTATAGAATATATTTACCTGTCAGTATAAATGTGGAACGAAAATTGAATACCAGCATAATATTAGCAAACTTCACTATTACTAAATCAAGGTAGTTCCTACTTTAAACTATAACCATAAGCAAGAGTCACATTGGCAACTAAGTTGTGTTGAGTATTTCTTACCATCAAACTGGAGAGACTGATATATTAAAATATTACTGTCCATTATTCTCTGTGCAGAACCAATAATTGTTTGTTCTGGGCGACTGGGTCGATAGTCTGTAGGTGGGTTTTCAGTTCCGGAGGTTATGATCAGCCAAGTTTTCAATGTGTGTTTAGGTACGAACACAAAAATGTATAGTTTCAAATTAACTAATACAATTATTTTTGAGAATTAGGAATACATTCCACATGTATTGATATATTCTTTTATATAGTTTTATATAGTTTTGTCACTTTTTCTCGGTCAAACCGGTACTTCTTTTCTCCTAACTATTTTTGGATTTTGGACGTCCATAGTATCGACAATGAATTTCTCTGAAAAGACATGTTGTTCCAATGCATATTTGGGGCATATAACCAATATTTACACAGCTTTGATTCTGAATAACAATATATTAACTTACAAATAATATTGCCACGCCGCCGGTTGTGTGTAGTTGGTGCTTTTATTGTAGGATAGGAGAGTAGTGCAGCCCGGTGTACTCCATTCCGGGTCGCATTTTGACCAGGGGAGTTCACTGCGAAAGGAGTCAAACATATAGTATAATGATATTGCGATGATAGTGTTGTAGTACATTGCTACAAACGTGGCCACCAAGCAAATTCCATATCCCAGTCCTGCAATGACGAAACACAAATAATAAGAAATTACACCGGCGTATATGTAACATATATGATATGTGTTCCTTGTTATTACAGTACTTAGTTTTAAGTAATTATATACAACATCTAACAGAATCAAGTTTCATAAGTTCAAACTGTTGAATAATGTCGAAGATATACAAAATAGTAAACGCCAAACCAATTAACAATCAGGACATCCTCGTAGGATTACAGAGGTCAGATCAGTGTAAGCTCCTCCCACTGGCCAGTAACACTGCCTTTGCAACAGCAGGCAGTCACTGAATTTAATAGCCACATTACGCGTTCAGTTTTATTCGTTTATAGAAGATTAAAATATCGTGGAAATGATTAAATGATTTTAATTCTCTCGGGAAAATTGAATGTATGTAGATGAAATAGTACGATCTATATTAGATTTTTACACCCCGTGTGTGTTTAAATTAGAAATAAACCATTTCAGCAGAAAATGACTAATGGTTGTGCTTAATGAAGGCACTCTAAAATGAATACCTAATACCCAATGTGTTCGCGGTAGTTTTAATATATTTGCCGCATAATTACAACATATGTATCGATAAAATCAAAAGATAGCCAAAATGAGCATTTGAAACACATCAGTGAAGCATGGTAATGTATTTCTAATTAATATGTCTGTGCCAACATCAACACATATCTTTATCTTCTAAATGATCTTGCAGATGTTGGCACTTTAAAGATACTGATTATAGCATTTTTTCTATAAAATACTCAAGATTTTCTCATATATGATATTGCTGATAAACGTTTCAATTGAAAACGAAATTTTCGTAACAAAGAAATTTTTAGTGTAAAGTGGCAATCCTTGAATACAATTATACAATAGATATATCAGCGGGAAGCAAAAATGTGAAAGAGAGTAAAGAACACATCTGATTCGGTTGTATAAGAAAAATCGCCACGGACATGGAGGTAATGAAAGTACAAACACACAAATAAACATCATAAAAATAATCCATAGTAGTGCAGTTGTGGCACTGACTTCCGATAGTCAATTGAAATGAAACATTGACTCTTTCTACTGGGTATATGTGACGGGTGTTGCTAGCAAGCAGGAGATGCTCACTCTCCCCGGGCACCTGATCTCACTCCATCACTGGGGTCACATATGCTCTTCAAGTAGACATATTTTGTTATTTTCCACTTGTTTTTCATTTTCACTGATTTTGTATGTCCTCTGGTTTCATGAGTTTTAGACTTATGGTTTGGATTTATCCATCATCTTTACATTGTGTGATGAACTGGTTTACGGTCAAACTGTCCCACTCACCAAAACACTAAATGCGTCAGTAAAGTCACGGTAGACACAATACCTCTGTAATCAAAAGATACTTCACCCCAATATGTAATCAAATGATATATACCTCATCCTATAATGATCAATATATAAGATACATATACATCACACCAGTATGTGATGATCAGTGGTGTTTTTGATCAATGTTTTTGGTCGGACACCAACGGTGATCTCGACAGATGTCACTTGAAGATTTCAGAACATTTTTTATGAATTCAATTATAATTCCGATGTCGCATCGCAAATTTTATCACATTACTAAATCACGAATAAGTTTCACGAATCCATAATTCACGTATCTTGTGGCTGTACCAGCGTTTTGGTGTATATGGATGTTCTAAAGCATTTTCGTCGTATGAAGCTGACTACTGTTTTAGAATTGACGTTACTCTTTGAATTTTCAAGATAAACTAGGATAAAGTTCATAAGTTACTAATATAGGTACTTACAGCTATTTTCTAACGTTTCACAATACAAAGCTGATTAAAGAGTAAATGATTCGTCTCTCTGAGGTTTGCTATTTTGGTACTTTTTCATGCTATAATCATAATGAGGACTATGCCTGTATAATAGGGTGACCTAATATCATATTTGGTAGTTTGGGTTTTTCTGTTTACGGGTTTTTCTTAGTGATGTAAGACAAAGTGAAGGTGAAAATAAAATTAAAAATTTTCTGATTCAGTCGCAGAATAGGTACATAAAATACTGTAAAATAAAATATGTTATTGTAATGCATCACGACACCAAGTAAGGACAACCAACAGTCACTAAGATAATAAATCAGCTTTGGACCCAACGTCTGGCCTAACGCAAAGGCAGCACAGGGATTCGTATATTTAAATGTGCGAGGTCAGGAAACTTTATTCACGGATGGTTAAATGGAATGAAATATAAGTATAGAAAATATACATCACAAAGATTCTGATTTAAAGTGATATTAGAATGATCACAATTTTTCTATATTATGTACCCATCTACATAAAAGAGTCGCTCATAAAATATTATGCTCATGCGTGACGCCGATCTCAAGATATACACAATAAGCAATAAAAAGTTCGATAGCTTTTTTCAGTAGTTAATCGCCATAATATGTGACGTCAGAAGTTGTACAGGTGCTACTTTTCCCTGATTTTTCATTATTACGTTAAACTTTGAATTGTGACGTCATACTAAATGACGTTAAAAGTTGTACAAAGGTTCTGTAACAAGTTATTTTGTTCGTGATACTAGGCAAATCGGTATTTTAAAACATCTCCCAGAGAAATACTGAAGCAGGAAAAGTTGTAATTTTTATCAATGGAGGAATAATCAAAGTAGTATAACCTTAAAACGCAAAATTCTTTAAGTTCCACATTCATGGAATTTTTATTAGAATATTTATTCTAAAGACTCGTTTCAACGCACTGATAAATACATAAGATAGATACTGTTTAATCCAAGTAGTTCAAACACCGCTGAAAATCTGGCTTCTCTCTTTAAGATTTACTGAAACACATTGAAAATGTTAAGAAATGCTGACCTAAAAGCAAAAATAAATTCAGATGACTTGATGCTCATAACTGATCGTGGCTTGTTTGAGAATGACATTGATGGCATATGATTCAATCTGAGATAAATGTTAATGGCGCGAGCTATCTGGTCTTATCCCACATATCTCTTGTCACTCGCGCCTCAGCAGATCGATTGTAGACGATGATACGCGTGGGGAATATGTATGGCATCTCAGAAATATGGTGATTATGACAAAGATTTCAATCCTCTAACTTCATAGTACTGCTTTATCTCTCGCAAGGTATATTAGAAATTATTGCCACCATGTCATCTTTAACACATCATTATCTATCTCAATTGGAGTATTTTCTTGACTGAACATGCTATTAAATCTGCATCTGTTTTAATCTAATTTCATTTTGCTTGTTTTGCCAAGTTTTGAGAATACCGTCAATTTTATGTCATTTTCCTCCTTTTCTATCACGCGTAGGAAATAGCGAGTTTCAAAAAACATTTCTCGGGTCATTTACCGGTACAACGTACTCATTTCTTTGAGGTAAATAAGCCTAAATCTATTTAGTTAGTCTGCCAAAACATAAGCATGTACAGATAGTATGTCATCCACCATTGCTATATACCATCAACACATACATTGTCTTCATAGCTCTTGTCAAAACCCAGCGTGACTGACTGGTTAGAGTGTTACATTAACAAGAAGTGGATTACAGAATGGCAGGAAACTTGCTCATAACAGGTGTTTATCCGATAAAAGGAAAGAGAAATGTTAGAGACAAAAGTCTTGAAATCCAAGTTATATAACACAATATGAGTAATGAGCAAACATACCTCTGGAAGAAACAGATATTGACTCAAGTGCTGTGCAAAAGTGAGAATCTCCTGCCGGCCTGCTATGCAATGATCACATTTTAAAAAGTGCATCGTGGGGATTGATTTTGGGCGTTAAAGTTTACGCAACGGCCTACTTATTATACAAAAGACACCAGCAACACGATTTGGAACAAAAATATTATAATAGGTTAAACAACAACAAACTATAAACTGTCTGCAAAGCATCATTTGAAGACAAAGAGCAATAAATTTGGCAAAGGTAGCGACAAATTAAAACTCTGTGAGTAACGTCTGATAAGATAAAACTGATATGCACCGGTTTCAGTACAACATCTCAAGGGATCTGAGGAAAAAGTGCCATAAAACAGGTGTATGGAAAGACAGATGGACAGACATGCAGACACACAACCTGATTCTAGTATACGTCCACAACTTTGTTGCGGAAGTCGGATGTGACAAACACATATTGCCTTCCTTTGTTTCCAATTGTACTTTATAAATTAATAAAAAACAAAAGGTACAATAGAATTAAAATATATAATATGTATTCCGAGTAAAGGTGTTTTTCTTTATGGAGAAGTTTTACCCACGCCAAAATTAGAAAACTATGATAATTTTACCTAAGTTTATAGTATTTGTTACGTGTACTTAACTTTTTATATACTTTTAGTCATACTCACTTTTTGTTTTGTTATATTATTGTTATACGCCATTCCAATCTTAAGGAATTTATATTGTGGCGCCACATGTCTAGTGTATTATTTAGTGTATTATACTTTTCTCCATCCTATGGACCCATTTAGAACAATAAAGTTTGTTTACGCGCCAGAGTATACGAAGACACGTGGGCTTTATTTCACCTCATGACAAGAACCGATGGGGAGGTAGATGATAAATCATATAATAAAAAGCCCCCCCCCCCCCCAAAAAAAAAAACCAACAACAACAAAAAACAAAAACAAAAACAAAACAAAACAAACCACACACATACACACAAATCAACAAAACCAAAAAAAAAACCGAAAGTCGGAATCGATCCTGGATCCATAGAATTGATGTCCAAGAGGATATGGCTGGACCAACCTGCTCCTGCTATACCCTGTACGATCGATAAAATATACAATAGATATTGTACGTCCATCATATATCAAAACATATTTACATTTTGTAAACTCAGATCAAAGGGGAAATATATTTGTTTATAATTCAGATTTAAAGTGCAAATTAATATTTCGAAATTGTGGCTTAGTTCGGAAAAGAATAAAAGACGAATTAAGTTCAATTATTTATGTAACATAATTTGGCATACATAAAAGGTCATTGGCACCTGCACAACAATTCATTCAATAAATGAATATGTTAAAACTAGTGCATATAAACAGCTATAATGAAATCGTATTATCCTTCCTTTCTTACTGTTTAATAATAGAGAATTATCCAACAGAAATCAATACATATAGAACAATGGGTGTTACAGGTCATGAATAAAACAATAAAACTAATTCAGTCAACTGTTCCAGATATAAGGTGAGTTTTATCCCTGTTTCTGAAGTATGTTAGTGCCAATAATTAACTGCCTAAAACTCAGATTCAGTTATCCAATCCTTGATGAACACTAATTCAATCTAATAGACTTTTATCTTTGAAATAAGTATTTCATTTTGAAACGTATTACATAAAAGGCCTAAGGATTTTTGAAAATAATGCTTTACCTTCCAAATAGGGATAATTAAAGTTTGTATACAACTCTATGGGAATTACCTATGTTCTGCTTATATTTTTGTTACAAAAGAAGGGTACTTCATTTTAATTTTTTCATAAACAAACGTTAGTTCATCAAGTGGAATCTCTGCACTTTAAGTTTTTTTTCATAATGTCTGCAAGGGGAGATAACACATTTAAGGGCATTCACATGGTATATTTCCAATTTTACTATTACTAACATCAATACCATCCAAGACAACATAGATATTACTATAGCAATCAATCATAATGCAAAATAAATATGATTATGTCATAATTTGTAATTTGAGGCTTATTATGTATAGGGTACAACGATTTGGTACGAACAAAACTATTATAGAATTCCTTAAATATAATAAGAGAGTTTGAGTAAAATAAACACAGTGATTATTGAGTTCGTTCAATAACAAAGAGATATCTGTAAAAGGAACAAGGAGAGGTACACGGGCATATTATTGAAGGTTATATACGGCATCCTTTGGCATCTATTAATATCAGACATATAAACACCAAAGCAGAGTCTGGTAAATGAGAAACGTCAAATATCAAAACAAATACTAAGAGCATACATAAAAGAGATATTTATAAAATGCTATTGAGACAGTTATGTTGTTAAAACGCGTTGTGCATCAAAATACAAAACGATTTATGAAAAAAGTTCATGTTCTGTGGTCAAAACACGCTCTAAGCTATTAACTTTAAAGTATGATCATAGTAGAGTCAAACGCTCCGCGTACAATTATATAACGTCGATGATATAACTAGAAAACTTCAAAATAACATCTTATTACGGGCTACAAATGACTCCATCTGAGAATGTAGTTTTATCATCTAGAATAACATAGACTCTGTGAAAGCCAAAGAAAGAATAGCTTGTACTACAAGTGTAGGCCATGATATTCGATGGTAAATTACGAGCTGTGTATAACAAGGCAACAAGAAATATTAATCTACTGGGAACAGAAAGTGAACGATACCGACTTCTGGAAACAAAATAGCGTCTTCTGTGCGATAGATACAACCGCATAACACACTAAAAGAAAAAACTAGCTACATGTAAATTCATCAGTCTTTTGTATGGACTCCAAATTGAGCTACATCTATTATATTCGCATTTTAAAATTAGTTACATTTTCCATTTGGACTAACGTGTATTTATCTGTAAATTATTACTTCGATGACCATGCAAAATATGACAATAGATTTTTCTATGCAAAATGCAAAACTTTTTTACAGAGAGGGAATAGACGATTTCGCTCATACTTTGACCCCATGAACCTTTTGATAAATAAACGTGGGTGAAAAGTACACCACAGGTGCATGTGTGCGCTAAGGGGACCATCGGAATGCACATCGGAATGCCCCATTTACATAGAAGCACGGAAAACTTTATTAACGCTCTGGTGTTTACTTCCTGAGAAGCTGACCTTGAACTGTAACTTCCTCGGGTCTGATGTCTCAAGGCTTGACAAATAACCCCACGTTTATGTTTGGTTTAGTTCAAGTGAGAGAAATATAGATTAATCATCATTTAGTCCATTGTCCTCGCTGTCCTACTTTTGTTTTCAGTCATTTCAATGATATGAGTACACAAATACGTGCAGTTAGGCAATTCCTTTAACAGTCCAGGCTTCCGTACCTGTGAACATTATGGATGTGAACAATAATTTTTGAATATGGTATTTTTTTACCTTAGATCGGTGTCGTAAAGCAACTTGTTATATCTCAGTCTTGTTTTCCTGAACCCTACATACTCATGTTTAAAGTTTTAGTTATACATGTAGCTGTTGAATATAACAACACACTTCGAATCAATAACATTTTTATACTTACATACTCAATTTGAAGTCAGATACAAACAACGAATATGACACACTCTAGTAATTATGATATTGTCTACTCAATGAAATGACTTACAGATGATATTGAAGGTATTGAATTAATGGAGTGTAATTTCGCCTCACTCTATGAATATTCAATTATTACATAAATGAAATGGCATAAAATGAAAATATACATCTTGTCACAATACAGCAATTTTGTGATAAATGTGGGGTATCTTGAATTAAAGAACGAGATGTTAGACTTTATTATATTACCATACATATTGTTATTTTAATAGTCAGTCTATGTTCATTGTCACACATTATCTACTGTCGACGTACAAACTTGAATTTTAAAAGAAAACACTGACGCCTTGATATCTTGTTACATTTACTATGTCGTCACTGTTGCCATTATACAACTACATTAGAAATGGCGAGTAAAATCGGGTTACAGTGTAGTCAAATAAATTATTATCAAAGCTTAGAAATAGTTTGTGTGTATTAATTTTCTAGCAAATTCAAATTAGACATCGTGTACTTGACCGCTGTGTTGAGAATACATGTTCCCATGTTTGTCTGATAAACAAGAGTAACATTGGAGATAATTATCCAGTTACACTGTCATGGTGACAGATGGACAAATAATACTGTGAAAATTACACACAAGGAAAATGTTTTAGTGTGTTTACAATGCGTTATTGTGCATTTCATAAAGCCTCTATACCCATTTTGTGAAAAAATAGTATATCCATTCATGTTACAAAATAGCATCGTTAATTTCCTATTTTGGGATATGATTTTTTAAGTTACATTTAATTGCAGGTAATCGAAAGGTATAGTGTGAAATCAACAAATCATTTCAGGTTTCAAAGAAAATGTTTTCAACTCGTGTCAAGCTTAGAAGTCCGTGTGAAATAAGGTCATTATAAATGGTATATACAGATGTACATGTTTGGTGTCAATATATGCTGAACAAGGTAATGCGCTTCGGATTAATGGAGAAACATTAACTTCGGAGGAAAATCATTAAAAAAATGGTACTATGTAAGTGTGTGTTTCGGAAATATGCACCGACAGAGACTTATTTTTGTGGTGAAATAATATGAAATGATCTTAAATCAGTGAAGGTAAGTAATTGTCAATGATATATTTGTAGCAGGTAAAATACCGACATGAATAAATGGGGGAATTCTAATGAATCGTATTATTAAAGACAAGGTTCCATTGCAACAGACAATATACCTGAAATGTAGAGATGTTCAGGTGTGAACGTTAGCTTTGAGATATAATGCATGTACTTGCAATATAGACATTTCACGTTGCTGTGGTCAACAGAGATCATCCGTAACAGTTTATGTACTTCAAATATATAAACATTACGCGTGACAGTTTACGTGACTGAGATTTAGACATTTCACGCGACAGTTTATGTACCTGAGATACAGACATTTCACGCGACAGTTTATGTACCTGAGATATAAACATTTCACGCGACAGTTTATTACCTGAGATACAAACATTTCACGCGACAGTTTATGTACCTCAAATATATAAACATTACGCGTGACAGTTTACGTGACTGAGATATAAACATTTCACGCGACAGTTTATGTATCTGAGATACAGACATTTCACAAATCGTTTTACGTATCTCTGATATACAGATATAAAGCATGACAGTCTACGTATCTATAATATACAGAAATTTCACGTGACAGTTTAAGTATCTGTGATATACAGACATTTCACGCGACAATTTACGTACTTGAGAAAGACATTACGCGGGACGGTTTAAATAATCACATATATATAATATATCTGTGATATACAGACATTACATGTGGCAGTTGTCGCACCTAAGATGTAAACATCACTCTTAACGGTTTACTTACCTGAAAACATGGGACATATTCGCTGCCACACATTGATGACGCCACATCTTTGGAACTGTCCCAAGGCTAGTTCCATGTAGAACAAGGGTAAACCCAGAAACACCAACATGACGGTGTACGGGATGAGGAAAGCACCTGCAAGAGGGGGTACGAAAGTTATATATAGAGTACATGATCATGAAAACTACATAAATGAACTGCATTACAAGGTTTTTCTTCATCAAGAAATACAACAATACATTGTGAATAGAACGAGGTAGTCACAAGTCGTGACCCTATATGAATGATATAGAATCACGGCTTAATTACGAGGATACTACTGAGCTAATTTCGATATAGAAATATAAAGCATATCAAATGTACGAGTATGTTTTCTAAGAGGATTTTTAGCTAATTTAAATGCGTCATTATCATTTCCAACTTGTACAAATCCCAGTGGTAGAAAATAGAGATTAAGATTTATTTTATTTTGTTCTAAATTCGACAGAAATTTTATACATTGCAACCAATTAATATTGAAAATGTACTTATGGTTTTTTGGTTTTTTTTTGGGTTTTTTTTAATCGTTCGCCAAATGTATACTGATTTTCAGTATGATTTAAACATTATTATAAAAACCTGCATGAAATGTGCAGGGGTCCCTGTGTCCTTCCCTCCTTCTAAAATGGCCATCGCACATTTCGTTTCTTGTAAGCGATTCAAGAGTTTTATCACTTTGCCTAATTTCCGGAAATATTGGCTGCACTTTTGTAAGTCATAAAATCAGAATTGATACATAAAATTCTTTCATTTTCTTTATATTCCTTAATGAAATGTCATTGTTTAGATATAATGAAGAAGATTAATTTAACAGGACGCTGACATATTTGTCCTTTTAGATTATTGCATTGAGTTGTCATTTACGAAAGGCAAGTCTTGGAGACGAGAAATCAGATTTAATATAAATTCTGTCCAGGCAAGTCGTTAATCATTGCTGGCACAGACGAAGTGTTCATTTACTACGGGTCTCAGACAAGCCAGGCTGAAATTAAATCAAATGATGAAATCTATTTCATAGGACACTAAGGAATGCTTGCTGTACGACAAGGAAGAATAGGCCATTTGACGCAAACTCATTTAGAATGAACCTTTTTTTTGTCAAAGTAGGACTGTGCTTGGATGATTTCCGTACTTCTGTGTTCCTTTACACGAAACATGACCTAGATGTATATATTATGTCATTTGTGTAAATATATATGAATAAACTAGTTTCTCTCCATCAATTCCATACACAAAACAAGTCAATGACTGTGCATTTGTTGCTTTGTACGCATTTATAAGGTATAAATTCTTGAAAAGTGCCCCCGTGCCCCTTCCCCTTTTTAAAGGAGGCCGGGAAGACCGGCCTGCTTTTGTGGAATTTTTTTCGCTCACCAAGGCAGAAATTATACCGGTTCCTCCTACAACAATCTTTTCATATGAACACATTTGTGAAACTAAATACAAACTCCATAAGCGGACCTAGATATTTTTGAAAGGGGGCGCTGCAGCCTCCCATGACTAATGTTTTGCACTATTTGATCCAGAAAGGGGGACTGCAGCCCTAAAATTGGTCGAAAATTATCTATTTGGTAAAATTTTCTGACCAAAGAGTGAGATGCAACCCCTGCAACCCTCCCCTTCTAAATCCGCTAAGGAACTCGTTGTGATTTTCTTTAATAGTGATAAAATTGCTCATTTAAAATTCATCTACATAGTGTTCCCAGTCAACATTCGTTTCCTCAATTGAGTTATCTCTCTCAATGGATTACATTTCTGGATTACAATGATCGGACTTTATTCAACTCTGTCCATACAAATCTGCTTGACCTTAATTTAATATCATCACATCATATATCTAAATGGTATATTTAAAATTTTCAACTGATTGGCGGAGTTATTGAGATTAAAACTATGAAATCTGTCCTGATAAATTGTAAATTTATTTCTCAAAACTACAAGTTTACATGGTAGTAATAGAGAAAGTGCCAGAGTTGTAATTCAACATGGCAGCTAATGCTAGTACTGACATTACATGGGAAACCTCTTTAGGTAGTGTGTTAAATCCGAAAGTCACTGGTAATATGTCACTGTGGCACATACAAAAATCCACCATCGCACACTTATGAACGGCAGAGGTGAGACAATGTTCCCGTAGGAGAAAGCGTCTCTTGTCAGCGATAAGACCAGGTACCGGGAGGAGTTGGCGTCTCCTGTCAGCGATAAGACCAGGAACCCGGAGGAGTAAGCATCTCTTGTCTGAGGTGAGACCCTGTACTCGGAGTAAGCGTCTCTTGTCAGAGGTGAGACCCTGTACTCGGAGGAGTAAGCGTCTCTTGTCAACGGTAAGACCATGTATCCGGAGGAGTAAGCGTCTCCTGTCAGCGGTGAGACAATATACCCGGAGGACTACGCGTCTCCTGTCAGCGGTGAGACAATGTACCCGGAGGAGTAAGCGTCTCCTGTCAGCGGTAAGACCAGGTACCCGGAGAAATAAGCGTCTCTTGTCAGCGGTAAGACCATGTACTCGGAGGAGTAAGCGTCTCTTGCCAGCGGTTAGACCAGGTATCCGGAGGAGTAAGCGTCTCTTGTCAGCGGTAAAACCATGTACCCGGAGAAGTAAGCGTCTCCTGTCAGCGGTGAGACCTTGTACCGGGAGAAGTAAGCGTCTCCTGTCAGCGGTGAGACAATGTACCCGGAGGAGTAAGCGTCTCCTGTCAGCGGTAAAACCATGTACTCGGAGGAGTAAGCGTCTCCTGTCAGCGGTAAGAACATGTACCCGGAGGAGTAAGCGTCTCTAGTCAGCTGTAAGACCAGGTACCCGGAGGAGTAAGCGTGTCCTGTCATCGGTGAGACCTTGTACCGGGAGGAGTAAGCGTCTCCTAATAGCGGTAAAACCATGTACCCGGAGGAATAAGCGTCTCCTGTCAGAGGTAAGACCATGTACCCGGAGGAGTTAGCGTCTCCTGTCAGAGGTAAGACCATGTACCCGGAGGAGTTAACGTCTTCTGTCAGCGATAAGACCAGGTACCAGGAGGAGTAAGCGTCTCCTGTCAATGGTAAGACCAGGTACCCGGAGGAGTTAGCGTCTCTTGTCAGCGGTAAAACCAGGTACCCGGAGGAGTAACCGTCTCTTGTCAGAGGAGAGACCATGTACCCTGAGGAGTAAGCGTCAGCCGTCAGCGGTGAGACCTGAATGTACCCGGAGGAATAAGCATCTGTCAGCGTAAGACCAGGTACCCGATGTTACTGAGCAGACTTTTTCCCGGGATAGACCTTCCCTCGGAAAATTGACTCTAGGAAAGATCTTCCTTTCCTTTAGAGAGTTTACTTTCGAGTTGAATTTCTCCTGAGGAAGATCTGCTATAAAGTCATTTTTCCGAGGGGATATTTTTCTCTACGACTAGTACTATAGCAGAAGTTCACCCTCCTTATCACTATGATCTTAATGTTCTTACGCCAGTATAACCAACGCATATAAGCTTGTGTGGCCCAGTGGATGAGGTACTTGGCTTGTAACCGAAACGTCCCGGGTTCGACTCCCGCCGTGAGCACACCGGTGCTTTGTCTCTTGGATGAGACAGTGAAATCCGAGGTCCCGTGTCATGGTAGGCGTGGCAAGTAAAAGATTCCTCACCGCTTCCAGTGGGTCCGTTGCAAATCTATAAATTTCTATGCTATGCATCAGGCAGATGCCGTCACCATCTATGTGAAATAATCGTGGAGTGACGCAAAACAATAATCAGTCAATAAATCAATCAATCAATAACCAATGCATACAAAACGTATATATCGTTATATATTCCTCTATACCAATCTGTCCAAATTAAATGCAAACAAGGAAAATGGATGAATACTATGAAACTTCTGACGTTGTAAAAATGAAATACAAAGCCGTGGTAATAAATAACTGAAACAATAAAGACATAAAGAGTAACAAGAAAGGCCTATTTCTGAAGTTTTATCAATAATTTAAACACTTTTTCGGCAATCCCCCAAAAATCTTGAAAGACAAAGCTTGGCGTAAACTGTTTCTGTCTGTCCCACACTTTGTGCGAGACATTAAATCGTTAACCCAGATAATAAGCAGGCGTTTCAGAAATAATTGATCCGGGGTTTTTTTTCTGATGTTGGTCATTGTGATTTCACTAAGCATGGGAACGATGTTTCCAACGCAAACAACCGACTTTGGCCATCACAAATTGCTTTTTTGCTCGTTCGGTCAACTTTAGGCCAACTTCAAAATGCAATCTGGGTACCCATTTTCTGATTTTGGCTCGTACTTCACACATTTTCAAATGCAGATGTACATGTATCATGAGCGTGTCCAAGAGTCAAGATTAGAGTGCCACTGCGATTTTTAGCTCCCATGAGCCAAATGCTCAAGTTAGCTATTGTGGTAGCACGCTGTCTGTTATCCGTCCTTTGTCGATAGTCTTTTCCATTTTTGACTGCTCGTCAGAAACCACAGCAGACAATTAAACGATACTTGGCAGGAAGCAAGTAATAAAAGTCTTTAATAAAGTTTGTGTTTTTCGCTCCGATCTGTCAACAACTTTGTCCATCGTGGAAACTGATTTCCCTACACATTTCCGACTCGTTGTCGGTAACCGCTGTAGCGATATCAATGAAGCTTGACAGGAAACAAGTGCTCCTTCGAAGTTCGAAGTTCTCTGCTAGTGATACTGCATCAGTCCTTTCGTATTTTACATTGATACTAAGATCTAGTTCGTACTTTTCATACACTACTGCTCGGTACCTTAGCACTTTACACATATTAAAGAGTGTCAGGACATTCACCAAAGTCCAGGTCAAGTTCAATGTAAGACTATGCCAAATGCTGGTACGGGCCAATACGTCGTTTTTAAAGCTCTGGATTGATGCATTCTTCACATAAATTACTGCTTACGTGACCGTGAGCCACAATCGACAGTCAAAGATAAATGTTATCTGAACAAAAGTTTTTCTTGACCAGTATAGAGATTTGATCAAACTTAATTTTTACTTCTCAGAATTATTACCTAAAGATTATGAGGGGGAAATTTGGCTCTCGAATAGAATTTTCATCTGAAGGGGAAATTCTATCCTAAACATCTGAAGGAGAAAAACTGCCTAAGAGAGAAATTCTAGAGCAAAATTTCAAGGTGGGAACTACTCGGGGGAAAGTGTAGTCTATAACATCGGGAGGAGCGAGCGTCTACTGTTAGAGGGGAGACAAGGTACCCTGGAGGAGAGCATCTCCTGCCAAAGATAAGACAAGGTAACTGGTAGGAGTGAACATCTCATGTCAGAGGTGATACCAGGTACCCTGGAGCAGTAAGCTTAAGACCAGGTACCCGGGAAGAGAAGGCATCTTCTCCCAGAGATGAGACCAAGTGCCCGCAAGGATGAGCATCTCATATCAAAGATGAGACCTGGTCACCTGGAGAAATAAGCGTTTCCTGTCAGAGGTGAGACCAGATACCCGGGAGTAGTGAGCTTCTGTCTGAGGCGAGAATAGGTACTCTGAAAGAGTGAGCGTCTCCTGTCAAGTGACACCAGGTACATGTATCCAGGAGAAGTCAGTGTCTCCTGTCAGGTGATACCAGGTACATGTATTCAGGAGGAGTCAGCGTATCTTGTCAGGTTAGACCAGGTACATGTATTCAGGAGGAATCAGCGTCTCCTGTTAGGTGAGACCATGTACATGTATCCAGGAGGAGTCAGCGTCTCCTGTCAGGTGAGACCAGGTACATGTATCCAGGAGGAGTCACCTACTCCTGTCAGGTGAGACCAGGTACATGTATCCAGGAGGAGTCAGCGTCTCCTGTCAGGTAAGACCAGGTATATGTATCCAGGAGGAGTCACTGCCTCCTGTCAGGTGAGACCAGGTACATGTATCCAGGAGGAGTCAGCGTCTCCTGTCAGGTGAGATTAGGTACATGTATCCAGGAGGAGTCAGCGTCTCCTGTCAGGTAAGACCAGGTATATGTATCCAGGAGGAGTCACTGCCTCCTGTCAGGTGAGACCAGGTACATGTATCCAGGAGGAGTCAGCGTCTCCTGTCAGGTGAGACCAGGTACATGTATCCAGGAGGAGTCAGCGTCTCCTGTCAGGTGAGACCAGGTACATGTATCCAGGAGGAGTCAGCGTCTCCTGTCAGGTGAGACCAGTGGGCCGTTTCACAAAGAATCATACGTACGATATTTTACGTACGTACAAAAATTTTCCTTAAGTCTTTAATTCTCTTTATCGAGAGAAATGAGCGTGTGCTATCAGAGGTGAGAGCAGGTACCCGGGAAAAGTAAGCGTCTGCTATCAAAGGTGAGACTAGGTACCCGGGAGGAGTGAGCGTGGTCTATCAGAGGTCAGACCAGGTACCCGGGGGAAGTGAGCGTCTGCTATCACAGGTGAGACCAGATACTCGGGAGGAGTGAGCGTGTGCTTTCAGAGGTCAGACCAGGTACCCGGGAGAAGTGAGCGTCTGCTATCAGAGGTGAGACCAGGTACCCGGGAGGAGTGAGCGTGTGCTTTCAGAGGTCAGACCAGGTACCCGGGAGGAGTGAGCGTCTGCTATCAGAGGTGAGACCAGGTACCCGGGAGGAGTGAGCGTCTGCTATCAAAGGTGAGACCAGGTACCCGGGAGGAGTGAGCGTGTGCTATCAGAGGTCAGACCAGGTACCCGGGAGGAGTGAGCGTGTTTCTCTCAGAGGTCAGACCAGGTACCCGGGAGGAGTGAGCGTCTGCTATAAGAGGTCAGGCCAGGTACCCGAAAGGAGTGAGCGTCTGCTATCAGAGGTGAGATCAGGTACCCGGGAGGAGTGAGCGTCTGCTATCAGAGGTGAGACCAGGTACCCGGGAGGAGTGAGCGTCTGCTATCAGAGGTGAGACCAGGTACCCGGGAGGAGTGAGCGTCTGCTATCAGAGGTGAGACCAGGTACCCGAGAGGAGTAAGCGTGTGCTTTCAGAGGTCAGACCAGGTACCCGGGAGGAGTGAGCATCTGCTATCAGAAGTGAGACCAGGTACCCAAGAGGAGTGAGCGTCTGCTATCAGAGGTGAGACCAGGTACCCGGGAGGAGTGAGCGTCTGCTATCAGAGGTGAGACCAGGTACCCGGGAGGAGTGAGCGTCTGCTATCAGAGGTGAGACCAGGTACCCGGGAGGAGTGAGCGTCTGCTATCAGAGGTGAGACCAGGTACCCGGGAGAAGTGAGCGTGCGCTATCAGAAGTGAGACCAGATACCCGGGAGGAGTGAGCGTCTGCTATCAAAGAGCTATCCATAAGTTCAATATGTTTAATTGGTAGATCCTATTATGATATATAACCAAATACAGTAGGCTGGTTTTCACTGGGAGTTAATGATCGTGTATTTTATTGGAATACTAATTGTTATAATATTGTAACAGTAGACTTGAAATCCTTCAACGCACGAGAAGAATCTTATTTTCAAAATTTCATACTGATTCTATGTGTAGACTGAATTTATAAAATGTACAAAATAAATATGTTTAATAATGAAATAATTACAAATGAGCACGTGATACATACATGTATCCCTAATATAATCAAAATGATGTTTCCCTTTTACGACTTATAACGTTTATTCCTTTACCTAACTCTTCTTTGGATCCGCCCCAAAGGAATTTTGGCCTTAAACCTGAACTGATTTACAACTTAAATGTTGACTATAGGTCACAGTATCATGCTGGGTACGACAGGTTTGACATGAGATCTACATACACGTGGTGTTAGGGGATTACACGGATTTTGAATGCATTAATTTTTGCACAATGGCCATTTTTCTTTTTATAAGCCTGCACTGTAAATAAATCACTCAAATACCACAACATGTTAATAAATAAGCTTATGACAGGACGCAATGTTCTCATGCAGGCAGTTACCTCATTTTGAATGGTACGAATGTAATAAATGAAATGAATTCCAAGGTACGTTTGCACTTGTTGCGCATTCATCGTGAAAACCACTCTTTGAAATTTAAAATGATAATACAATTATACAACACAAAACTGAAATAAATCCCTCCTCAAAAAAATTTAAAATGAATAAATAAATAAATAGATGAATAAAAATATAAATGAATGAATAAATAGTAAAATTCAATAGAAAAGGGGAAAAATAAAAAAAGGAACTCTTACAAGCAACAACAACAACAACAATAATAATAATAATAATAATAATAATAATAATAATAATAATAATAATAGTAATAATAAAATCTGAATCCATTTACATTATAAGCTCTCTTAATATCTTAGTATGGATAATATCCGGCAATAACACTTCAAAGATTGTTCCAGTATTTATGTCAACAGTCATTTCCCGTATGTTAAGTGGAAGGTAATTAACAGTCATTTTTGTCGTATCTTTTTTACTTTGACCTAAATTTCTACAAGCAAATGGAAGTAAACAACATTTTTTCAGGACAAAGTTCACGACTCAAGGGCATTTTTAAAACAGAAACAAACATTGGTTTTAAAGTGATTAAATTATACTGCGCGAAATGGAAACCAGAGAGGTGAATAACTTAAAAGCGGAGGCGATGAACTTAAAATGATAAGATGCAATTTACACTGATAATTTTTTCACAATTTGAAATTGTTCACAGTAGGAAAAGAGGGAATCTGTTTTTGGCATACAGAAATTGATGATTATATTTATTTATACAGACACCCTCTATTGAAAATGATAATAGTAAGATAACAAAAGCGATATTTCTTTTTCCACATGCTGAAATTTAATCATCTAACGAATTTACAAACATCCTTGGCACGCTGCATGATAGACCAAACCTAATATTGAGAATAGAAGTGTACGTTTACGATCGGCACTAGGTTTGAATTGCTAGAATTTTACACCGCTCTTAGAAATAAATCTCCTTTTGTCATTTTAAAGCAGGACTCTAAAATCAATTTTAAAAAATCACGGCGTGCGTTATCGATCAACAGGGGATCCTTACTTCTCAGTGACACATCTACGCTTTTCAAAGTGTTCGTAATTGCCATCCCTTTTATATTTTATATTGTATCTTTGGATATGCCTATCGCTCGCTATTTGGTACTTCACTATTTACATAGTGGAACAAAGTCTTAAAACTAACTTAGTCTTGGAAGAGCACACACGGTAAATCATATATGAACTCTGTACTGCGACACAAGGAGTGTGGTGTTTTGTGCCTTCTTACGACAAAATAATTCAATGCTGCATTTTGAACTATAGGAATAGTCTAACAGACTGAATAAGAGGTGCGCCATTATGGGTTTCATAACACCTTATGAATTGCGTTACTTTTGGCTTAAACGACTATACGATACGTTGACTAATGTGCATCGTTCGAAAAGAACACCAGAATATTGAAGCAATAAGTGTGTTGTCGTATTTGTGCTCACAATGAGCATTGCTATATACGTCACGAAAACGCGAAAACGTTACAGTGAACATTGCGTTTTGTAATTTGTGTATTTTAAAACATCATAGTACACATTACATCTCACGTTTTGAGAACGACTGAACACATCACGATGAACACTGCATTTTGTAATCAGTGCATTGTGAACCATTATAGTGCACACTACATTCCACGTCTTGAAAACGATTGAACATAGCACAGTGAACACTGCGTTTTGTGATCAGTGCACTGTGAACCATCATAGTGCACATTACATTCCACGTCTTGAAAACGATTGAACATAGCACAATGAGCACTGCGTTTAATGATCAGTGAACTGTGAACCATCATAGTGCACACTACATTCCACGTCTTGAAAACGATTGAACATAGCACAATGAGTACTGCGTTTAATGATCAGTGAACTGTGAACCATTATAGTGCACACTACATTCCACGTCTTGAAAACGATTGAACATAGCACAATGAGCACTGCGCTTTGTGATCAGTGCACTGTGAACCCTCATAGTGCACATTACATCCCACGTATTGAGAACGACTGAATGCGTTGGAAATTACATTTATTTCAGAACGTCGTTAATGCTATTCTTGACCGATCTAACGACATACATGAGCATAACGTTCTGTTAAAGAAGTCATATCTAGCAAAGTTGAATGATTTTAGGTTGTGAATGAACAGCATGATATATCGAAGCTAATTTGGTAACATCTGGTTTACTAATTATTATTTAGGTGTATGGTTTTTGTAACTAAAAAAGCATTTGCTAAGTGTGTTTTTAATCATTACGATTTTACTTTTGAAGTTTGCGGATTGTAGCGATTCAGGGAACATACCAATAGTTATAGGTAACATGGACTATTCTCTGATGCACTCTCGATAAAAGTGCAAGAACACCTGTTGATATGGAGTCGTTTTCGCAGTAAGGACACATGTATATTGCGAAATTTCCAGAACATGAAATACTCGAAAAGAATGAAAAAAGTGATAATTAGTATTACATCTGAGATAATACAGCTTTTACCATATTCAATATCTATGATCTGCAGATCACGTAAGATATCAAGAGAACGAAATAATGATGCGAGATTTGTCAATATTTTTACGTTACACTGGGTGTGAATAAAGCCCTTTGCTTTTGTTATTTCAACCGCCACACCAATATTCCTTCACCATTGAGGCGGCGACCACTGACTGGTAATGCAGGACCCATAGTACATGTAGGTAAACATCTTTACACCACCTTTAGTTGTGTTTTGTTTATTTTAATCGCTACACCAATATTCCTTCGCCACTGAGATGGCGATCAGTGACTAGTGATGCAGGACCCAAAGTACTGTAAAATAGTAAAATAGTCATGAAATCAACTTTTTGACTGCATGCATGTCACGTGATTACTATGCATTTTCCGATACTAGATCCTAGTATTAGTCATTCGGAAATGCCCCCACATTTTACGTGGATATTTCACTTTACATCGTAACCTCATAGTGATCTTTCATTACCAAAAGTCTTGGAAAAAATATTCCCCAAATGAAATTATGCATATAATATTTGAGACTAAAGGTGATGTAAATTCGTTACAATGTTCCCTAGTGATGTTGTATAGGATAATACAGGGTCAGTAAATCTAAAGGTGAGACAAAGGAAACTGGTATGACATTTACTGACCTTGAAGTACCTGCTTAGCGTCCATTTAACAAAAATACATTTTACAAGCTCTCTTGCTTCTCTACATGCATGAGCAAGGTTCATATCAAACTTGGTATCGGTCAAAAGCTGCAGTGGGCACTCGTACAGCCCTTTGACAATATTATTTGTTATAAGGGAGTGTTCTACTTGACATCGGCCAGAGACTACGGTGAGTTCTTGTAGTACAGCGTTTTGGCAATATTGATTGTTAGAGGGGAGTGTTCTACTTGACATCGGCAAGAGCCTACAGTTAGTTCTAGTACAGCGTTTTGGCAATATTGTTTGTTAGAGGGGAGTGTTCTACTTGACATCGGTCAGAGACTACAGTGAATCTAGTACAGCGTTCTTGCAGTATTGTGTGTCAGAGTGGAGTGTTCTACTTGACATCGGTTAGAGGCTACAGTGAGTTCTATTACAGCGTTTTTTGCAGTATTGTTGTCAGAGTGGAGTGTTCTACTTGACATCGGTTAGAGGCTACAGTGAGTTCTAGTACAACGTTTTTGCAGTATTGTTTGTCCGAGGGGTGTGTTCTACTTGACATCGGTCAGAAGCTACAGTGAGTTCTAGTACAGCGTTTTGGCAATATCGTTTGTTTGAAGGTGTGTTAAACTTGACATCGGCCAGACGCTAAGCTGAGTTCATCTAGTACCATGTATTTGCAGTACTGTGTGTTAGAGGAGAGTGTTCTACTTGACATCGGCCAGGTGGCAACATTGATCTCTAGTACAGCGTTTTTGCAATATCGTTTGCTAGAGGAGAGTGTTCTACTTGACATCGGTCGGAGGCTACAGTGAGTTCTAAAGCAGCGTTTTGCAATATTGTTGACATCACTAAAAGCATTCTCTCTGAAAGCCTGTCCTTGGATTAGAAATATAATGCATTTCCACCGGATCAACCTGTCCCTTGCTACGGAAATACAGCAATCAACAATATAACATTGTGTTTGACTCAATCTCTCTCAGACTGCAGAGATTTGGTGCTTTCAGCAATCTGTCATTAATACACGACGAGTCCCTCTTTACGTAGTGACCTACGTGTATCAGAACAGGTATTGCATAACTTCATATGCCGTAAGACTCATAACGTACCACAAACTATTATTCATCCCTCATTACACGGTATGTAGGTGAAATGGTTTTGCTTGTTTAGGGTTTTATGTGTGTGCATTTCTCTTACAAGCTGCCTAATATTGCTGTGTATATACACTTGATATTCTTACAGTAGAAGTGAACAAAGCCTTTATTGCAAATTAATGTTTTGAACGCATTTTACAACACCTTGGGGGGGGGGGGGGGGGGGGTTGCGCCACTATGTTTAAAAGGTTGGTAACCTCCTGCTTCCATGTCGCGATATAACTGAAATATTGTTGAAAGCGACGTAAAACACCAATCAACCAACCAACAAAACCTGAGTTTAGAGAGATCGTCGTATGTGTTGTATATCGGTCAACTACATACTACATAATATGTATACTTGATCGAATACTGCAACCAGAAGCCAGATCCAGATGAATTTCGTAACTGGTCAGTGGCGGATTAAGAGGGTAGCCCCGCTTCTTTCGCCACATATTTACTTGTAAAAATCCAGATTTGGCACCAAAAATGACCGAGTAGTTTGGCTAAAACACATGTGGGCCGTCCCCTTTCAAAATTTCTAGATCCGCCACTGGAAGTTCATAAGTTTGAACCAGTTTTCGTAATTTCCATTTACTAATATAAATCCTAGCATCTGAAATTACAAAGTTCAATGTCTCGTGGCTTTATTTAATTTCAGGTTTCCGGTCGTTCTCTTGGATTTCCGAAAAGGGGGGGGCCAAATGGGTATTAGACAAACTTCTAGGCCAATTTTTGGTGCAAAATCTGGATTTTTACTAGTAAATATGTGAACAAGAGGGGGCGGGCCCCCGGCCCCTCCCCCTCTAAATCCGCCACTGATATGAATTCAATATCTGTATCTACCGGAATCATATACCCAATCAGATCATTTGGATTTGACATAAAGAATGATATATGTGTAAATTAAATATCTATATGAATCCGTTCTGTACGTCGTCACAGTCAAATTTAACTATTGGGTGACGGGTAGCTGGTGTAGCATTTTGTTACTATGGCAACCTTATTTCACCTCCGTCAGATCAATTAACGCAGTACTAATGATCAAACCCCCATAGACTTTAAAAGAGCGGTCAGAAACATTTTATTATCTTACAGTTTCACTAGTAATTCTTTTGGGCAGGAAATTTGTACTATGTATACGACCATTTATCTACATACTTTGTATATTTCTTGTCCCATTTATAATCTATTGTATTTATTATTATCATAAAAACATGCTATATAAACCGCATTTAAGTTAAATAGTTATCTTCATAGTACGGCGTCTTATCGCACATGTCGTAAAGATACGACGATATTAAGATAAAGGATGTCTTGTACAGATTATATCGTGTTTGATCTTCCCGTCATGTGCATTACCGCATGTCTATAATTATGACCTACACTCTGTGCAGAGTGTTTTATGAAGATACCACCATGATGTATAACAAATAACTACGTGACATAAAGTTTAAATTTGCAATAATGGAGTAATTTGCAATAATTTATCGTTATGCTTTCATCACATTATCTGGTATTTGCTGTGATAATAATAGAAGGGTGTTAATCGTGTCATAATATCAAAGCTTCTAAAACGTTGACACCGAACAAAATTATGAGAAAAGTTGCATGTCAGTGACAGTACTTTAAAGAATCAAATGAATAAAAAGTATCACTTTAAAGTGCATAATATATAAAAAGTGACTGTAAATTTCCTATACATTGTAAATTATGTGAAAATTTTTTAAGTTTTAGAGTTGATTTCGGTAGCAAAAGTTAATACTGTGTAAGTTAATTGTGCGACTTTTTTTAATTAAAAAATTTCTTTTGTCCACCCGCCTTCTATTGATTTGTTTTCTTCTCCACTGTATTAGAAAAGAATATTTGCTATCTATTTACAAATTTTCCAACATTCCCGTTAGCTGACTATTAATAGAATAAATTGATACTTACCTCCTCCATTTTTGTAGCATATATATGGAAATCTCCAAACATTGCCTAAATCCACTGCAAATCCAATCACAGATAAAAGAAAATCCAGTTTTTTATCCCATTGTTCCCGCGTCTGACCATCACCAACGTCAGTTTTTTCAGCGTCTCCTTCGCGTGTTACTCCATTAGTTTTCGGACACTCCACTTGACCGTTTACATTGCATTTGTCGTCTGCGTTTTTACTATCTCCCGAGGGTCGCCCGTTTGACAAAAACGCTGTCTTCACCTCGGACATGAGTAATATAAATTTGTTCCGTTTTTTCGTGGGTTCGCATCCAGAGTTTTTTCCTATTTGATAACTGCCAACATCTGAATCATTTTCACTCAAATTAGAACGATTTTGATCTTTCACACGATTTCCTCCTGTTTTCTCTTTTTCAATTTCATTGGAATAGTTTTTGGAATTCCTCCTTCGTTTCTCACTGGGGGACTGGTGTAATGTTTGTATGATGAAGCAAGGCGCTACTCTGTCATTTGTATCGCTTGAAGCAAATGCTCTATTCTCATAACCACTATGAATGACTTCTCTGTCGCGTGTTTTTATTGGACGACTCATATTTGATTGAGTTGTCTTTCCTTGACTTTATTTCCCTCTCAAAGAGATTTAATCCATTTACGTTTCCCTTGTTGGCTACGACACAAAACCTTTTATCTGTTAAATATAATTTGATAACGGTATTGGCAATGCATTGTAAGTAGATCAGAATCGTATATATCCCTGTACTAACTAGATCATGTTTACATGTAATGCATAAACGTAAAAATTTATAGAAGGTCATAAAATAACACGATATAATAGTATTAAGCCATATTTAAAAAAAAACACTTCTACTATATAACTATCATGCATGCACGGATTAAGATTAAGTAACAGAGTACCAATCCACCACGACAACTTGCAATAAATACTTTTCTTGCAAAAATAGGTACATGAGTACCTGGTGAGTATTCCCCTCTCATTCAGAATGTTTGGATGGAACAGACGCCCTCGACAAAATTTGTGGATCCGCGCCTAATATATTTATATGTTGGATGAACACCAAATGTTTAAATTAAAATGTCAGTTTGTCAATAAATGTAGCATTTAAAAGAAATTTTATACACACTATCGCTAAGCCGGCGTGGCCTAGTGGTATCGCCCTGGACTCCTGATCAGGAGGCGGGGGTTCGATTCCCGCTCTGGTCATGCCGGTGTCCTGTCTTTCGGATGAAACAGTAAAAACCGAGGCCCCGTGTCGTGGTATGCATGGTACGTTAAAGATCCCTCACTGCTTCGGGTGGGTCCGTTACAAAGGTCAAAATTTGTATGCCCCGCATCAGGCAGATGCCGTCACCAAACACGTGAAATATTCGTGGTGTGACGTTAAACAAAAATCAATCAATCAATCAATCACATTATCGCTTAATATTGCTATCTATATTGATAATGATCATAATAGCGTTTTGTACAGCATGCGGAGGTTTGTAATGCACTTAAACTTTCTTTACACATTACGACATGAGAATGCAAAACATAGTGATTATAGCTTATTTTTTCATTTGGACCGGAAAGGGAGGAGATAGAAGGATGAGACGGAGAAACCCTACTTTTCCCTCGATCCGCGAAGCCGCGCGGTACCCTGTGCGGATATTCGGTAACATCAGAGCCCCGGTTACATGTACAGGCATTCTCGATCACGTGAGCCACGGACAGGTATTTTGCTCACCAGACCTGCTGTGTCTGCAACAGGCAATGTCGACCACCAGGATTGCAGTACCTTGTACACTTAATCTGTATCACCAGAGCCAGGGTTTCCCGTTCTGGAGTTTTTTATCTCTAGGGCCGTGATACCGTGTACGAGCATTTTCTATCTCCAAGGCCGTGTACGAGAACTTTCGATTGCCAGAGCCGTGATACTGTGCGCAGGAGTTTTCGATATCCAGGGCCATGGTACCGTGTACGGGCATTTTCGATCTCTAGGGCTGTGGTGCCGTGTACGGGCATTTTCGCTCGCCATGACTGTGGTATCGTGTACAGGCATCTTCGATCTCTAGGGCTGTGATACCGTGTACGGGCATTTTCGATCTCTAGGGCTGTGGTGCCGTGTACGGGCAATTTCGCTATCCAGGGCTGTGGTACCGTGTACGGGCATCTTCGATCTCTAGAGCTTCGAGAATCAAAAGAGAAGTTTTAAGTTTAAGCAAATATTCAAATTATGAAAATACCTGAATTCAATTAATTACCAAATTCGCAAACAGATAAAAAATCCCTATTGTTGGCAGGATGTAGTAATGTTTCCTCTTGTGATATGGCCTGAAATATATGATTTGTAAAATTTGATGATTGCCGTCACATAAAGTTCCAGTTAACTCATGAAAACGATTATCTTTGTTGTTATGACATACATTAAAGCACGCCGCTTTGAATATATATAAACACGGTCATTAATATTTACATTCTGTTTACACTGAAAATGTGCGAAGTGGTTTCTGAATCTTTAATAAATCGTTTACAAATTGTGTCATTTTACCACTTCGATATCTCCATGAGTACATAGTTTGTGAACGGTCTGTATATCTCCCAAAACTTTAAAATTTCTATATTTAGCAATCTTCTTATCTTATTAATATCATATTTAACAATCTTCTTATCTTAATATCATTATCTTCAAAATGATGAAGAACTCGCGGATAATATGGCGTTAAAATGATAACTATAATGTAACTGAGTGTGTTTATCTTTGATTATCTGTGACTGATATATAACAAAAGTATTACACCACTCCAAAGCCACCAGAATCCGGCAATGTATCAAAACATGACACACCGGGAATTGGGCTTTGAATTCATACCATGCATTTTATAGAAATCATGCCGTTCTCTGATCCATCACACACGACTTCACTCGTTTTCTCCTATTATTTCTACAGCTGTCAATTTCATGAAAGAACAATGTTGAGGAATTGACTTAATGTCTTTAGCGAAGATCTTGTATATCCATCCACCGATGGGTTGGATGCAGTTTGACAATCATCTGGTATTGATTATGAAAAAGAACTAGGTCCCCTCTTGTGGATATTTCTTTTTCTTGCATTATACTATACATCATTGATCATGAAGCCTACTAAATATCTAAACTAAAATATGCATATATACATATACATATATATATATATGTGTGTGTGTGTGTGTGTGTGTGTGTGTGTGTGTGTGTACTGTCCAAATTCTCTTGATTTCAAAGTCATGTTCAAATTTCGAATTTATATCTATTAGTATATATAATACGATAATATGAATAAAAAGGCGTTGACTAGTGAAGACACATAATTAGTAATGGATATGATGCATAGTTGACGGAGTGCATAGTGACTTCTCATATAATCACCAATGGATGAGGTGCTCGGCTTATGACTGAAAGGTCCCGGATTCAATTCCCGCCTTAAGTACCCCGGTGTCTTCCGGATGAGACAGTTAAAAACCCAGGGTCCCGTGTCACGATAGGCGTGGCACGTAAAAGATCCCTCACTGCTTCGGGTGGGTCCGATGCAAAGGTAAAATTTTCTCTGCGATGCATCAGGCAGATGCCGTCACCATATACGTGAAATAATCGTGGAGTGACGTAAAACAGTATTCAATCTCAGATAATCGAACACTCCTTTAAAGGCTGGGACGGATGGGTGAATGATAATATGACAAAAAAGACGAAGTAAAGACATATGATTAGTAATGGAGATGATGCAAAGTTGACGGAATACATAGTGATTTCTGGGATAATCGAACACTCCCTTAAAGGTAGGAATGGAAGGTTGGTGAATGCATATACTGAAGGATGTTGGCACTCTCCGTTCTCCTTTTTTGCTTAGTGCTAAACGTTATCGCTCATATAGGTGAAATAGTTTTAACAACAATCAAATGCAGTTCATTATATAGGCCTTTTATACTATGACTCTGATACCATGCTTTTAGATTTATGCACTTTTGTCTTTGATAAATACGCTCTTTTATGTGTTCGTTTTGTCGTGTGCTTTTAAAAGGATATAATAATGTATATGTAACATTGAAAGTTGAATAATAATAATAATAATAATAATAATAATAATAATAATAATAATAATAATAATAATAATATATTATTATTATTATTATTATTATTATTATTATTATTATTATGATGATGATGATGATGATGATGATGATGATGATAGATACTTTTGATGATACAATATGAATATACATACTTTCATGATTTGAATGAGTAAATATTCAATGTTTGTGAATGTTTTCCATCTACTTTCAATTATATCCATTTTCGCGAGCCACGCGTTTGTGTGATCGCTTAGACGGATTAAAAACTTGCCTTGGGGAGATGAATTATATCATGAAGCAGGAGGAAATCGACCTGATAAATATAGTGATGCCATTCGGGAATCGAACTCGGATCATCGGCGCCACAAGACCAGAGCTTCATCCCTACACCCAGTCTGCCCATCTATTTTCGATAAAGAATATACAAACAAAATGTGTCACTTCTTACTTTGATATAATAATACATACAATACATTGAAAACAGACACCTACATACACAGGCCTCGTAGATAGAATATGAATTGACGAAAGAAGTGTGAAGCTCTTGTTAGCAACTTAGCGAATTTTTCTCTCAGATCAAATGAGGTTCATGGAATTTTGGTATTTGGAGGTTCACATAGAATCATCTGACCCTTGACCTAAGATTTCATTGGTTTATTCCGTACGTCTTGGCAGACCAAATAGAGAAAGCTAGTTCTGTTACATGTGTCGATGTAGATGTCTGATTAACGCTATTACATAGCCTTATTTACAAAGTATATTTTGTTCTTCGTCTCCAGATGCATGCATCAAGCATACAGTAAATACATGTATAGGGCTGCAGGGAGCACGTCAGTCGGCTAGGTTCACAGAGAATTTCCTCATCCTTTCGCTTATGATTCATTGATGAGGAAACAAAGTACAAGATAAATAGTTTGGTCAAGAAACTAGATGACCACTCCGCCTTGGGTGACCTGTCATGGTCCAGCACGAAAACAGATTTGCGTCAGCACTGTTAATTACACCGTAACTGCCGTAAATAAATCGGATTTGCGTCATCAAAGTTTGTCAATGAAGAGCAAACAGTGCAAATTCCGACAGTCATGTAACTATAATACTTACGAGAAACGTAATCAATTTGCCTGTCAACAGGTTCAAATGTTACAAGTCAATAATACAAAATATTGACGATTTTATGATAATCTTTATATACTTTTAATATAGCACTTTTCAATGAAAAAAAAGTTCAATGATTTTTCTTTTATCACATTTGGTGTATTTCAAGTTAAATGATTAAGTATTATAATAACACCAGTAATTGTTGAGTTCTTCATTTTTACCGTGACGGAGAATGGACAAACACTACGTCATTGTATGACCTACAGTGCTGCTATTAGCGAAAACGTGGTGAGCATGGAAAGGTTGACCCTGAATGACAATTTCTGTCATCTGTCTCATAACAATAAAACTTTATAATCAATTCATTAATTCATTTCTTAATTTATTTTATATCTTAGATTTTTATCTATCTATTTATCGCCTTGTTTTCTCTGCATTTATTTGTTACTACTCGTTCTCCGAATTATATATTGGTGATATACATTTAACAAAAAATTGTTTAATATGCATTCGGGATGGGATTACGCAAAATTTACTATTTTGATTGTTGGTTCCGTTTTGGATACACGCCGTTGAAGAAAACAGCGTTCTGTGTACACGATATATAAATGTAATTATGGAGTATGTTCAATATAAGAATAAAACTTGAGGTGCCATTTCTGTGCAGTGCTGCTTCGGTGTATGTATATATACCGCAAATAATTTTCTTTCATTTTCTTTTAGCATGTAGCTTATAATGTATATGTATATTTTATTTGCCTTCACGGAAACAAATCATATTGAAATGAAGTTGGAATGCACCAACTGTTTTCACATTGTTTGTTTTAGGTTTTAGTGTGTGTGTGTGTGTGTGTGTGTGTGTGTGTGTGTGTGTGTGTGTGTGTGGATGTGTGTGTGTGGTTTTTTTTTATTTGGGGGGGGGTGGGGGGTTAGGGGGGATGGGGGTTTTATTTATTTATTTTTGTTAATGGGACTTTTTACTATTGTTGTTGTCCCTCAGCGTGTTTGTTTTTGGTTTGTTATTATTATTATTAGTAGTAGTAGTAGTAGTAGTAGTAGAAGTAGTAGTAGTAGTATTTATTATTATTATTATTATTATTATTATTATTATTATTATTATTATTATTATTATTTTGTTTGTTTATTTGTTTATTTGATTTTTGTGGTTTTGGTTTCTCGTTGGTTGTTTTTAAATTAAAGCGGAAGGGGTGTAGCGTTGCATGCTATACATAGTTTTGAGCCTCTTCCTAACAATAACTGTTCTGTTATGTTAGCATGTTTACGATCCTCATGTGAGCGATAAAGGCCTTACTAGTCCTCTTGTTGGTTGGTTGGTTGATTGGTGCTTTACGTCGCTTTCAACAATATTTCAGTTATATCGCGACATGGAAGCAGGAGGTTACCAACCTCTTAAACATAGTGGCGCAACCCGGGAATCGAACCCGGATCGTCGGCGCCGCAAGCAATCCTCTTGTTAAGTCTTATCTTAACTCAAAAAGATGGAAAATGCTGAATGGCAAGAGTAATTTCTATTTATGGAGCAAGAGTGTTCCGAATGATAATTTATCGAATTATTTGCACAGCTATTTAATAAAACATTTGCCATAAACCAATCATACCCCCCCCCCCCCCCAACTTCTTTTATTTCCTTGAACTTTGTGGGACTAACACCGTTGCGTCAATGAAAACAAGGTTATGTGTATATAACATGTTCAGCAGGGGACATTTCATTCTCAATAAATCATTTACTTCTTTGTTTGCTGGAATTTCGTAATTTTTTACCTACGTCCACACCACAATGAGAACATAAAAGGGCTTTTCTACTCTTTAATCCCCATGACGTACATGCTGTGTGCTCTTTACCGAAATTTTTCTTTAAATCAATTTACTATTTTCACATTTTCAGATTTGCGGGGGAGAGTAATTTGGCTTGAGATTGTGTTAAGGAATGATATGATTTTACTAGGACAATTGGGAAGTGTTCACCATTATGAATACTTTAATGTATTTTGGAGCACCGTGTGTATGTACACTTTTTATGATATATACGTTCCTGGGCCTATATGTGGGGTAAGAGCTGGATTACCCGATATTTTAAGGATCGTACAAGTGAATGAGGCAAAAACAATTCAGTCTTTATCCATTTTGAATCGAATAATAAGCAAATCTGGGTTAGAAACGGCCGAATATATATACATGTATGTATAAACGACACTAAAATAAAAAATAATTATGGTCAAATTTTCGAGGCGATCTGCCCCTTCCTCAGGACAAAACAATATAAAAAGCTACATAAATAGAAATATGAGAAAAAAAAGCTATATACAAAGCACGTGTCTAATTATGCGGTGATATCGGGCGTCAGCTACATTTTGCGTGTTTGTAGTTCGCTGTCCAAATGTAAAATGACCAGGCCTTTATCAGGTATCGTGGTCATAGGGGAATAGGGAGACACCTAGTGTTGCGGTTTGCCTTGAACCATTCATGTTGTAAGATGACTAAGTGAAATAAGAGAATGCTGAGAGTTGAAAGTAGAATGAGAAAGGATTAAATGAATGAGAAAACACAGAGAAAATAAATAAATAAATAGATTTAAAAAATGGGGGTGTAAGCACAAAGTCAACAGGATAAGTGTTTAATATTTTTGTTCATTTGGTAGACATCCATCAGTTTGTTAAGACCATTAGGTTCTACGGTCTTAAGCGCAAATTGCCAAAAGTTTTCTTTGGCAACTCTTTCTTCTGTCGTCCACATAATTTTATGGTCTATGGCCACAACCATCATATCCTCCCAACAGTGGTCAACCTTCTTAAAATGCTTACCCACAGGTAATTGCATTTTTTAGTGGTGATGGACGACCTGTGGTTATTTAGTCTGTTTCCCCCGACATGTTGTTTCTTACATACTCTGCATGTGATTAGGTACACCACATTTTTGGATTTGCAAGTGGCCTTTTCAAAAATTTTGTACTCGTGTCCTGTAATGGCCCTTCTGAAGGCATAGGTGGTTTATGACTGGGGACAAAGTTTACAGCGTTTGTTGTTGCAGGTTGTGAATGAATCAACAGATAGTGGATTGTCAAGCTTGGCTGACAATATGATCTTTGATGCTTTTCGGCTTTCTGTAGGCGACCATTGGGGGGGGGGGACGGAATGACCTTAGCCATACTCTTGGATTTGTGGAGAGTAGGGAAGTGCTTATGTAGAATGGAGTATAGGCCTACCGGTAGTAGAGATGGATAGAAGGTGGTGACCAATGGTATCTTCGGTGCAGCGTCATTGATCTTGTATTCGAGCAAATTTGTTCTACCAATGGACTTGGTATCGGAAATAGCTCTTTCGACGGAGTTCCTATTATAGCCTCTGTGGCAAAGTCTCTGTTTGAGTTCCGAGCTCCTGGTACGATACAAGTCATCAGTCGAGCATATTCGCCGTACTCTAATGGCTAGACTTTTCGGGATGCCTTTGAAGACATGGGGATGATGACAACTATCGGGCCTAAGGTAGAGGTGAGAATCGTTGGGCTTAGTGTAAAGATCAAAGGTTATATTTCCATTCAGGAGGGTTGATCTAGTATCCAAGAAGACATTAGGGGTGTCAGAAATATCTATCTATCTATCTATCTATCTATCTATCTATCTATCTATCTATCTATCTATCTATCTATCTATCTGTCGGAAAACCGAGGGCCCGTGTCACGGTATAAACCCATGCCCCCACACACACACTCACGATATAAACCGAGGCCTGGAGTCACGGTATAAACTGAAGGTCTGTGTCAAGATATAAACTGAGGTCCCGAGTCACGATATAAACTGAGGTCCCGTGTCAAGGTATAAACTGAGATCCCAAGTCACGGCATAAACCTGAGGTGCTGGTTCACGATATAAACCGAGATCCTGTGTCACCGTATATACTGAGGCCCGGGTCATGATATAAACCGGGGACCTGGGTCACGACATAAGCCTAGGCCTTGTGTCGTCACTGTATGAGTCGAGGCGAGTCGTGGCAATCTGTAGACGGAGGCCCTTGCTAACGGTATAAACCGAGGTTCTGTGTCACTGTATGAACCCGGGCACCCGGTATGAACCTATACCCCGGATCACGGCATAAATCAAGGTCTAGAGCCACGGTAAATATTGAAACCCCGTGCCACTGTATAAACTGAGGTCCCAAGTAACGGTATAAACCGAGGTCCTGGATCACGCCATAAACCGAGGCCCTGTCACTGTTTTGGACCGAGGTGCCGTGTCTCCGTACTATGCCATGCCCCGAGTCTCGACATACAACGAATGCCTAAATCAAGATCCTGTGGCACGGCATAAACTGAGGTCTGAGTCTCGGTATAAATCCAGGTCATGGATCACGGTTATAAACCGAGGACCTGTGTTACAACATGAACCGGGGTGCCGCCTCATGGTTATAAACCAAGATTCTGGTAGGCCGAGGTATCGTGTCACGGCATTAACCGAGGCCTAGATTTACGATATAAACCGAGACCTCCAGTCACGATATAAACCCTGGACTCAAATCACGGTATAAACCCTGCAATCAAGTCACGGTATAAACCTAGGCTCCGGGTCGCTGTATAAACCGAGGCCCAAGGCGGGGTAAAATCCGAGACACCGGATCGCTTTATAAATCGAGTCGCAGTATAAACCGGGTCCTGGGGTTACGTTATACGATGACACTCAAAAGACCCCTCACTGCTCGGAGGGTTCGAACCATATGGTTAGTTGCAAAGCAATGTACCAGGCAGGTGTCGCCACCATATAAGTGTAAAAATCTAGGAGTTGCGTAAAACAATACACCTCTCTCACCGCCCATAATATCAAAAGACATCACGGCAATCACACTAGAAACACATCTGAGATCAAGCACAATAACATAGCTGTAGATTGATTGATTGATTTTGTTTAATGTCACACCACGAATATTTCACGTGATGGCATCTGCATGATGCGGGACATACAAATTTTGACCTTTGCAAGGGACCCACCCAAAGCAGTGAGGGATCTTTAACGTGCCATGCATACCACGACACGGGGCCTCGGTTTTTACCGTCTTATCCGAAAGACAGGACACTGGCATGACCAAAGCGGGACTCGAACCCCGGCCTCCCGATCAGGAGACGAGCGCGATACCACTAGGCCACGCTGGATTACATAGCTGTAGATATCTTGTGTCTTTAACGTGCTTGTGTTGAACTCCTCTACTATTCAGAACACCGGCATAAGCCGGTGTGACCTTGTGGATAAGGTACTCGGCTCGTGATCGAGAGGTCCCGGGTTCAAGTTCTGCCCTGGGCACACCGGTGTTCATTCTTTCAGATGAGAGAGTAAAAACCGAGGTCCCGTGTCACGGTAGGCGTGGCACGTAAAAGATCCCTCACCAAATACATGATATAATCGTGGAGTGACATAAAAAATAATCAATCAATCAATCAGAACACCGGCTTCGATTCCATTTCAAGCGATCGATCCCGACATGGCCATGGGTTTGGCATGAGTCTAACTTATGATATTACGTATATGAACCGGCGTGTTAACAAAAACTCCCTTAGCATTTCACCACATAAAGTTTTAACATGGGGTAAAAAGTGTGCTTCAATATAAATAGGCACATATCCAGGAATAACACACACACACACACACACAGAGAGAGAGAGAGAGAGAGAGAGAGAGAGAGAGAGAAAGAGAGAGAGAGAGATGCCATTACCTTAGAAATAAATTTTCATCCTGAAGCGTATAACTTTATGACAAACATTTTTTTTTAATTTCAAAGGGGAAAGGGGGCTAGAAGGTTTCGGAACATCTGAGATAACATATGATTGTATAGTTTACACACAATTACTTGCTCTATCTCGTGAGAGAATTTAGTATAATAAAGACGAAATGTCACTTTCAAAGAAAGGTAACTCAACTTTTCAATATTGTAAAAGATATTAAAATAAATATACTATGGTACCTCTTCTATTCATTAATTTTCCGAAGAAGAAATTAATTAATAGGTATCAAACATACAGTATGAGGTACAGTACTATCATTATCAATTTATTTACGTATTATTGGTATCTTTATTTATTTATTCATTTATTTATTTACGGGGTATTTATTTATTTATTCTTTTTCCCCAATATCACTATTTTATATGCTCTCACAGGATCAGTTCGTGTATAGAGCATCATATACTGATTTGTTTTTAGTCATTTTTTTAAATCTGATACTGTACAGTTAATTAATTTTGGTGAGGTCATTATGGGATAAGATGACCCTCGACCTGGCACTCTCGTTGGCCTACGAGCGCCACGTCTCAGCCCGGCATTTCTCTATAATGAATTCATCAGGAGTTATTTACTGTTTTATTATACCAACAATATTTTGGCTGGCCATTTATCGAAAAATAAAAATAACCCGGTCATTATTTTAAAAAAGATATTTATGATAACAATTGAATTTATCATACCTCCAATAAGATTCTTGTAATCTAATTGCTTGTTAGCTAACAATCATTAACGATTGCTGACTCAAATATAAACCACGTGACAACTCGTGTCCTGTGTAAAAATAATGGCCGATTCAATATCTTTTATTATTATTATTATTAATATTATAAAGTAATTCTCAATGAAATGTTTCAGTCACAATACTGTCGACATAATAAAACGATAATATCTCCTGATGGGGTCATTACCGGCGAAGTGACAATCTTCGACCTGAAACTAGCAGTGGATGACTTGACCGAGGCAAATGTCAGGTCAAACCACCTTTAGTGCTAGGATAAGGTCATTATTTCGCCAGTAATGACCTTATTGGGAGAAACTAACTATAAAATCATATGGGGTAACATGTTTAAGTCAAATGATGCCATGATTGTAGATGTTATGAAAATTCATGTTTATAAACTTCACGGTCTTCGTGTATATATCAGATGAACTTCCGTGCGTAAATCTGATGAGATCACATGAGTGGATCAGACCAACTTCCGTCAGTAGATCTGATGAGATCACATGAGTTGTTCACTATGATGCATTGTCCACTATGAGGCATTGTTCACTATAAGGCAATTCATTCAGAAATACAATCGATGCCTTACTTCCTTAATAACAAGTCGGACAGACAGATACATCAATCAATTATATTTACCCTGTGATATTGACGGCTACAGATTTCACAAAGACTGGGACGGTTTGGCTAAGCCAGCGTGACCTACTCATGAGCAAAAAGGGGCACGAGTTAAATCACAATTGGTGTATTAAGCTTACCATTCTAATACGTCGGAAAAAAGAGGGAAATGGGTCGTTGTCATGGTAAACAATTGCCTATCAAGATTACAATAGTTTTGTTAATAAGGTAATGCATCTACAATATTTGCTGTCTGGCGCTACATAGACCTTACAAACGTGAAACAGCCTTCACGTAACGTAATCAGCACAATCAACAATCAAGCACAATACTAAGATACGAACAAACACTTTTTAACAACTATATAAGCTTTAAAAATTCAGTATATGTGGTATGTAGAGAGTGTGTGAAGAAGACACCTTACCTGTGCAGGTAACCAAACAAAACACGTGTGGCCCTACTGCTCAATTTTAATATTTGGTTAAGTAAGCGATAAATTCTGACGTAAAAAGAGGGGAGAAACGATTCACAAAGTATTACATAAACGCGGGAATTTATGTCAATATCATTTCTGAATGGTCAATGTTACTAACATGTATGGCCATTTGTCTTAAAAATTTAAAAAAAAAAACTCGAAAAACTCCGTAACTCATACATTTATATGTGGTGGTGGTAAGGGGGAGGCTTGTGTGTTTTTAAACCCATACATATATGAAAGACGTCTTAAATATTAATAATGATAGGATAAACTCTAAGGATTTCTTATTTTTTTACTAAGATCGCTGAAAATTGGGAAAACCCTATACATTTTATAAATATATTACGGAAGGATAATTAATAATTGCTTCTCTACATGTCCAATAACGGTATAAGATAATAGAGAAGCAGTAACGTTAGTAAGTAGTAATAAGGGCAACGCCTAGCGTGGCTTAATACGCCCGTCGTTTAATCTGGACGGGATCAATGTGAACGTATGGTTTTATTACCCTCAAATATAGGTCTCTTTGGTAATACTTTTATAAAATATTGATATCCAAAAAGAGGGATCCAAGTCCCATAACTCTGTAACGACAAAATGGAATTTGCTCACAACTGAAAGGTGGCTTCCCCTACACTGTTTTAGCATTCTGTGTAAGTTACATGAAAAACAACCGACGTTTACTTAAGTTATTGCGTTACATAGCATCTCCATAGCATCATATCATAGTAAAAATAAAATCCAAGTCCCATAACTTCGTAACGACAGAATGCGGCTTCCCTTACTCTCTTTAAGCATTCTGTATGAGTTTCATGAAAAAAAGCTGACATTTACTAAATTATTGCGTTCCATAGCACCTTACTATAGCAAAATTACAATCCAAGTCCCATAACTTCGTAACGACAAAACAGAATTTGCTCAAAAGGCGACTTCCCCTACCCTATTTAAGCATTCTGTATGAGTTTCATGAAAAACGGCTGATGTTTACTAAAGTTATTGTGTTCCATAGCATCTTATCACAGCAAAAATAAAATCCAAGTCCCATAACACCGGAACGACAAACCGGAATTTGCTCAAAATCGAAAGGCGACTTCGTCTACACTATCTAAGCATTCTGTATGAGTTTCATGGAAATCAGCTGAAGTTTACTTAAGTCATCGCGTTCCATAGCGGAGGGACGGACATCGCCTTACCATAATACTTCCCGTCTTTCGACGGGCGTGTAAAAGCAGTAAATACTGACAATATGATGAAGACATACATCATGCTCTACAAATTATTGTGTACATTGCATTCATTTTCTTTTTTGCGTAAAGGGTGGTACACCATTGCCCATAATCTATATACATGTACATATAAATTGTGACGATCAAAATTAAACTCGTTCTCTATAGAACTTCTGGGATTCATTCCATTGATTGGTTTTTGTTTAACGTTACACCACGAATATTTCACGTATTATGGTGATGGCATCTGCCTGATGCGGGGCATACAAATTTTGACCTTTGCAACGGATCTTTAACGTGCCATGCATACCATGACACGGGACCTCGGTTTTTACTGTCTCATCCAGGACACCGGCATGACCAGAGCGGGAATCAAACCCCGGCCTCCCGATCAGGAGTCCAGCGCGATACCACTAGGCCACGCCGGCTTAGGATTCATTCGAACATTGAACATGGATGTAACGTCATTTCCTTAAGTCTAGTTTCAGAGATTCAGCCGAGCTGTTTAGGGGAATCCCACTGTCCTATGACTTATTTGTAATTTGTGAAATTAAAACAAGCATAAAGATTATAGTTATTTATGCTTGTTTTAATTTCACAAATTACAAATAAGTCATAGGACACCACGCATGATGTTATCCATGCGTATAAACTAGTAAAGAGATGCCCCGTCATAACAGTCGTATTATTTCTGTCTTTGACATTTCTGTTAGATTCCTTTTACCTCCCATGTCGAATAACTTCGCAAAAGAAGTGACAATTAAATCAATAGAAAACTGTTGCTTGTTGGAAACGCTTAATATATTTCATTCGCATTCAAATTAATACTAGTACTTCCCTTTGTGAATCTCCAACGACGAAATGCAGAAAGTTTGGGTGTTCTGTGCAAGAGTTCTGCCTTACTATAGATCTCATTAAAAGCATCGAAATGCAGCAAGTTTGGGTGTTCTGTTCAAGAGTTTTGCTTTACTACAGATCTCATTAAAGCATCGAAATGCAGCAAGTTTGGGTGTTCTATTCAAGAGTTCTGCTTTACTATAGATCTCATTAAAAGCATCGAAATGCAGCAAGTTTGGGTGTTCTGTTCAAGAGTTTTGCTTTACTATAGATCTCATTAAAACATCGAAATGCAGCAAGTTTGGGTGTTCTGTTCAAGAGTTCTGCTTTACTATAGATCTCATAAAAAGCATCGAATGAGTTAAAAAAATTATGTCGATTTCCCAAGAATTTAAAGTCAAACATATTGGACTTAAATCAAATGAGGTAAAAAATGATAACGAGGAAAATTATCTTCTCAATAGTTATAAAATGTTTTAATTTTAGAATTAGTATCTGTACACAAGACTGGGGGGGGGGGGGGGGGGGGGGGGAGGTAAACGGTAGGAGGACAAAATCCATTTTTAACATAAATTTTATCACAAAAGTACACTATATGAAATGCGGCATTCATTATTTTCTTCTATATTTTCATCCAGACTTTTTATCTAAAGTCCACCGTTGTTTACGTTTTACAAACTGTAGCTTACAGGTCATGAAAGTGTCAAAGCAGGACTAGTCAACGAAATTCAATAAAAATAACTCACCTTGACGGCATTTTACAGTGTGTCATTATATAACTACGATACGCAGCACTGTGCAGTAAGAATATGCAGTAAGTGGTCGGATGCGTACAGGTTTTGAACTGATTGCACCTGACGTTTAGCCACGGGAAATGACGTAGTTCTGTTACAACACTGCGACTCGGGTGTTGTTTACATGATGTTTGTCTCGAGACGTCCCGTGTACAGAGAAGTTCAATCGTATCTTTTATGTCAAGGTAACGACAATAAGCCTGTTCGCCGGAGCATGTTTAGGGCATACATGTGGGGTATTCATCTACACGAGATTTAATTCACAAAGCAACATGTATCCCATCTATATCGAAAGTTTGTTCATGAATGATTCGTTTGTGATATACACTCTCAGGTATGCTTGACTACGGCGTCAAACACCTTGTATAGATCATTGCGTGCGTAAGATTTTTATAATACGAGTATAAACATGGATCCTCAGTTCCTTTAATTCTTAACCACTTTTTTCAATGTTTGGTGTCGAAGATCTACATAAAACGAAGTTACCAGTAGTTAGCATTATCAGATAAAGGAAAGGTTTTACTGATGTAAGTAGCTATACAGTAGATAGTCTGAAAGTATTAAACCCGACCACAAATAAAAAGGAATGATAATGGGTAATAAAGAAGAAAGGCATTTCCTACTATAAATGCCCCGTATGTTCATTATCTCTTAGAGGAACACGCCGCCCCAAAGTGGCGGATACAGAGGTACGAGGGGCTCGCCCCCTTTTTTTCGCCACAAATTTACAAGGCAGATATAGATGATAACACTAAGATCATTTAAGTGAAACTCCAGATTTTGCACCCTAAATAGCTGAGTATTTTGGCTAATAATTGACTTTCATATTTGTTCACCCCCTTTTTCCGAAATCCTGGATCCGTCACTGGTCCAGTAGAGTATTTCCGAGTTTTCGTTTGAGGAGATATATCGCTGTTCTTATGAGGTTTGTTCACTAAAAAGCCTTTGTCTAAATAAATCTTTGAGAATTTCGTTATATCACGTGCCTACGGACAAACTCTTCCACTTAAATTGAAGAAAAAGAAACTTGGAAATCGTATATGGTACTGGTATCAGATATGGACCGACAGCTTCATCATTACTCTGCCTCATGTTAACAGGCCATAAAACCATATGAATGTTTCTATTATAAATTATAACTAGTTTTATTTAACATCCTTTCTCTTTTGGATAAATTAACCACAATGTATAAGCATTAAAACTGGGTAAGGTAGAAAAGAAAAAGTCAACCCGGTCACTCGTACTAATGTCCCGTAGAAAAAGAAGACTTTGTCATGTAGGTCACATGTATCAGCACAAAGGAGTGTACCATCTTTCACAGAGATAATATGTTGTAACTTGTCCGTTTACATCCACCAGGTGAAATAACAGAACATATCAAAGGTATACACTGTGAGGGAGGAATGCTTTTTTTAAAACTTTATTTGCATTTCAATATTTGCCCATACAAATATATACAAAACACCCGGGCTAAGTGGTTTGACTGTAACATGATTAACAGATATATAACATGATGGTATAAATTAATAAACAAAAACATGTTTAGTACTACATGTCATGTGTATAATCTTGATAATAGATATATTAATAGATATAATCAATTTAAATAGTATAATATATAATACAATATATAATATGATATGATATAATACAATATATGATAGATATATGCCAAAGATGTTTGACAATAAATCACCTATTTTTTAAAATATCATATAACAAATCAGTCCTATTTTTATATGCATAAGAATAATTGTTCAATGTGCTTTTAACATGTAAGGTAATGTTTTCAGTTCTTTCTTCTAAATTTTTTTATTCTACAATACATTTTATATTTATAGATAATGGTACTAAGTGTAGAAATAATATTATTCAAATCAGGAATTTTCTGATTATTCTCAAAATCCAATTAAAATATGTTTCCATGAAATTTCAAATCACTTGTAACTATTATCCATATTAAAGATACATTTTTGCATTTTAGGACCAGATGCTCGTTATCTTCTCTGTATTCCATGCAGTACTTTCAGATATCTGATTAAGCTTTTTTTTTCTTTAGATAAATGTTATTGCATAGAAGATTATTTAAAAGTTTGTAGTTGAATTCTGCAACTTTCCTTTCATACATATTTTTGAATTTATTTTTATAAATCAATTTCCATGAAGGTTTTTGAGTACCTAATGTTCTGGAATAGAAAGATTGATGTAAAGGAGTGTGAAACTTTTTCTTTACTAAAGTTTCGTATATCATTTTTGAAGTTATCTTTGTAATATGCACTTGTTTGTTGAAGAGAAAATCATATTTCAAATCCTTATGGACGGTCTTATGGAGTTAAAAAAAGTGGCTCATAACCTTGTATTCACATAATTGATTATTTTTATATATAAGATTTTCATAAAACCACTCTAAAGGCCTAATTCCATTCTCATCAGCAATATCTGCTACAGACTGGCAGATATAAGAATGTTCCTGTGTCTAGAAGACTCTGTCCATTATGTAAAATTGACGTCGAAGACGAATTTCATTTCATGCTTAAATGTCCCGCCTATTCGACTTTGAGAGTAAAATTTTTAAAAAGATATTACTATCATCGCCCCCTGTCTTCAAATTAACTCAACTGCTGAGTTCCCAAAATGTAAAACAACTGAGAAGCATCGGTAAATTTATTAAACAAGCCTTTTCAATAAGAAAAAATGTATAAAATTTAAAATTTTGTATTATTATGTCTGTTATATTATTCATAATTATACATATATATATTTATATATTACATGTATATGATATACTTGTACTTGACCTTGATGTGTATTTGTATATGTATATAATGTCTTTGTATGTATATATCTATATGCTGTATGGCATTTGGTTAATAAACTATACTATACTATTACATAAAGCAAACCACTTCTTTTCCAATTATCCTAACATAAACTTTTCCTTTTATAAGCTATGATCTTGTTGCACCACAAGGGTTGACCGAGAAAATTACATAAACTGATACATGACATTTCAGTCAACTTTATATATATATACGTTAAAATCTACAAACATCTCTTTATAAAAATCTGGGAGGGGGTTAATTATCTTATATTCATTAACATTTGTAAGGTTTGTTTTTAGTATATATTTTAAGTCAACTTTTTTCTCAGTACAAAAACTGTCTAAAAATATTTCAATATACTTTCACCACAGGCAATTTTTTTAATCCTCGAGACACGCATTGATTTTATTTTGGATTCAATATCCACTATATTGATACCGCCTTGATCTAAATGATTAATTAAAGCGTTTCTTTTTATGCGATCTCTCTGGTTCCACAAAAATTTTTTAAATTTTGAATTTATTAACTTAATTGTTTCTTCGTTTGGATATTCTAAAATGGACGCACTATAGACCAGTTATGTGATAGCTAAAGATTTAATAACACACACTTTACCAAATAATTACTTTCTTCTTTTCCATGACTCAAAAAGTTTCTCCACGTCATTAACCTTTTTTGTCCAATTTTTATGATAACATATATTCTTATCATGACCAGTGTATATTCCCAAAGTTTTAACACAAGATTCATTTACTTTTATCCCTTCTATATATTTATGTCTGCCGTTTAACGGGCCTAAAAGAATACATTCTGTTTTATTTAAATTTAATTTCATTCCTGAATATTTACTAAAAACATTTATTTCTTTTTAAAATGCAAATTTTATTGAATTTTCGTCTTTTATAGGCCGTGTACTGTCATCTGCATGCTGAACGAGTTTTATTTCATTTTCCATGCCATCTTTTATAAACACTTTAATTTCTTTATTTTTATTTATTCGTGCACATAGCACTTCAACTACAAACAAAAAAAAAAATATCGCAGAAACGGGACAGCCTTATCTTATGCCTTTTTGCATTTTACAAGTTCTTGAAATCCAATTATTGTTTTTTAATCTAAAAAGTGGCTTATTATATAAAATTTGTATCCATTTAACAAAATTAAAGCCCATATTGAAAGCTTTTAGCACTTCAAAAAGAAAAGGCCACTCTACAGAATCAAATGTTTTCTGATAATCAAGGAATAGTAACAAAGCTTCTTTATTATGATTTTCACAATATTCAAAAAGGGAGGAATGCTTAAGATAATCTTTTTATTTCTCTCGCTCTGAACAGAACTATCCAAGTTTCCACCCTTTCTCAAACTTTTTTTTTCAAATCCGGACAGAATTATCCACGTTTTTACCCATTTTTGGGACAACTTTGTTTGGTTACCCATATGTTTTCTCGAGTCTTTGCTATGCCTTCATAATGAGTGAAGAGATATGTTACAATGTATTGAAACTATCGTCAGTAGCATTTCAGAGAAAAGGGGGAGGGGAGGAAGTAAGCGTCTTTTGTGGACCGTCTTCAGTCAGAGACGATGCCAGGTGCCCGGGAGGAGTAAGCGTCTCCTGTTTAGCGCATCACTTCCGCCTTGAATTCCCAAGATATACAGACGACACATAGATACTGAACGCTATACCCATGAATGTAAACCGACATTTTATTACAGCCCTCCGCGGGGACCTCTCTCTTTCGATAACAGTATTAGATGTACCACAGACATTATGTCAAAGTCCTAGGTGGAGATCTCCCTCTCAATAACAGTACTTCACATACCACAGACCTTGTATCAAAGCCCTCCGTAGAGATCTCTCTCTCTCAGTAACAGAACTACATGTACCACAGACCTTGTATCAAAGCCCTCCGTAGAGATCTCTTTCTCAATAACAGTATTACATGTACCACAGACCTTGTATCACAGCCCTTCCCGGAGATCTCCTTGTCAATAACAGTATTACATGTATCACAGCCCTCCGCACAGATCTCCCTGTCAATGACAGTATTACATCTACCACAGACCTTGTTCCACAGCCCTCCGCGCAGATCTCCCTGTCAATAACAGTATTACACGTATCAAAGCCCTCCGTAGAGATCTCTCTCTCTCAGTAACAGAACTACATGTACCACAGACCTTGTATCAAAGCCCTCCGTAGAGATCTCTCTCAGTAACAGAACTACATGTACCACAGACCTTGTATCAAAGCCCTCCGTAGAGATCTCTCTCTCTCTCTCAGTAACAGAACTACATGTACCACAGACCTTGTATCAAAGCCCTCCGTAGAGATCTCTCTCTCAGTAACAGAACTACATGTACCACAGACCTTGTATCAAAGCCCTCCGTAGAGATCTCTCTCAGTAACAGAACTACATGTACCACAGACCTTGTATCAAAGCCCTCCGTAGAGATCTCTCTCAGTAACAGAACTACATGTACCACAGACCTTGTATCAAAGCCCTCCTTAGAGATCTCTCTCTCAGTAACAGAACTACATGTACCACAGACCTTGTATCAAAGCCCTCCGTAGAGATCTCTCTCTCAGTAACAGAACTACATGTACCACAGACCTTGTATCAAAGCCCTCCGTAGAGATCTCTCTCAGTAACAGAACTACATGTACCACAGACCTTGTATCAAAGCCCTCCGTAGAGATCTCTCTCTCAGTAACAGTATTACATGTACCACAGACCTTGTATCAAAGCCCTCCGTAGAGATCTCTCTCAGTAACAGAACTACATGTACCACAGACCTTGTATCAAAGCCCTCCGTAGAGATATCTCTCTCAGTAACAGTATTACCTGTACCACAGACCTTGTATCAAAGCCCTCCGTAGAGATCTCTCTCTCAGTAACAGTATTACATGTACCACAGACCTTGTATCAAAGCCCTCCTTAGAGATCTCTCTCTCTCAGTAACAGAACTACATGTACCACAGACCTTGTATCAAAGCCCTCCGTAGAGATCTCTCTCAGTAACAGAACTACATGTACCACAGACCTTGTATCAAAGCCCTCCGTAGAGATCTCTCTCAGTAACAGTATTACATGTACCACAGACCTTGTATCAAAGCCCTCCGTAGAGATCTCTCTCAGTAACAGAACTACATGTACCACAGACCATGTATCAAAGCCCTCCGTAGAGATCTCTCTCTCAGTAACAGTATTACATGTACCACAGACCTTGTATCAAAGCCCTCCGTAGAGATCTCTCTCAGTAACAGAACTACATGTACCACAGACCTTGTATCAAAGCCCTCCGTAGAGATCTCTCTCTCAGTAACAGAACTACATGTACCACAGACCTTGTATCAAAGCCCTCCGTAGAGAGCTCTCTCTCAGTAACAGAACTACATGTACCACAGACCTTGTATCAAAGCCCTCCGTAGAGATCTCTCTCAGTAACAGTATTACATGTACCACAGACCTTGTATCAAAGCCCTCCGTAGAGATTTCTCTCTCAGTAACAGTATTACATGTACCACAGACCTTGTATCAAAGCCCTCCTTACAGATCTCTCTCTCTCAGTAACAGAACTACATGTACCACAGACCTTGTATCAAAGCCCTCCGTAGAGATCTCTCTCAGTAACAGAACTACATGTACCACAGACCTTGTATCAAAGCCCTTCGTAGAGATCTCTCTCTCAGTAACAGAACTACATGTACCACAGACCTTGTATCAAAGCCCTCCGTAGAGATCTCTCTCAGTAACAGAACTACATGTACCACAGACCTTGTATCAAAGCCCTTCGTAGAGATCTCACTCTCAGTAACAGAACTACATGTACCACAGACCTTGTATCAAAGCCCTCCGTAGAGATCTCTCTCAGTAACAGAACTACATGTACCACAGACCTTGTATCAAAGCCCTCCGTAGAGATCTCTCTCTCAGTAACAAAACTACATGTACCACAGACCTTATATCAAAGCCCTCCGTAGAGATCTCTCTCAGCAACAGTATTACATGTACCACAGACCTTGTATCAAAGCCCTCCGTAGAGATCTCTCTCAGTAACAGAACTACATGTACCACAGACCTTCTATCAAAGCCCTCCGTAGAGATCTCTCTCTCAGTAACAGTATTACGTGTACCACAGACCTTGTATCAAAGCCCTCCGTAGAGATCTCTCTCTCAGTAACAGTATTACGTGTACCACAGACCTTGTATCAAAGCCCTCCGTAGAGATCTCTCTCTCAGTAACAGAACTACATGTACCACAGACCTTGTATCAAAGCCCTCCGTAGAGATCTCTCTCAGTAACAGAACTACATGTACCACAGACCTTGTATCAAAGCCCTCCGTAGAGATCTCTCTCTCAGTAACAGTATTACATGTACCACAGACCTTGTATCAAAGCCCTCCTTAGAGATCTCTCTCTCAGTAACAGAACTACATATACCACAGACCTTGTATCAAAGCCCTCCGTAGAGATCTCTCTCTCAGTAACAGAACTACATGTACCACAGACTTTGTATCATAACCCTCCGTAGAGATCTCTCTCTCAGTAACAGAACTACATGTACCACAGACCTTGTATCAAAGCCCTCCGTAGAGATCTCTCTCTCAGTAACAGTATTACATGTACCACAGACCTTGTATCAAAGCCCTCCGTAGAGATCTCTCTCAGTAACAGTATTACATGTACCAAAGACCTTGTATCAAAGCCCTCCGTAGAGATCTCTCTCTCAGTAACAGTATTACATGTACCAAAGACCTTGTATCAAAGCCCTCCGTAGAGATCTCTCTCTCAGTAACAGTATTACATGTACCACAGACCTTGTATCAAAGCCCTCCGTAGAGATCTCTCTCTCAGTAACAGAACTACATGTACCACAGACCTTGTATCAAAGCCCTCCGTAGAGATCTCTCTCAGTAACAGAACTACATGTACCACAGACCTTGTATCAAAGCCCTCCGTAAAGATCTCTCTCAGTAACAGAACTACATGTACCACAGACCTTGTATCAAAGCCCTTCGTAGAGATCTCTCTCTCAGTAACAGAACTACATGTACCACAGACCTTGTATCAAAGCCCTCCGTAGAGATCTCTCTCAGTAACAGAACTACATGTACCACAGACCTTGTATCAAAGCCCTCCGTAGAGATCTCTCTCTCTCTCAGTAACAGTATTACATGTACCACAGACCTTGTATCAAAGCCCTCCGTAGAGATCTCTCTCAGTAACAGAACTACATGTACCACAGACCTTGTATCAAAGCCCTCCGTAGAGATCTCTCTCAGTAACAGAACTACATGTACCACAGACCTTGTATCAAAGCCCTCCTTAGAGATCTCTCTCAGTAACAGTATTACATGTACCACAGACCTTGTATCAAAGCCCTCCGTAGAGATCTCTCTCTCAGTAACAGTATTACATGTACCACAGACCTTGTATCAAAGCCCTCCGTAGAGATCTCTCTCAGTAACAGTATTACGTGTACCACAGACCTTGTATCAAAGCCCTCCGTAGAGATCTCTCTCTCAGTAAAAGAACTACATGTACCACAGACCTTGTATCAAAGCCCTCCGTAGAGATCTCTCTCAGTAACAGAACTACATGTACCACAGACCTTGTATCAAAGCCATTCGTAGAGATCTCTTTCTCTCTCAGTAACAGTATTACATGTACCACAGACCTTGTATCAAAGCCCTCCGTAGAGATCTCTCTCAGTAAGAGAACTACATGTACCACAGACCTTGTATCAAAGCCCTCCGTAGAGATCTCTCTCAGTAACAGAACTACATGTACCACAGACCTTGTATCAAAGCCCTCCGTAGAGATCTCTCTCAGTAACAGAACTACATGTACCACAGACCTTGTATCAAAGCCCTCCTTAAAGATCTCTCTCTCTCTGAGTAACAGAACTACATGTACCACAGACCTTGTATCAAAGCCCTCCGTAGAGATCTCTCTCAGTAACAGAACTACATGTACCACAGACCTTGTATCAAAACCCTCCTTAGAGATCTATCTCTCTCAGTAACAGTATTACATGTACCACAGACCTTGTATCAAAGCCCTTCGTAGAGATCTCTCTCTCAGTAACAGAACTACATGTACCACAGACCTTGTATCAAAGCCCTCCGTAGAGATCTCTCTCAGTAACAGAACTACATGTACCACAGACCTTGTATCAAAGCCCTTCGTAGAGATCTCACTCTCAGTAACAGAACTACATGTACCACAGACCTTGTATCAAAGCCCTCCGTAGAGATCTCTCTCTCAGTAACAGTATTACATGTACCAAAGACCTTGTATCAAAGCCCTCCGTAGAGATCTCTCTCTCAGTAACAGTATTACATGTACCAAAGACCTTGTATCAAAGCCCTCCGTAGAGATCTCTCTCTCAGTAACAGTATTACATGTACCACAGACCTTGTATCAAAGCCCTCCGTAGAGATCTCTCTCAGTAACAGAACTACATGTACCACAGACCTTGTATCAAAGCCCTCCGTAGAGATCTCTCTCAGTAACAGAACTACATGTACCACAGACCTTGTATCAAAGCCCTTCGTAGAGATCTCACTCTCAGTAACAGAACTACATGTACCACAGACCTTGTATCAAAGCCCTCCGTAGAGATCTCTCTCTCAGTAACAGTATTACATGTACCACAGACCTTGTATCAAAGCCCTCCGTAGAGATCTCTCTCAGTAACAGTATTACGTGTACCACAGACCTTGTATCAAAGCCCTCCGTAGAGATCTCTCTCTCAGTAAAAGAACTACATGTACCACAGACCTTGTATCAAAGCCCTCCGTAGAGATCTCTCTCAGTAACAGAACTACATGTACCACAGATCTTGTATCAAAGCCATTCGTAGAGATCTCTTTCTCTCTCAGTAACAGTATTACATGTACCACGGACCTTGTATCAAAGCCCTCCGTAGAGATCTCTCTCAGTAACAGAACTACATGTACCACAGACCTTGTATCAAAGCCCTCCGTAGAGATCTCTCTCAGTAACAGAACTACATGTACCACAGACCTTGTATCAAAGCCCTCCGTAGAGATCTCTCTCAGTAACAGAACTACATGTACCACAGACCTTGTATCAAAGCCCTCCTTAAAGATCTCTCTCTCTCTGAGTAACAGAACTACATGTACCACAGACCTTGTATCAAAGCCCTCCGTAGAAATCTCTCTCAGTAACAGAACTACATGTACCACAGACCTTGTATCAAAACCCTCCTTAGAGATCTATCTCTCTCAGTAACAGTATTACATGTACCACAGACCTTGTATCAAAGCCCTCCGTAGAGATCTCTCTCAGTAACAGAACTACATGTACCACAGACCTTGTATCAAAGCCCTCCGTAGAGATCTCTCTCAGTAACAGAACTACATGTACCACAGACCTTGTATCAAATCCCTCCGTAGAGATCTCTCTCAGTAACAGTATTACATGTACCACAGACCTTGTATCAAAGCCCTTCGTAGAGATCTCTCTCTCAGTAACAGAACTACATGTACCACAGACCTTGTATCAAAGCCCTCCGTAGAGATCTCTCTCAGTAACAGAACTACATGTACCACAGACCTTGTATCAAAGCCCTTCGTAGAGATCTCACTCTCAGTAACAGAACTACATGTACCACAGACCTTGTATCAAAGCCCTCCGTAGAGATCTCTCTCAGTAACAGAACCACATGTACCACAGACCTTGTATCAAAGCCCTCCGTAGAGATCTCTCTCTCAGTAACAAAACTACATGTACCACAGACCTTATATCAAAGCCCTCCGTAGAGATCTCTCTCAGCAACAGTATTACATGTACCACAGACCTTGTATCAAAGCCCTCCGTAGAGATCTCTCTCAGTAACAGAACTACATGTACCACAGACCTTCTATCAAAGCCCTCCGTAGAGATCTCTCTCTCAGTAACAGTATTACGTGTACCACAGACCTTGTATCAAAGCCCTCCGTAGAGATCTCTCTCTCAGTAACAGTATTACGTGTACCACAGACCTTGTATCAAAGCCCTCCGTAGAGATCTCTCCCTCAGTAACAGAACTACATGTACCACAGACCTTGTATCAAAGCCCTCCGTAGAGATCTCTCTCAGTAACAGAACTACATGTACCACAGACCTTGTATCAAAGCCCTCCGTAGAGATCTCTCTCTCAGTAACAGTATTACATGTACCACAGACCTTGTATCAAAGCCCTCCTTAGAGATCTCTCTCTCAGTAACAGAACTACATATACCACAGACCTTGTATCAAAGCCCTCCGTAGAGATCTCTCTCTCAGTAGCAGAACTACATGTACCACAGACTTTGTATCATAACCCTCCGTAGAGATCTCTCTCTCAGTAACAGAACTACATGTACCACAGACCTTGTATCAAAGCCCTCCGTAGAGATCTCTCTCAGTAACAGTATTACATGTACCACAGACCTTGTATCAAAGCCCTCCGTAGAGATCTCTCTCTCAGTAACAGTATTACATGTACCACAGACCTTGTATCAAAGCCCTCCGTAGAGATCTCTCTCAGTAACAGTATTACATGTACCAAAGACCTTGTATCAAAGCCCTCCGTAGAGATCTCTCTCTCAGTAACAGTATTACATGTACCACATACCTTGTATCAAAGCCCTCCGTAGAGATCTCTCTCTCAGTAACAGAACTACATGTACCACAGACCTTGTATCAAAGCCCTCCGTAGAGATCTCTCTCAGTAACAGAACTACATGTACCACAGACCTTGTATCAAAGCCCTCCGTAGAGATCTCTCTCAGTAACAGAACTACATGTACCACAGACCTTGTATCAAAGCCCTTCGAAGAGATCTCTCTCTCAGTAACAGAACTACATGTACCACAGACCTTGTATCAAAGCCCTCCGTAGAGATCTCTCTCAGTAACAGAACTACATGTACCACAGACCTTGTATCAAAGCCCTCCGTAGAGATCTCTCTCTCTCTCAGTAACAGTATTACATGTACCACAGACCTTGTATCAAAGCCCTCCGTAGAGATCTCTCTCAGTAACAGAACTACATGTACCACAGACCTTGTATCAAAGCCCTCCGTAGAGATCTCTCTCTCAGTAACAGTATTACATGTACCACAGACCTTGTATCAAAGCCCTCCGTAGAGATCTCTCTCAGTAACAGTATTACGTGTACCACAGACCTTGTATCAAAGCCCTCCGTAGAGATCTCTCTCTCAGTAAAAGAACTACATGTACCACAGACCTTGTATCAAAGCCCTCCTTAAAGATCTCTCTCAGTAACAGAACTACATGTACCACAGACCTTGTATCAAAGCCATTCGTAGAGATCTCTCTCTCTCAGTAACAGTATTACATGTACCACAGACCTTGTATCAAAGCCCTCCGTAGAGATCTCTCTCAGTAACAGAACTACATGTACCACAGACCTTGTATCAAAGCCCTCCGTAGAGATCTCTCTCAGTAACAGAACTACATGTACCACAGACCTTGTATCAAAGCCCTCCGTAGAGATCTCTCTCAGTAACAGAACTACATGTACCACAGACCTTGTATCAAAACCCTCCTTAGAGATCTATCTCTCTCAGTAACAGAACTACATGTACCACAGACCTTGTATCAAAGCCCTCCGTAGAGATCTCTCTCAGTAACAGAACTACATGTACCACAGACCTTGTATCAAAACCCTCCTTAGAGATCTATCTCTCTCAGTAACAGTATTACATGTACCACAGACCTTGTATCAAAGCCCTCCGTAGAGATCTCTCTCAGTAACAGAACTACATGTACCACAGACCTTGTATCAAAGCCCTCCGTAGAGATCTCTCTCAGTAACAGAACTACATGTACCACAGACCTTGTATCAAAGCCCTCCGCAGAGATCTCTCTCTCAGTAACAGTATTACATGTACCACAGACCTTGTATCAAATCCCTCCGTAGACATCTCTCTCAGTAACAGAACTACATGTACCACAGACCTTGTATCAAAGCCCTCCGTAGAGATCTATCTCTCTCAGTAACAGTATTACATGTACCACAGACCTTGTATCAAAGCCCTCCGTAGAGATCTCTCTCAGTAACAGAACTACATGTACCACAGACCTTGTATCAAAGCCCTCCGTAGAGATCTCTCTCAGTAACAGAACTACATGTACCACAGACCTTGTATCAAAGCCCTCCGTAGAGATCTCTCTCTCAGTAACAGAACTACATGTACCAGAGACCTTGTATCAAAGCCCTCCGTAGAGATCTCTCTCAGTAACAGTATTACATGTACCACAGACCTTGTATCAAAGCCCTCCGTAGAGATCTCTCTCAGTAACAGAACTACATGTACCACAGACCTTGTATCAAAGCCCTCCGTAGAGATCTCTCTCAGTAACAGAACTACATGTACCACAGACCTTGTATCAAAGCCCTCCGTAGAGATCTCTCTCAGTAACAGAACTACATGTACCACAGACCTTGTATCAAAGCCCTCCGTAGAGATCTCTCTCTCTCAGTAACAGTATTACATGTACCACAGACCTTGTATCAAAGCCCTCCGTAGAGATCTCTCTCTCAGTAACAGAACTACATGTACCACAGACCTTGTATCAAAGCCCTCCGTAGAGATCTCTCTCAGTAACAGAACTACATGTACCACAGACCTTGTATCAAAGCCCTTCGTAGAGATCTCTCTCAGTAACAGAACTACATGTACCACAGACCTTGTATCAAAGCCCTCCGTAGAGATCTCTCTCTCAGTAACAGAACTACATGTACCACAGACCTTGTATCAAAGCCCTCCGTAGAGATCTCTCTCAGTAACAGTATTACATGTACCACAGACCTTGTATCAAAGCCCTCCGTAGAGATCTCTCTCAGTAACAGAACTACATGTACCACAGACCTTGTATCAAAGCCCTCCGTAGAGATCTCTCTCAGTAACAGAACTACATGTACCACAGACCTTGTATCAAAGCCCTCCGTAGAGATCTCTCTCAGTAACAGAACTACATGTACCACAGACCTTGTATCAAAGCCCTCCGTAGAGATCTCTCTCTCTCAGTAACAGTATTACATGTACCACAGACCTTGTATCAAAGCCCTCCGTAGAGATCTCTCTCTCAGTAACAGAACTACATGTACCACAGACCTTGTATGAAAACCCTCCTTAGAGATCTCTCTCAGTAACAGTATTACGTGTACCACAGACCTTGTATCAAAGCCCTCCGTAGAGATCTCTCTCTCAGTAACAGTATTACATGTACCACAGACCTTGTATCAAAGCCCTCCTTAGAGATCTCTCTCAGTAACAGAAATACATGTACCACAGACCTTGTATCAAAGCCCTCCGTAGAGATCTCTCTCTCAGTAACAGAACTACATGTACCACAGACCTTGTATCAAATCCCTCCATAGAGATCTCTCTCAGTAACAGAACTACATGTACCACAGACCTTGTATCAAAGCCCTCCGTAGAGATCTCTCTCTCTCAGGAACAGTATTACATGTACCACAGACCTTGTATCAAAGCCCTTCGTAGAGATCTCTCTCTCAGTAACAGAACTACATGTACCACAGACCTTGTATCAAAGCCCTCCGTAGAGATCTCTCTCAGTAACAGTATTACGTGTACCACAGACCTTGTATCAAAGCCCTCCGTAGAGATCTCTCTCAGTAACAGAACTACATGTACCACAGACCTTGTATCAAATCCCTCCGTAGAGATCTCTCTCAGTAACAGAACTACATGTACCACAGACCTTGTATCAAAGCCCTCCGTAGAGATCTCTCTCTCAGTAACAGTATTACGTGTACCACAGACCTTGTATCAAAGCCCTCCGTAGAGATCTCTCTCAGTAACAGAACTACATGTACCACAGACCTTGTATCAAAGCCCTCCGTAGAGATCTCTCTCAGTAACAGTATTACATGTACCACAGACCTTGTATCAAAGCCCTCCGTAGAGATCTCTCACTTTTGATACATGTAACCTGAGACATATATACTTTTTTGAAAGTATATATGTCTCTGATGTAACAGTGTGACATGTACCACACACCTTTAACGTAGACTACGTACATTGGAGTAAGTGTCAATGATGTAACACACTTGGACCTTTAACGTCGACTGCCTACACTGAAGTTACACTGTCACTGAGGTAACTCCATTACCTTTTGATTTTAAATGTCGACTGCGTACATTGGAATTACAGTGTTACTGATGTAACACCATTATCCTTAACCTTTAACGTCGATTGTGTACATTCAAGTTGATGTCAAAGATGTAACTCTATTACCCTTTGGCTTTAACGTCGGCTGCTTACAATGGATTTACACTGTCAAAGATGAAACACCATTATACTTAAACCTTTACCGTCGATGGCGTACGTTAAAGTTAGAATGTTTTATGATGTAACTCTACCATCCTTGACCTTTAACGTCGAATGCTTGCACTGAACTTGTGAATCGTGCAAATCATGTAATAAATACACAATACCTGTCACGTCTAATGATTTCTTTAAGTTAAAGTAGATAAAATAAAACACCTATGATGCTGTTTCTTTAAATCATACAAAATACAAGTAACAGATGTAAAATCCTTGGCAGTGCACTCTTAAGTTCCAAATTCACTAACGTCTTGAATAGCAGAGTAAAACGTTCAGAGAGTTAAATTAGAATGCTGTCAAACTAAATGAAGCATGTGCACATATTATACCTGCATGCATAACTTAAAATGTTATCCAAAATATTGTTTTATCAATCAGCTGACGCATATAACCACAGATATATTTGCGATGCTGTGTTGTATATACTTCCCATGTTTTGTTGTCAAGCTAAAATAGATTTTGAGGCGTTCACTGCAGTTAATAGCTATTATTATCATGAACGACATTGCTCCGACATACCATTTCACGACCGACTTTTTCTGTTTATCTTATCAATTGCTTTTGTACATAAACTTCAATGTTATAAGGCATTCGGACTGATAGTGATCCTTTAATGGAGTTACATTGAAAAAATATTTTGTGATATGTCCCACCTCTTTTTCTCAATACGAATGGGAAGATAACTTAGAAACTGAACATTGTGACAGTTAAGATAAAAGCAAGTTTAACAGTAACATCGTATATTGTATTTTATTACCTCCTCTTTTTCAGTGTTGCTTTGTTTGGAGTAGAATTGTGATGAGGATAGTCTACTGTCCAGATCTCTAGCCTCTTTTCACATCCTTAGTCAAATACAAGGTACAATGTATACAGTGGTGGAAACATTTAAATCGTATGCTAATATTTTGTGCTTTTTTTCCAGTTATATACATTAACAGAAATGGAATCTATAAGCCATTGTTTAATAATCGGTGAATGTGAAATGTTCATATTGATAAATAAACAGTCTCTAAAAAGTTATACATAAATAGATAATTTATTACACATATAAACCATATATATGTATTGCACTAACATTTGACAACATCGTAAAACATGGAATTCATTTACAGATGAAGTACATAGTATACAGGATATATAATATCTGAAGTCCTTACTCAGTGCAGTGTTCCAAAATACATGTGTTGCCTACAACTAAAATAGTTCAGAGATGTGACAGACAGATGAACAGAAATATGCTGGAGATAGTGAATCAAATGTGTTACTATACTATGTAGGTAACACAATAAACACAACTAGAAGGAATATAACCTTTACTCAGGGCACTTCGTACACATGTATTCAGAAGAATACTGACACACTCCCCCTCCCCCCCCCCCCACCCCCACTTCACAGTAAGTCAAAATCCAAGAGAAGCAGTTCTTTGGGATTCAACTTGAGCATTTCAAGAAATGAAGAATGTTCAGTTATAAATGATTGAGGGCTTTAGAAATGAGTTCATCTTAACCCAGAATTTCGAGTTATTCATGTTTGAATAAACAAGAATTTATTGAAATTGCTTCATATCAAAATATACTGAAAAATAAGATATGTACATGTATACATAGAGGTAATGATTCAAAAAAGTATTTCTGCAATCCTTCTTTATGCCATTTATTTTTATACATACTATATCAAGATAGACATGGAAAGATAATGTGCATATAATTTGTTTTTCATGTCAACTTCATTCTAACACATCTTTCTTGTAAATTTACTGAGATTTATCTTTTATATAATAAATCAGTCAGGTGTTGATACATTTCTGATATAAGAAAAATTGTTCCATTCTTTTCCACGCCATGAATGCTTATAACGCCACAACTTGCACCCAGTTTCTCTGATACTAAATGGATAAAAGTCAGATTCCCCATAAACTGGACATCTGACCATGACCAGTCAACTTTCCAGCTGTAACAGGAAGCTATTCTGAGTAGACTAAAATAATGCAGATCAAGTCTTAGGACACAACATGAAAATCACATGGCCACAATGAGGAGTAATGGCCAACCAAATTAATCACACAAATAAATCTGAAATTCTTTATCTGCAGATCTGTATACAAACAGAACCAACAGTCCTTTCATAGTGTATAATGTATTTCCTCCCTGAATGTAGAGATTTCCTTACACAGTATGAACATATTCTTTTTACAGTTAAAGCAGTTTTCTCACAATCGTTTTTTGATGAGTTTCTCCAACTTTCTGATTCTACTAGATTCTGGTTCAGGTGTAGATACCGACACATTGCCAGCATGTGAAGCATCACCATGACCCCCTATTGCCATGGAAACAGGTATACGCGCACGGTAAATTTCTAATATATTACTTTGCTCTCCTCTTCTCAAGCCCTGCAAATAACCACAAGTATTCTACTATTCAAGTTATTTTCACTAAATTTATAACACTGATCAGAAATAAATGCCATTTTCAACAGAATGTACAATCATGTATTTGTGAAATTTTGGCCTCAGCTACAACTAAATGAAGTATGGTTAAGTCTTTTGCGAATTTCAATTCTTACAGGTGTCATTACTGTCAAAAGAAAAATTTATGTGTACTGAACATGAAGATACAAAGGTTATGTCTGCTGAGTATAAAATGGGTGACTGTTATAATACAAATCCAATTACTCTTAACATTCATAAAATTTCTATTAAGCTGTTTCTCCAAGTATGACATATTGCAATGCATTGCACTTTTGCATTTTCTGCTTCCAAACCTTATAATATATTTGCACAATAGGACATGAAACTAAAATTTAAATTTATATACTATAGTTTAAAGTCATAATTAATGTCTTGTCCTAGTACCATTTTGCAAATGGAACAACTTTTCAAGAATATACTGAAATGAAAACTATGCAATGGACTCCATTTGTAGTTAAAACATAATTAGTATGATTTGTGATGAGGAACCTAATGAAATGTACAGGTTTATATTACATTCTATTTTCATTATGATATAAGAACAAAAGTCAACACGCTTACAGTCAGTGTTGCATGCAACACTCGTCCTCTGCCACAACCTGTACCTTCGAGGTGACTAATACTTTTTAAGAAACATGAAACAATTATGCGATCTTGGTAACCTTTTGCATGATTTAATAAGAAATAACATTGAATTCTGTGAAGTTTATATCAAGTTCCAGTGAAACTGACAGCAAAAATATAGCATTGTTTTATTCATATCTGGCATCAGTATCTACAGTCATCATCTGGAAACTGAAACAGTGATGAATAACTTTTTTCAGTAATAAGTCTACAACTGAACTATGTTGATGTTTATTTTCAGTAACAGTGACCCTTAAAGCTGACTTTTTGACCCCAAAATCTATCCCACCCTAGACCTATACATAAGTTAGCATTGTATGAAGTTTAAAAGAAATAAATTATTCATAACTCAAGTTATTGTCTGGCAACTGAAATGCAGTAATGTCTATTTTTAGTAATAGAGATCCTAAGAATTGACCTTTTGACCTCAAAATCAATCTCACCCAACGCCTTTACATAAGCTAGTCTTACATGAAGTTTAAAAGAAATCAATCATTCTTAACTCAAGTTATCATCTGGCAAATGAAATGCAGTGATAAATGTCTATTTTTAGTAACAGTGATTTTTAGAATTGATCTTTTGACCCCAAAAATCAATTCCAACCTAGACCTTTACATGAGCTAGCCTTATATGAAGTTTGAAAGAAATCAATCATTCCCAACTCAAGTTATCATCTGGAAACCGAAATATAATGATAAATGTCTATTTTTAGTAACAATGACCCTTCTAGTTGACCTTTTGACTCCAAAACCAATTCCTCATTTGATCTTTATATAAGCTATATTGTAAGTAGTTTGAATCAAACTGGTCATACCTCATTGAAGTTATTGTCTGGAAACCTTCCGGACAATGGAAGGACAGACGGACAATAACAAACAATTTAGTCCCTTCCAGTTACATAAGCTACCCTTATATGAAATTCAAAAGAAATCAATCACTCTTAACTCAACTTATTATCTGACAAATGAAATACAATGATAAATGTCTATTTTTAGTAACAGTGACTCTTCGAGTTGACAATTTGACCCCGAAATTAATCCCACCTTAGATCTTTATATAAGCTAACATTGTATGAAGTTTGAATCAAACTGGTCACTCCAGACTGAAGTTATTGTCTGGAAACCATCCGGACAGACAGATGGATGGACAAACAGACAACGACAAACACTATAGTCCCCTCCAGTTTCACTGGCAGGGGACTAATGATTAATTGTAGAAACAATGTGTGTAGAGTTTCATATGTAACATTTTACTATTTTACTTACCTTCATTTCTAACACTTTCTGGAATTCATTTATATCGGAGTCACTCAAAAGTCGTATATAATTATCGACAAATCCTTGAGGAGGTTCATGTGGAGACATTACAACCTGCGATCAGAGAACAAAATACATATAGAAAAATGTATTGAAAATGCATATACAGACAAATTAATCCAAAGAGAAAGAAATATTTCTTTACAAGCATCACACTGTCTGTAATCACAATGATGTACTAAAAATCTATTCCTTTTATATTCATTACTCTCAATTTTACAATGAAGATATGTTACAATTTGAAATACATCTATTATGTTTTATTCCATATTAAATATAAAATTCAATCACAATTCTACAAATTTCTGTCTTTTCATCAATTTTTGACATTGTATAGTACAATGAATATACATCTTTCTTCAGTTTAAAAAGATAAACAATTAAAACCAAGATTTACACAAAAAGTTATACATCTATACCTTGAGAATCATTTCAGCTTTGGTCATTCCTTTCACAACAATTTTTGTAAAACTGGAAAAAACAAATTAGTACTAGTATTAAAATTTTTACTGAACTATACAGTTTCTAAGATAATGAATAACACAGACTCATGAACTCAACAAAATCACAAGCAAAGTAATTCTTGTAATATGTAGCAATACAAAACAACCATCTTATCAGAATATACTGAAGCCGGTGAGGTGCTCGGCTTGTGATCGAGAGGTCGCGGGTTCGACTCCCGCCCGGGGCACACCGGTGTTCTGTCTTTCGGATGAGACAGTAAAAACCGAGGTCCTGTGTCACGGTAGGCGTGGCACGTAAAAGATCCCTCACTGCTTCGGGTGGGTCCGTTGCAAAGGTCTAAATTTGTATGCAATGCATCAGGCAGATGCCGTCACCATATACATGAAATAATCGTGGAGTGACGTAAAACAATAATCAAACAAACAAACAGAATATACTGATCTTGCGGGTGCCTTTCTATTAACTTGAGATACCAGAGAAGGGAGATCTTATCAGAATATACTGACCTTGCAGGTGCCTTTCTATTAACTTGCGATACCAGAGAAGGAAGATCTTATCAGAATATACTGACCTTGCAGGTGCCTTTCTATTAACTTGCGATACCAGAGAAGGAAGATCTTATCAGAATATACTGACCTTGCAGGTGCCTTTCTATTAACTTGAGATACCAGAGAAGGAAGATCTTATCAGAATATACTGACCTTGCAGGTGCCTTTCTATTAACTTGAGATACCAGAGAAGGAAGATCTAGTAACACAGTCTTCAGGGAATGAGTATCAAGTAAAAGCTGTAAATATATATCCCTTATTACAAGGTATTAGAAGATAAGGTGGTATTCACACAAATTTTGGCAACGTCAAATATACATGTATAATACCAATAACCATTTCTATGTTCTGAAATCATTTGTACTTCTTACGACAAAATTTGTTCTCAAATGATTTTGTCATTAATTTTCAGTAAATCTTCATCTCTTAAACTATCCATACTTTAAATACCTAAATACTCCCTTGATAGGTAAATAGTTTTATATATAACGCTTTAAACTAATAAGAGAAAATGGAAAGTGTTTTTATATATCTGCGTGTTTTACTCATACTTAGACATTACGTCAGCAGTATTTATGTCAAAGCCTAGTATGCCACATTTAAGACCACTGATTGCCCATCATATGGCTTTTGACAGATCACTGCTGGAAACAAACACAATTGGTCATTCACTAAATCTTGATTAATGCATGAAGGCACTCTTTTCAGAAGTATACCTGCTCTGCTGCCACTGTACTTATATTCTTGCACTTAAACAGATGGTTGATGAATTTAGGTATAAATGAACTGAAAGAAATTAAAGAATTGAGAGTCATGTGATACAGGATTATTATCGTAACATTAATTACAGTCAGCTCTACAGAGGCATCAAACAAAACAGATGTTAAAATGATGTGTTTTAAAAATTGCCATCGCTGTCTGGACTTGAACTTGAAACCTCATTGTTGGCAGTCTAACACATTACTGAATGAGCTTCAGAGGTCTCTTTCTAATAAAGAGTTATCTTTCCTTTGGTTAGGTACCTGACGTAGAATAACTGACAGAAACAACTTACACATCTGTGACATGAATCAGAATTAGAATAACAGCTACATACCAGATAAATATCAATAAATAGTCATACAAAACATGTCATATGCAGAAAATATACATGTACAGTTTATTATATGTATTAATGTAATTCACATTTATCCTGTTTTACTATACTGGAAGAAGCTTGTTTCATCATTATGGTACTAACTTTGCAAACTTCAGACAAAACTGTGTGAAGAATTTACGTGAAGAAGCCAGATTATCCCTGATGATGGGTAAGTTTTGTTTGAGATGTGATGTTACTGCAGTTACATATACACTCTGATCTCCAACTGCTTCTATAGAGGACCAAGACATCTAAACAAAAGAAAATGAGGAAATATAATCAACACCTAAAGATGACCATGACATGATGATGATGACTGACATCTAAACAGAAAAAAAGGAAATGTCAACACCTGCTTTTATAGAGGACCATGACATCTTAACAACAGAAAATAGGGAAATATACGGTAATCAACAGTTTCTTCTATTGAGGACCATGACATCTTAACAACAGAAAATAGGGAAATGTAATCAACACTTTCTTCTATAGAGGACCATGCCATCTTAACAACAGAAAATAAGAAAATAATGTCAACAACTGCTTCTATACTGCCTTTTTTAGTGGTACATGTACTGTAACAGTTCCCGAACAGTAACAGTATTTTTATACAAAATAAATGATATTTAAAAGAGAATAAGATTTTTCTGGTAAAAAAATTTGATTTTTACCTTCTATCTTATTTTATTTATCACATTTGACCTACTTTCAATATCCATACACGGGGAAAGGTGCTCTTGATCAATGGCCCTAAAATCAGTTTTTAAGGTCGAATAATGCAATATTTTTATTAATATTAGCATTTTTATAAAACATTGACCTTTGATTTCAGTAAATATCATGTCTTTTTATCCACTAACAATATCAGTAGACTAGATCGTCCAGGAACTATTACAGTGAAGTCGGGAAAAATGGCCGAAAAGTTTGGCATTGTTCTACACATAATGGGTAAACCATGAACTGTACCAAACTTCATGTATTTTGGTCTTCTTTAGTAAAAATTATTTGCCAAAAACTTCAAAAATCGTCTGGGAACTGTGATTGGACCAGTAGAAGACCATGATATCTTAACAACAGAAAATAAGAAAATAATGTCAACACCTGCTTCTATAGACAGCCATGACATCTTAACAACAGAAAACAAGGAAATATAATCAACTCTTTCTTCTATAGAGGACCATTATATCTTAACAACAGAAAATAAGAAAATAATGTCAACAACTGCTTCTAAAGAGGACTATGACATCTTAACAAAAGAAAATAAGGAAGTAATGTCAATACCTCCTTCAATAGAGGACTATGACATCTTAACAACAGAAAATAAAGAAATAAAATCAACATCTGCTTCCATAGAGGACCATTACATCTTAACAACAGAAAGTAGGGAAATAATGTCAACACCTCCTTCTATAGAGGATCATGACACCTTAACAAAAGAAAATACAGAAATAGAATCAACATCTGTTTTTATTGGGGACCACGACATCTTAACAACAGAAAATAGGGAAATAGAATCAACACCTGGGGCCTTATTCACAAAGAAACTTAAGTCTAAGTGTAACAATTGAGACCAATATGGCAGCATGTGTCATAATTCCAAGAATTAATAAAAAGTTTCTGTAAACATTATGTCTGACAAGCTATTCACAGACATACTTTCGACAAATTCTTAGGATAATAACACATGGTATTTTAGGTCTCAATTCTTAGACTTAAGTTTCTTTGTGAAATAAGACCCCTGATTCTATAAAGGACCATGACATCTTAACAACAGAAAATAAATATTTATAATCAACATCTGCTTCTATAGGGACCATGATATCTTAACAACAGAAAAAAAGGAAATAATGTCAACACCTGATTCTACAGAGGACCATGACATCAAACAATATAATGAAAGGAAATGAAGTCAAAGCTTGCTTCTATACAGGACCATGACAAAAGAATATAAGGAAATAATATCCAAAAAAGAAAAATCTGTGACTGCTCACTCAAGCTCTTGCATCAAGATAACATACCATTCAGGTTGATTGATAGATTGATTGATTATTGTTTTACGTCACTCCATGATTATTTCACGTATATGGTGACGGCATCTGCCTGATGCATTGCATACAAATTTAGACCTTTGCAACAGACCCACCCGAAGCAGTGAGGGATCTTTTACGTGCCACACCTATCGTGACACGGGACCTCGGTTTTTACTATCTCATCCGAAAGACAGAACACCGGTGTGCCCCGGACGGGAGTCGAACCCGCGACCTCTCGATCACGAGCCGAGCACCTTATCCACTAGGCCACACCGGCTTCATACCATTCAGGAGGAACAACTATAACAAGACTTTCAAGATGGTGGACATATTAATCATCAGACTTGTTTGATCTTAATTTAGAAACTACAGGTCATACTCTCCCATCCAGTCAAGTACAAACATCAATAGGACAAACCATTCAAGAATTACCTGTAACAAGGTTTTCAAGATGGCTGCTGCCATGGCAGCCATTATTAATATTGGAATAATGATTTTCATATGGATCAACACACAGGTCACATCCATTCATTCAGTCAAGGTCTATATCTATTTGACTTACTATTCAGGAGGAGTAGCAATAGCAAAATTTTCAAGATGGCAGCAGCCATCCTGAATGTTGGATAAAGATCATGGAGAAGATTACAGACGGTGTGCTATGACACAATATAATTTCTTTTGGTTTTCAACCAGAAAAGCAAAAATACATTGATGACTGATCAATATTTCTGCAGATCAGTTGAAAATACACATAAATGAGCATCACTGATTTTAATCATAAAAGAGAAGACAGATATATTTCACAAGAAACACGAGCCAGTATCTGAGAGTAACTTACCTTGGACATGGCAGTGAGAGCTGGTTCACATGCTGTTTCCAGATCCTGCACAAGCAACTGTATACAGTTAGATATAACACTGTAAAGTTAGAAAGAGAGTTGTTATGTTTATGAGCCAAGTTTAACCAAAGATTATAAACTTACATGTACAAATAAATCCCTCCTACTGCTGACAAAGAATTTGTTCCGGTTTTCATTACCATTAAATGATAACATAGTATGATGCTTGAGTAATGAGTTAAAATGATCAAATTCAGAGAATTATGGTCCCCACCCTTTGGGGATTCTATCAGTAAGGGTGCAGTGATCTGTGACATACAGTTATGGTTGTGCATGCAGACACACATGCCAAATATGAAGACCATACATATTACGGTTAAAAAGTTACACTGAAGTAGGTTAAAAGTCATGGTCAAGGATACATAATATAAAATTCTGGTACCAACGGAAAGGTATTGCAATTATTGACATACTTACCAAATATGAATGCCCTACGGCTTACGGTTAAAAAGTTACATTGAAGCAGGTCAAAGGTCACAGTCAAGGTCACATGATGAAATTTTTGGTACAAACGGAAAGGTATTGCTATTAGGGACACACATGCCAAATATGAAGGCCCTACGTCTTAGGGTTAAAAAGTTATGACCAAGGTTAAAGTTTTTGTGACAGATGGACAGACAAACAGATGAATGAGATTTAAAGTCCCCTCGCTTTCGCTAAAAGCGGGGGACAATAATAGTTTGGCTCAAGAAAGTTGAGTAGAGTTGACATAAAAGGGAATCAAGTTTCTATAAATGTACCAAACTTACTTATGAAATGTATCTTGCTCTGAGTTGAGGTCAATTTGACTGGAGAGTTCAGGGTCTACTTTTTCTCTCAGTTTTTCCTCTAGTTGCTGTGATGTCTCCATACAGTACTCAGCAGTACACAGTATACTGCAGATCCTGCACTGTTCCTCCTCTGTAAACTTGGTGATCTCCCCTTCCTTCAGTATACTCTGGATGAGACCAGATGCTGAGCTGATACCCGTGCTCTGATTGGATGACCTACAATACATACATATTACAATATATTCAATACAATTTCTCTGATTACAGTCTACAACAAATCTCTATGATAATGTACCCTGAATGTGATTTAAAGCTGAGCCAATGCCAGGGCTCTGAATGGATGACCTACAATGGTTCGTTTTATAATCATACTATGGATAAGGCCTGATGCTGAACTGGTATTCTGATTTGACAACTAACAATTCATCTCTATAACAGTATACACATACTCTGGATAAGACTTAATGCTGAGTTCACTCCAAAGCTCTGATTGGATGACTTACAATAAATCTCTATTACAATATAATCTGGATGAAAACTGAGAACTGATGCTGTATAATTCAAACATTCAGGGGAAATCAACAGCAATTATCAATAACAACCATCAAAAAGTGCATAGTTATTTTAATAAAATAGTCATGAATTCAATATAATTCAATGCATCATAATTGTTGATCAGTATTGACAGAATGACTTATCTAATACTTGATACTGTATTTAAGAATTAAGACATGAACTGTTATTATTGAAATCTTATTACTGACTTTGGCAAGTTGCCGAGAAGCACTCTGTTGGCATATTCTCGGAGATACTTCTGGAATGTTCTAGTCAGATCTATCATTGGTTGCCCTGTGCTAAGCTGGGAACACTGAACCATACACTTCTTATAGAAGACAAAGAGATCTGCACAACTTGGGAGAACATTGCTGCTTTCCTCTGTTTCCATTCGAGGAGTACCATGCTGTCGTAAATCATCAAGGAAACGATTTATAAGTTCCGATAAATTCCTGTAATGTCAAAACAAAGATTTAGTTGGGAAAAGATATATTTAGGAGAATGCAAGACAAACTCTGAGAAGTACTATCTCTAGAATAATTCAAGGGGAAAAGCAACTGCAGATCCTTTCACAAAAGTTCTTGCAAAATTTAGAAGGATTTTTTTTATAACTTTCAACCCCTTGGTTTGCAAATAGGGAGAAACCTGCCTTGGAAATTATTAAACTTAATTAACTACTTGATTATTAAACTTTTTAAACTTATGGTGGGGAAATATGGACAGAGTAAAGATATAAACAAAGGTACAATAGATTTTATACCCTCAAAGGCAAAGTCTTTAAATGTAATTTTACATTTAACTTTTGGGTGTTATAGTTTGAATAATTTAATCAGTCATAGGTCCTACGGATACCATTATGCACTAAACTTTCAAAGGTGTCATTTATTTAGCTATACATAGTAAAAAGAAAAGGATATGATTGTCATCTTTATAATGTCACATTATCTGATCTTACAAATTATCTGTTGTAAAAAATAAAATTTAATAACAAAATGTTAGATCTACCTGTCTTGTGATTCTATATAAATATTAAGGTGATGTTCGAAGCATTTAGAGATTATTCCAGTGAAAGGTGATCCTTGCTGCTGTGTATCAACCTATAAATAAAGCAAGAAAATTTTATATTATCAGGTTAATTATTCTGGTTCTACTTATATAGGCATGGTTACAAATGGTATAAAAAGTTCAGTATGTGCGGTTACATTTCAACATTTATGTATTTAGTCTGATGCATTATGTGTGTTATATAAATCTAGACAAAGGCTTTCTCCATGTGTCTCAGTGTACGAAGCTAAAATGTGCATGTGCAGAAGTCCTTGTCTACTTCCCAACTCATCCTATTTTTATGACCTATGATAAATCTGCAAATTTCATCTGTAGATGAGGAAACGAAACCAAGAAGTTGAAGAACTAATACAACAACCCTTTAAAATAGAGATAAGGGGCCCTTGCACCTTAACTCCTCTTTTTTCTTGCACCTTATTAGTCATCCGAGTATATAACCACTGCTATACAAGAGTGATTACCTCAACCCTTTTAGGGACAGACTCTCTGCCAAATGGGTCATGAATTTCTCAAAATATGAAAAAGGGCGTCATTGTATTTCTAATCATGTATTTAGCTTTTGTTTACAGCACGTAGAAAGGAGAACATTTTCACTGATCTGTTATATTATCACAATATGACTATATTGCCCCTACACTAGTGCCTGAACCTCTGTTCCTGGCATTATGGATTTCACAATTTGGTAGAAGGCTTCATGACTTTGTAACAATTTTTTAGTTATTCAATGCACAGAAGTATATTATCGCTGTATGACTTCTTTTATATTGGCCCTGCCCTATGGGGTTGAACAGAACCCCTCCTCTGGGTGTCACAAATTTCACAATTTTGGCAGAGGACTTCAGACTCTTTATAAATATTTATACAATTTTTTCTTGTAAGTACAACAGTAGACAAAAATGTTTTTTTAAATAAGTTATTTAACCAGTTTTGGTCCCATCCAGAAGGACCCAGGGGTGGGAGAAAAATAAAATTCTTTATTTATCATTCTCTTACTCTAACAGTCCTGATAATTTTTGAGAAGAAGTTAGAAATGTTCAAGTGTCAACACACAACGCAAACCAACTGACAAGGACCAGCTGCAATAAATGTAGATTGATTTAATCTTAACAGTTATGCTTTATACATGTCCTTATATTTTGGTATGATACGCAACTGATAAAATTGTTTTCATATTACAAGCTATCTTAGTTCATTTCTTCAATACCTCTTTTGTTTCTATGGAAACATTCTCTTTCAGTATGCTGTAAAGTCAAGTCAAATACAGTCAAACCTGTTTTAAACAGCAACCAAAAGGAATGGTGAAAATGACCTCTAAATACAGGTTGATTCTGTATAGACAATTAGTAGGAAGGAATATGGCAAGGTGGCTCTTTAAGACTGGATGTTGCTTAATACAAGGGCTCTTAAGGTGAGTTTAACTCTATACAACATCTACGATAAAATCTTCCAATAATAGCAAGAAAAATGTTGGTTACCTTTCCTTCTTCAGTACCTGTTGTTGTCTCTCCATCAGAGTCATTTTCAAATGGATTAGTAGACTCTACAAAAGGATTAGTGGATGTCAGAGCATCTGGACTGGCTACTCGTTTACCTCCCTGTAATACATAATGTACCATTATAATGCTTCCATGGTACACACATACTGATAGAGAAAACTGAAACTGTCTAATTCTTTTGAAACTATATCCCTAATGTAATAAACAATTTCTGCTCTCAAATTAGAATTGTTTTATATGGTACACACATCCTCATAGAGAAAACTGAAACTGTCCAATTCTTTTGAAACTATATCCCTAATGTAATAAACAATTTCTGCTCTCAAATTAGAATTGTTTTATATGGTACACACATGCTGATAGAGAAAACTGAAACTGTCTAATTCTTTTGAAACTATATCCCTAATGTAATACACAATTTCTGCTCTCAAATTAGAATTGTTTTATATGGTACACACATACTGATAAAGAAAACTGAAACTGTCTAATTCTTTTGAAACTATATCCCTAATGTAATACACAATTTCTGCTCTCAAATTAGAATTGTTTTATATGGTACACACCTGCTGATAGAGAAAACTGAAACTGTCTAATTCTTTTGAATCTAGACACATAATGTACGGTAATAAACAATTTCTGCTCTCAAATTAGAATGGTTTTATTTTATATGATACACACATACTGATAGAGAAAACTGAAACTACTTCTTTTGAAACTAGACACTTAATGTAATAAACAATTTCTGCTCTCAAATTAGAATTGTTTCTAATTTGGTACATACATGCATGTACTGATATATAAAACTGAATCTGTCTAATTCTTTTGAAACTAGACATTTAATTTAGAACTATAGTACCGTTTGGGGTTTTTGCTTTTTTCTCTTTTTTTATGCCCCTAGATCAATAGATCGGGGGCATTTTGGTTTTTTTTCCTGTCTGTCTATCTGTCTGTCTTTGTTTGTCTGTTGGCAACTTTAACCTAGGCCATAACTTTGAACAGTGATGGGTAGACTTCGTATTTTACATGCATACTGAACTAATGTAGCACTTTAAATGACACCAAGGTCGATGACCTTTTGACCTTGACAATGACCTTCATGCTAAGAATTAATGTTTTGGACTTTGTTGCCACCGGGGCATTAATGTTTCAAAAAAACAGCCTGTTTTTTGCTTTTTTTTTTTTTAAAGAACTATAGTACAATTGATTCTCATTTACTTGAATACAGATGACTTCAACTTCCAATGGAATGATTCTGAATTCTTGATTAACCCACCATCAATTAGATACACTAAGAATTGGATATACTAGCCCTTTTACTATATGTCTAATAATTCAGACAATCAAAGTATATTGTACATGTATTTCTTAGAGTTTTACATATCAAATATGAATTACACAGAATGTCGTGAGACGGTCAAACAATTACAAGTAATAGGCCCAATGTATAACTTTCATCTATAGAATTAGATACCTGCATGGCTGATTATAGATATCATCTTCTAACAAAACTTGGTCAACTGGCCCCTAAGCATTGTACACATTTCAATCAGATAGAAATCTAAATTGATACTGCTTATTTTCATTGGGAAATCTCTAATCGTAATTGCAATAACATAAAGTAGTACAAACAGGGACATATATATTGAAATAGATATATACATGTCCAAATACATTTAAATTTTACTGACCTATGATTATGATATAGGTATAATTAATCCAAATGATACACCCAAATGGAAGAAAGACCAATTTGTATTGATTGCTTTGTCTAAAACTATTACTGGGGAATCATGTTACATTAACCACAAGAATGTTAGCTTCACAAATGCTCACCATTTTTCTTACCTGCGAATTATACAAAAGCAGTAGGATTTTTTTCTTTTGAAGAATTTTTCTTGATTTTGGGGGTTACACCCATGTATACATTATACACCAGTGATTACAGTTAATATGACATTTCCATCATTCCCATAATCTAAGTAACAGAGATATACACAGGACATTCAATACTTACTACATTTTCATTCAGTGTGACTCCTGTAAATCGTTTTGCTATCAAGGCCTCGAAGTTAGTAGTCCTCTGAATAGCAAATAGTAATAACTTGACATCTATTTCATGCGCCCTCTTGGACATAATGTTAGATAACTCTTTTCTGAAAGTATCATTCAGAATGTATTAATAAAATGCTGCAAGTACAATTTAGGTACTTTGTCATCTATATCTCCATTAAAAGTCTTCAGTAACTTGATAATTATCTAAATAATACTTGTTGAGAATTGTGTGTGTTTGCAATTTTATGTAACATCAAGACTATTTTACTTAGAGCGAGACAGCATCTGATATGTTGCAAAGAAATTTCATACTATGCATCAGAGAGAAGTGAAGGATATTTCATATCCTTATATTCATATATTTCACGATGATCTACCTATGTATCGATTCGCATTATTGTTATTATTTCACAATTTTACTTGTATTGCATAAATAAATCATATGTTTCTTAATCGCTATCAATAGATAATATGTTTATCTATGTCATTCTCCCTCCAATATTTTGTATGCTTGAATATGTAATGTGTTTATTGTACGTATATTATTGATGTTGTGTAAATACATGTATATATGTTACATTGATGAGACGTACGTCTCAAAATAAATGAATTGAATTGTAAAAAAAAAAAAAAAAAAAAAATGCGAGCATCATCATAATTTAGCATCTACCCAAACACAAGATATCAGAAATTTACTGCCTTAAACACAGTCCACTAGAAAGATACTGTTGAGACTTGAACCAGAGAAAATGAAACATCATTGGACCGACAGACTAGTCTGGTTATACTGACGCCGGTCTGGTAAATAATCTCAAATTTCTGGACCGATTGTCTGGTGATTTCCAGAAGTAATTTCAGTTTAAGACTTATTTCTAATGTCATCTTGATGTGCATTTTGCTTTCAGTCTTGTAAAAATTGCTTTGGTCTGGTGAATTGTCCTAGTATACTGAATGTCCTATTAATGTTTTTACATTTCATATTCACTGTTGAACTCAGAACTTTTCGGTTCAATGTATACCATCTCTGAAGAGAACACTATTCATGCCATGATGTTTTACCTAGTAATAGCACAGAATTCTATACATATTCTTTCTGACACTTCCCAGGCTGGTGGGAAAAGATGGCCAAACTTTTCCTCAAAGTCAACTAGCGTCCGCTTTATCCAAGCATATCTTCTATCTATCTTATCCAACCATGCAACCTATATTATAACATGAAGCAGAACAATAACCTCTTCCTATACTCAACATAATATTTATGATATTCAAGACAAACCAGGGCCATCACACCCTATTTCTATACAGGACCATGGCCACCAGCATATGAAAAAATTATGTTAATTGTACAAATTTGGGAATATTAATATTACATATATTCAAATAAATTCCTGAATGTTTACGGTGACTTTATCTTGAATATACATCAAACAATTTTTTTATTGTCATTTCAAAATTTAAAAACTGTTTGCAATTCAATTTTGTTTTTTATATTCTAAATTGCTCTATATTTTACAAACCACCTACAGATTGCATTCACTCTGTATACTTTATATATGATATTCTATATACTTTATATATGATATATAATTTTGTTGATATAAAAAGGAAACAAAAAATACTTCCCTTCATCAAGTGTTACATGTAAGAATTAAATATAAATAATACAAATCAAATCCTTTAATAAGAATTATTCAGTTTTACCGTTCCTGAATATATATTATGCACTTTGGTATTTACAGGGTGCAATCTACACTTCAGATGATGATAATGTAACATACTTACATCTTGATTCTCTCCAAATAACACCAGATATTCAGTAAGTTGTAATTTGACAAACCAACTCAATAAATCTTTCTTGACTTTTGGCTCTAAGACATCCACCACAAAACAAGCTTCTTTCAGCTGACGTTGGTTAGAAGGTCCATACTGAAATTCATAATTAAGTAATTACTCATCTGTCCCAACCGCCATCTATTATATAAAATAAATATCAATAAAATCAGAAAGAATACATTCTCTTCTAGCTCTCTCTCTCTCAAAAAAAAAAAACCAACCAAACAAACAAAAACAAAAAAACAAAAACCCCAAACAAATAAAAACTGAAAGGACTTGAAAGTCCTCAAGGTCAGAATTGCATGGTCAAGTACATCAAAGGTAATAAAGTCGTGATCCACCAAGAGATCACACACCAAGCGTGTAATGTTTAGGATCAGTATTGACAAAACACAGTCTGCGTTGAACAGAACAAACAAAAACAATGAAGGATTTGATGCATCGCCTTCGGATTTCGCCCATTCACACATTAAGAATTAATGTACAATGACACCAAATTTCATTTAAAAACTCCAAGCACTTCCTGAGATATACGAGGTCAAATCCGCATGGCCATGGACCCAGCTAAGCATCCGATCGTATGGGGAAGACAGTCCATTTTGGAAATGCAACAGACGAATGAACTATACATGTCAAGTTTAAAGCATATTTGACTTGAATTCTTCTTCTTCTTCCAATACGAAGTGTTCTCAAAAGTTGAGCGTTATACTTCTTGCCTGAAATCGCAAATCAAAGTCATTTGCCTTTTCATTTGGCGCTCACTAAAACTAGTATGCGGACGCCGACGCGGACTTGAGAAAGTCCGACTTGAAAATGAAAAGTAGTGATTACTCTAAAAGTTCCAAATATTTCTTTCTACAGACATTGTAATGGACATGTTTATTCTTATCAATGCCAGATATTCACAACTTAAGTCCTAAATTTATCATTTGAGGCACTGATCTGTTACAAACTCACTAAAACTAGTACGTGGACTTCGACGGCTGACTTGGGATGTCAAGACGAATATTCGTCTAATTATAATAAGCAACAACATAAACTTAATTGTTATGAATAGTGTAAGTGTAAAGAAATGTAAATACTTCTTATTTATGCTTAATGACATCTTTATCGGCAATAAAACAAGGTTTGTCTACCTTGTGTGACAGCGGTCTCGATCACTAGGAAAAGCCGACTTTGGTTTCAAACGGACGTGTATGGCGGACTCGAGAACTAAAACGAGTATGCGGACTTCTGTGTCTATATAAAGATATTTTCTATTTATTTCCATATCATAACAAGAAATTTAAATATTTTAATGATATAATTAATTGCCATATCTATTTAAATGTTAAAACATATCTTATATTGTGATAGAGGCGGTCGAACACAACAAGTCCAACTTCGCTTTTCAAACAGAATCGTTAACATTATTAACATAATAAAATCAAGCTGTAATTAAAATTAATTGAGGCATTATGACCATTTTTAAAACAATGTTACACATTAGGCTTTATCTACTCCTTATTTGCAGTTTAAACATACACACTAACTAAAGTAATAAGGTAAGAATTTTCTTCATTTACATCTTAGGCGCTGGACTCCTGATCGAGTGGCCGGTGTTCTGTCTTTCGGATGAGACAGTAAAAACCGAGGTCCCGTGTTGTGGTATACATGGTACGTTAAAGATCCCTCACTGCTTCGTGTGGGTCCGTTGCAAAGGTCAAAATTTGTATGCCCCGCATCAGGCAGATGCCGTCACCATATACGTGAAATATTCGTGGTGTGACGTTAAACAAAAATCAATCAATCATTTACATCTTAGAAATTCTAAATTGAATACAGAAGTCCGCGTACTAGTTAAGGCGATATAGTGAGTCTGTGTAGTTCTCGAGTCCGCCGTACGTGTCCGTTTGAAACCGAAGTCGGCTTTTCCAATTGATCGAGAACGCTGTCACACAAGGTAAACAAACCTTGTTTTATCGCCAATAAAGATGTCTTTAAGCATAAATAAGAAGTATTCACATTTCTTTACACTTACACTATTCATAACAATTAAGTTTATGTTATTATTTATTGAAATTAGACGAATATTCGTCTTGACATCCCAAGTCGGCCGTCGAAGCCAATTTTATCAAACAAATCCGCTATCATTCTCTCTTATCACTTTTGACCTTGACAGTAGTATGAAATTAGCAATCTTTACAAAGTCTCCCACTGTACATGTACATTCGGGGAAAACCACGTCTACACATGTAGATCTATAAATAACTGGCTATTTTTAGTAGCATTACACATCAACAACTACCAAGACGTTTGTTTATCGTTGTGACGAGAAGATTGTAGAGTACTTCGAATTCCACTGCTATAAAAAGAAGCTATATTCTCAAGTTTTATTAATTATAATATAACGGATACTAGTACGGACTAGTAGTGTACTTCTTATTACGGCATAGCTACACAATAATGTCAATCGTACTTTTTCGGGACTTTCCGTCAAGTATTCCGAAAGACTGCATGTCCTCCAGCGCATGAACATAACTCTTCTTCATTGATGGAATAACGGCACATCTATTTTCTCATCTGATCAAACTTATCTTGCATTGACTCGTACAATATGAATTATCAGTACTTAAAGTAAATCTAATCACGCTTTTTCTAAATATCAATGCACTATTTATACACGAGGAGGTATTTTCTGCATTCCACGCATTCACCACAGCATATTGTAATGACTAGGGTCTGGAATTGCTACATGTATGCAATTCCGACCAAAAACAACAAATATGCAAAATAGAAAATTCACAGACAAACAAAAACTACATACTACCTTTGCACCAGCCCCCTGAAATGCCTCCTCAAAATCTCCTTGAATCTGTGTCCCCAACTCAGACTGAATTTGTTTTACTCTATCAATACAAAGACAGAATATTTGTATCATATACCTACGTGTAACAAAATTATATGTTAAGTCTTTAATTAACAATACCTGATAGTGTTAATGAAATTAGATAATATAGAAGTAAGAAGTAGCACAATAACAACGTTAAACAGTTTAAATTTCGGGAAATTAATTGTAGGTTAGTCTGTTCCCTTAACTTCATGTTAATGATTGTATGCTTTCCTTTACTTTTCTGTTGATAAATATTCTCCATTTAATATCATTAAACCACTATCTGATCTATATGTTATATTTATGATATTGCTTGTACCAATGAATGGTAGACTAACAGACAAAGTCTACAGTAAATTGTGTTGGTCTACAGCAATTGAAAAGACAGTAGACCAACTTGTCTTAAGGAAATATGACCAAGTCACATAAGTCTTTGTGTACACATTTGCATAACTGCATCTCATTCGCAGAATCAAATGTGTGGATGATTAAGACTAAATATAAACTGGCAAATATAACACAAGCTGTAGAAAACATTGTATATTGCTTTCTAGTGACAGATTGGAGGTAAACTGATTTTGTTGGCCATTTACTTTATGTTGGCATATTTCTAATATTTGTTCCCTTTGACGCTGGAATGCACTGAATCTTTTTCCAATTGCAAGTTTTATACAACGTAAAGAATTGTAGCCCTATTATCAAAATAAAGCCATGTTTAGTGGCTACATTAGCAGATGTGTTCTTTGACTTTCGTTTTTGTTCACTTGTCTCATGAAAATTTTAAAGGCATTCATGTTGACATTGCTGTACACAAAGTCAAAATCATTATAACACGAGTCATGGCATTAAATTTTGCATATCTAAAACTTAACTGACTTAGACATATCTGCAATTGTCATCTTTTGATCCCAATGATCTTTATTACAAAGACATTGATGGTTTTATCATTATATTAATATTTCATTTTTATTTCAAAAACAAATTCTAACAGCCAGAGGAAATATTTGTTTATCTTGGGCATCAGGCCAATGAGTTTTAAGAAAGACTGCTTACCAATGAATAGATTTAGCCCTTGGATACAATTTTCACACCTCTGTTCCTTCCTATAAAATCTATGTATCTACTTACCTGTCTGCAAACTGTTTGATCTGTGGTATACTCATGTATTTTTCAAAATGATCAAGCACATTCAGTACACCTTGAAGGAGGTTTGCTACTTCAGCATACTGTCTTTTTCTTGTTAAACTCCTATAAAGTTCACAGAATTACAATGATTAATATGACAAACTTGGCAAACTTGATTATCTATACAGGAAATGTAAAGCTTACTATGCTTAATTGCTCTCAAATAAGATTGTTACCAGGAATTTTCTTTAAGAATATTGATTTAGGTGTCAACTGGACCCCTAACCTTTAATATTTAGGATTTAAAAAACTTTTCAATTTTCTGGGATTTCAATAATGAATATTCATTCTTAGATTTAATTTCAGGGATGTTTTGGTCCACTTTTTGGGGTCATTATTAAGCCCCATTCCCAATCAAAAATATGTAGTATCTTTTTTCCCTATTTCAGCCCCTAAAAATCCCAATCTGATGAAGCTGAAACTTTGCATAATTGTATACAATTTACTTAAGTGGTTTAAGTTTATTAAACTGAAAGCAGCAAAACAAGTCACGAGGTTGACATTGCCAACAATCAGTTTCAATGATTTTAGTGGTACATAGGTTGACATTGTTGTGCATGAATTTCAAAGTCATGAACAAAAATGGATTGCAATCATTCACCTATCATAACTGATACCTTTCTCTACAGCTTGTGTGGAAAGATTGTCTTCCTTGTTGAATTAATATTTGAACCCCAGAGAGAAACACGACTTAGGCACAGCACATTCCATGTTGTCATCAGAATGTGCTCTCTCAAAGTGCCTCTTACAGAAACTGCACTTGAAAAAAAAAAACAGGTGTGCAGCAAGGAGGAACTGGGACATTATTCTTTGTTTTGAGAAGTGTTCAGTTAAAGCAGTTAAGGTATTATGAAAAATGTATTTTTTTCTTTATTGCTGTTTTTCTGTCCAAGCTGATAATGTACGTAATTTTATAACTTCCCAAAATACTGCCAAAACACCACTAACTTTCCAAATTGCACTGGCCCAAGCCCCATTCTCAAAAAAAAAAAGAAAACCTGAATTTTATAAACTTGACATACACATTTATTGTACTTGTGCCCTTTTTTGCAATGGGGTCTACATTAAGACTACTTATGAAGTGTCACCTGAACCCCTAACTTTTGAAATCTATGAGCCAAGCTCAAAACCTTATAGCCATGAGCAACTTGGCAAGTGACTGATTTTTTCTGATTAATTAGAGACTAACACTAATATCATACTCTAAAACTTGAAGTACATGTGCAACAAAGTTTCCTCTTTTAAAATATGCACATGAAACATTGAGAGCAGTTTTCTCACTCTCGAAGTCAGCATGACATCACTGTCTCTATTGGTCTATGTAGAAACCCAAAGAGTCTTGCCATGACACTTGTGGTGAAACTCGGGGTTTATCGTTAGCGTTAATACAACTTTAAGTTCTTCTGTATCAATTCTAAAGGGTTTTTCTACCAGAATCTGATTGGAAATGTGTAAAACAAGTATTCAAAATTTACTTGTTTGAATGATAAAATATTTTAATTATTCCTTTTTACCAAAATTACTCCAGAATATGCATTGCTGTCTATGATAAAGCGCGATGCTTTACCTCAAATGTTCTGAATGCTTCTTATCAAATACCCAGATGTCCGACTTTGAGAATAATTGATGCAGTGAGACATTGAGTGAATTAAGAATGTACTTACGTAAGGGAATCTACTCCTCCAACCAACATATGAAGATGATTTAAGGTTGTAATGGAACATGTCAAGTTCTTTTTAGCATGATCTAGCTGTTTTATATCCCTTGTTATTTCCTTAACCTAGATTTATAAAAACATATTTAGAAAAAAATCAAAAATATTTAGGTTTTTATTTGTTCATCAACACAGTAAGTTTTTGGAAGATTCAAATTACTAAAATAACTATACGTAAATATGTATTTACACTAGGAAATAGGAATCAATCTAAATATTACTATTTTCATAATAAATATCAAGGAAATTTTTTTAAGATGAAAATATAAAATATGCATATGGAAAGATTTACCATTTCTTCAGACTTTTCTGCTTTATCCTTGATTTCCTTGATCTTTGAGAACAGTTCTTGTATTGCCTTTTGTGCTTCCTCTAATGCCTCTCTCCCCTCTTCACCTACATTAGTCTGTCCTCTTACAACAGTACGTATCTCATCATCAAGTTTCCTAACAAGAAAAAAAAATTATCTTGAAAGTGTAAATAAGATGACTTTCCATGCTCCCTTATCCTGCATTTTATTACTTTGAGAAGATAACTAGTTAGCTCTTAAAAGTTGGATGGTGGGTATAATGGTGGGGGCATTATACATGATTCAATTCTGATTAATCTAAGTTTCATCTCTTAACACACTGCTATTTATACAATAAACCTTTTTTTTAAAGTAGGAAATCGACCATTTTAAAACATTTTGTATGAGTAAAATTTCCAAGGTATCTAATACCTTAGTTTGTATGTATCCAAAAGTAAGTAGTGAAACCATTCACCAAAATATTGATTTGATGTGGTTCATTATGCTTGGTTTTGTTTACTTACTACTGTATAATTTCAGATTTACGCAGTCATTCATACACTTTCATCGTAATTTTCACTCTTTCAATCAAAATAACAATCCACTATATTTCAAATGCCAGATGTCACGAAGAAAAGGTACTCACTACTGTATACCGGCATTTACTTATTTTAATTAACATAACCAGATTTTAATACAGAAAATCCAAGTTGTTATTTGCAAAATTATGAATTAGCATGACTTGTGTCTCTCCATTATACACTGCTTTTAATATATTTGTATTTATAAGTATAGTTATGAAAAAGTACATTATAGACAGTACTGCTCTGCTAAAATGAGAAACCTGCTAAAATATATTCATATACAAACATCTAGTCAGTAGCACAAAAATCAAAATTTCATTTCGTCTAATATCTGGAAAGATTATCATAGATTTTTCTGTTAAACATGAGAATGATTATGACATTACTCGATCATGCTTTTCAGTAGAACACAATTATTTAGTCACAATTTAACACATTGAAAATAACTGTATTGTGGAAAAATATTGCTCTATATGTTTTACTATGCATTTACCTAACTTCTTGTCACAGTAAAATTTGAAATTTTCTAAATAATGAGATGTACCAATTATATACACACATGATTCAGATTTAAAGAGGATCTTTCATTATATTTAGTAATCAACATGGGAGTTTGTAAATAAGAAATATTTGATTTCACAAAAAACAAAAAAAAAAAACACAAAACAACTCAAGTTCTGTCAAACTAAGTGTTCTGTTACACCTTTTTCCCATACTCTTTACATAACATCTCATATATTCTTTCATTTGACATAATATTATCTATAATATCTTCATTAGCTACCTGATTTTGAATCTCATTTTCCCCACCACATCATCAATATTTACAAGAGACTGTTCAGTTGGAAACAAGGTGTTTATATAGTCTATTGGATTAAAATCAGCTTTATCTAAAGGATCTTCACTTGGCAATACCTACAAGAAATAAGATGTAGAACTGATTGAGAAACAATCATAACCCTATTAGATTTAGTTGAGTTTAGATTGTATAAATTAAATGACTATGAAAATAAATTTCTCTCCTTTGTTTCAAAAGATATATTCAAGCTTTAACAGAAAGGCAAAATCAAAAATTATATTAGAGATGTTGAAAAGTTTTCAAACTTGTCAATTATTTTGAAAGTTCTGTCAGTCAAGACCATGAAATACATATAAAAAATTTCCGAGATTTGTCAGTCCAAATAAAATTCTGTCAGTCAAAACTTCAGACTGACACTTTCATGATCACTGTTATATGTAACTGTTTGTTGATCCAAGGTGTAAAAAATCCATCAAAAACTGTTATTTAAAACTACACAAACTTCAGTTTTCATGCTTCAAGATTACCAATTTCCATCAGGTTTTAGCAATATATTAACCTACCAGACTATTCCTTACCCCTCAGTAGTGTTAGAAAAAGCCAAGATATTTGTGAATGATATCTCTCTGATCCTACCCATTCAATGCCACTATTAAAATGGGTTTAGGGACAGAGAACCTCAGGCTCATATTAGGTTGCCTTGTAAACAATTTTATCTAACAAAATAAATCAAAAGGAACCCTGGACACAGGTGTTGTCATGATATTGAATAAACCCTGTTACATATACGTCACTTGTATAGCCATAACAACTCTTATACTTATAAATTTTACAATAAATTGAGTACATGTACTATGGACAAAACCCTTGAATAGGTTAAATTGCTGCTGGCGAATGAGTGACATGCACTGACATTTCTGATATTGAATATTGGTTGTTGCTAGATGCGTCAGAGGAAATTCAAAAATATAAGTACTTTTAACGTAAACAATTTTACAATTGAAAAGATATGAGATTACTTGGTCTAATGCTTCTTGTACTTCGGGAGTGAACCGCAATAAATCCTCGAAATTGTCATCATCTAAAACGTCATCATCATCAAGGGAGGCCATCCTGCTAGCAGACGAAAATAATGTGCGGAAGGATACAAAAATTTATGTTAATAAAACTTATTTTCTCTTCTTATTTCTATCATAAATGATATCATAATTAATCACTTCTATTAAGCATGATTTAATAATCATTAAAGAAGAAATTAGAATACATTGAATTTAGGATTATATTTTGTTTCGTATTTAACCGGAAGAGCTGTTGCTAGGCCCTCAAAAAGTTTAGCCATGTGCACTTGATCTGTAATATATGCTTTGTAATGTTTAATAGATTATTAAAAGGTGAGAGTACTTTAAGGATTTGAGATGGGGAAAAGAAAGCATGGATTCAACTGGAAAGCCCGACAGCAGAATGAAACACTTGTAAACAGGTCGGAGGAAAAGAAGGTGCGTTATGTATAATTTTACACGACTATGCCATAGTCTATGCACTGTTCACAGGGACAAAGCTCGCTTGAATCCGGGATTGATTTTCGTATGTATATGGAGAATTGATTGAACTCTATCCAACCAAAATCCACCCAAGTTCGATCAACAGTCATTAAACTGTTAAACACTATACTCATTTGACACCCAACTTTTGAGGGGCTTAAGGGATAGACTAAACGTCGAAAAGTGATCGAAAGGGACAAAAAGTGACAAAAAGAGAAAAAAAAGAATGTATAAAATGAAGAAAAGTGGCATTACATGAATGCAAAATGTTAAGAAAAACAACATACACGTATAAAGAAATACTTAATACATAAGAAAGTGTTGGGTGAAGCCTACATTCATATGGATACGGTCAAACTCAGTTGCAAAAACAATTGAGGCTGTCACCCGGTAAAGTAATAATGAATACTGTTGCCTGGTGTCATAGACTAGACTTTCCCCCAGAGTAGATTTTCTCACCAGAAAATTGCCTCTAGAGTAATTTCTATTGAAACGGTCGGCTCATACCTTCACCACCGTTTCTATTTCACCATTCATATTTTGTGTGGGAAAACTTCGCTGATAGAAACTGGGTCATTGCATCCAAAAAATGGAGTAACATGCACAAATCACTTACCTTTTCAGCTAATTAAATCCTTAACTATTCATATATATCCATTTTCTTGTAAAAACAATCCATGTATACTCGAATAAATACATCACAAAATATTTGGTGTAGCTCTCTACTACTTCCAAATAGCCATTTAAAATTATGTCAATATGTGGTTTCACTGGCTGAAGAGTTCTAATTACTGGAGGCATCCAAGGGAAACATGGTTATAAAAATGAAGAAAAGGGTTGTTTTTCACTGAAATATTCCTAGACATTTATTAAGTATTTGTATTTAAAGTGTTTTTAAGATATCTGCAATTTAATTGGCAGGATTTTATGAAAAAAAATTAGGCTTTAATTTTTTTCCCTATTTAACCTCAGGGCCCCACACATGCGCACTCAATCTAGTTTGAACATGGCTGTTTGAAAGTAATGGAGAAATACACCAAATATTTTTTGATGTATTTATTCGAGTATACATGGATTGTTTTACAAGAAAATGGATTAATATGAATAGTTAAGGATTTAATTAGCTGAAAAGGTAAGTGATTTGTGCATGTTACTCCATTTTTTGGATGCAATGACCCGGTTTCTATCAGCAAAGTTTTCCCACACAAAATATGAATGGTGAAATAGAAACGGTGGTGAAGGTATGAGCCGACAGTTTCAATAGAAATTACCTCTAGAGTAGACTTTCCACCGGAAAATTTGCTCAAGTAGACTTTCCCCCATGGGGAAAACCTACTGTAGAGTAGACTTTCTCCAGGGGGAAATCTACTGTACATAGAAACAAATCTGAAGTTGTACAGTAGGCTTTCCCCCAAAGGTAGAATTTCCCCCTCCTATTTACTATTATCTTAATTTACTTCATCATACATGTAGTGAACAAACACATGGATACAAATCTTATTGTGTTTGTCCTGTCCATCCGCCTGTGAAAATAAACCGCAAAAACACAAAAATTGATATTTACTACAGCCATGATAATGATAAAAAACCAAAAGGTGGGGTCAATCCCCAGTTTGTAGCAAGAGGCAGGGCAGACTGGATATATTGCTGTATGAATAATACTGACGGTGACCCCATTTCAGTTGTATTCGCGGTTATTGGTTAGGCTTGAGGGATCAATATTAGACCTTGGTGGGTTTATGAATGTGTGAACACGTTATAAGCATGAATAATACACTGTATATCACTATGTAGATGTTTCATATATTACAGGGTTTTTGACCGGATTGCAAAGCAATTCCGGTCTATGAAATGGCGAAATCTGTCTGTCCGTCCGTCTGCACGACATCAACATTTTGCATTTGCCATTTGCCTTTAGCTTGGTTTCTTTCATACTCTAAAGGGTACTTATGTCAAAGTTGGAAGGTTTATAGATACTTAAATGTTCTATCCAACCAATACAAAAATTTAGGGGCCTTGACCTTGACTTTACGCTTCAGTGAAAACACACTGTTGTTTGCCTTTAGGGTGACCACTTGCATACATGTATTGTTAATGTTAATGCAAAGCAATTCCGGTCTATAAATTGGCAAAATCTGTCTGTCCGTCCGTCCGCATGGCGTCAACATTTTGTATTTAGCATTTCCGTTTAGCTTAGTTTCTCTTTTTAGAATGATTGATAATATTCTGGAATGCGACTAAATGACCTGTTCAGTGAACACCAAATATGACTTTGTATACAAGTTTGTACTATCGTATGTACAATTAGGAAACTAAAACTATTGATTTTGACATGTTTCTTAAGAACTGCTGTGACGTGTCATGCATGCAAACAGGAGATGCTTACTCTCCCCTGGCACCTGGTCTCACCTCGGAATTTTTCAGTATATCGGGGGTTCACAGCAGTTCCCTTTTGAAACTTACACGATTTTGTATCTGTCCTTGGACTTTGAGAATGATTAATGGTTTGGTACTTCTTCGATATTGATTTCTCTCATACCCTTAAGGATACTTATGTCAAAGTTGGTACCGTATTCACTCGTGTATAGTACGCATCCGTGTATAATATGCACCCCCAACTTTTGGAAAATAACTAGAGAAAAAGTCTACATCTCCTGTATAATACGCAGGTAAAATTGCCGCATAAGCAAGTGGTCAAGAACCTTAAGTTTGCCTAGAAAAAATCTCTGTATTACAAATTTTACTTCACGGAAAACACGATTGGTTACGCGTCTGAACCTTGGGATATTCAATGAATGGGATAAACCCAACAGCCGTAATAAAATTAATTTATGATCCAAACATTGTGTTGATAGAAAGAAAACTATAAAGAATGGTTAATAAAATTGTAACAATAAACCACTGTAATTAGTATTCTGCTTCGGGTGGGTCCATTGCAAAGGTCAGAATTTGTATGCCCTGCATCAGGCAGATGCCGTCACCATATACGTGAAATATTCGTGGTGTGACGTTAAAAGAAAAATCAATCAATCAAAGCTATATATTTTACACTTGTTGTCCCGAAGTGTCAGTGTTTGTACAAAATAAATTGATTAACACAGCAGTAACGGTCAGAGACCTATCTCTGGTAACGGTAGAAGAAATGCGAACAACCAATTATCCCAGCGGGGTGTACGGAAATAGTTGATTGTTTGACCTTGAAGCCATTTCACCTCGATCGACGATGATAAGATAAATTGGATTGCATTGGTACTCGTTTTTTAAAAATATACTAGTCTCATTTGTAAAAACATCTTCATTTCAGCGCATATTATAAAGTGTTCAACACAAGGAGGTAAAACTGTAATGATAATCTCTTTATCAAATGTCTAAAATCCATTTCAGTTGTCATGCAAGGGTTCCCAAATTTTAATGGTCATGTTCTGATCGTTGTCTACGGACATTTACGGTAATATTGCTGCGGAAATATGAATTCTTACGTCTGGAAAAAGGTTGTTGTTTTAGATCTCGTGTATAATACGCACCTGGAAAATCGAAGTCAGATTCTATGAAAAAAAGTGTGTATTATACACGAGTGAATACGGTAGGTTTGTAGATACTTGAATGTTCTATCCAACCAATACAAAAATTTAGTGACCTTGACCTTAACTTTACGCTTCAATGAACACACACTGTTTTTTGCCTTTAGGGTGACCACTTGCATACATGTACATGTATTGTTAATGTTAATGCAAAGCAATTCCGGTCTATAAATTGGCAAAATCTGTCTGTCCATCCGTCCGACGTCAACATTTTGCGTTTAGCATTTGCAATCCGGTCATACCGTCCTTGATGGTTTCTTGTTTTTCCGTTCAATTTGGGTCCGTTATTGGGACCCATTCCCAATGCCAAATAGTATCTATTTTTCCCTAAAAGTGACCCCAAATTCCCAAACCGAAACTCTAAAACAAAAAAATGAAATCAACGTACAAAAACGGTAAAAACAACAAAGATATATACCAACACTATCGTCGTGATAACGAGGAAACATAACACGCACACTATTACTCGAGTCCAGTACACGTTGTGGTGCTATAATTCCGTAATTTGTATAACCAGTTCGGGTTTTATGTTTTAGCTTCTCACTTTCGCTTTGCGAAAATGTCGCACAACAATAAGTACTACGTGAAAAGGTTGAGTGAAAAATATGCAAAATCACATTGATGCAGAAATTACTCGTGTTATCGATAAACTCAAAGCTGTGAGATGCAGAGAAATCAAATTGGAAAAAGTAACCTTAATAAAATTAATAAAATCTTGATATACATGTTTAATTTATGGTGGTTTTTTTTACATATTTTCCCAAAATGTAACAAAATCGCTTTATTTTTCCCAATTGCAAGGGACCCAGCCCCATTCCCAAAGTACTTAAAAAAAACCTGTAGTTTGTATGCTATTGTCCTGTAATCACGCCATCAACCCATGGACGGCTTTTGTCCAACCAGTGAATTAGGGGCAGGCTTGGTGTAGTGGTTAAGTGCTTAGCTTGCGGCACCGACAGTCCGGGTTCAATTCCCGATTTGCGCCACTATGTTTAAGAGGTTGGTTACCTCCTGTTTCCATGTTGTGATATAACTGAAAAATTGTTGAAAGCAACGTAAAACACCAATCAACCAACCAACCAACCGGCCACTGAATTTACAAGAACATGACCATATTTGAGGAGGTGTATCTCCGCTTTTATGGGAGATACAAATCTGAAACTTGCTGAAATTAGAGGAAAATAATTTATCTATTGAGGCATACGAGTCAAAAGTTGGACGTCAACTGAATTTAGTGTTTAATGACTGTTGATCAAACTTGGGTGGATTTTTACCATCTAGAAAGTTCAATCCCTCCACCATATACATATGAAAATCGATCCCGGGTTCAAGGGAGCTTTGTCCCTGTGTGCACTATTTAGTATAATACTTTACTCTAGAGTTAAGTGCATGTATTTTGCGTACCGCACTACATGCTGTTAATATTCCTTGATATTTCAGTATAAACAATCTCCTCGGTCGCTTTCAATCCATAGTTGTTGTTACAGCTTATGGTCTGTATAATCTGACAAGGATTACCGTGTTTAGCTATGTCACATGATGAATTCTGGAATTGGTGTAATGTCACTATGTATATTAGCATATTTAGATACCTGAGGAGCCTGGTTAGATTGCTTGCAGTAAAACTCTGGAATTATTTTAAGCAGCAATTCAACTTAAATCTCTTCTTGCACAATTCCACAGGGTTTTACTCATAAAATACAATCCAAAATGTGTAAAACATGTATTCAAAATTTACTTACTAGAATAATAAAGTAGTTAATCATTACTTTTCACCAAAAATTGCTCCAGGAATAAGCATTGTTCACTATGACAACGTCTGATAGGTTACCCCAAGTGTTCCAGATACCTGTTTTCAAATACCCAGATGTCTAACTTGAAGAATTCAAATTCAATTTTGCTTGACTCAACAAGGGAATGTTCCTCAGCTAGTTCTTCAAGACTTCATTTGGATGGCAGTAATGTACTAAAGGTCAAAATCACACAATAGGGCCCATCATGACTGTCAGTTTTTTAGTAGATAGATTTACATGAATACTACATAGAACTTCATAAAAAATGACATTCTGCATTCACGTGAAATACAATATCTGATCAACAAAGGTTTTCTTTAATTCTAGTTTATCAGTCTTTAAAGATCTGCTTTAAAGAAAATAATCAAATTTGCAAATGTATTGATGTTGTAAAGGACTAAAGAGTGTCTAATCCTTCACAAACAATTCCCATTAGTTTCAAAAATTGTTTCATAGAGTTACATGTATTTTCTCTGAAACCCTTTGCCTAATTCATACTGAATAGAATCATTGCTAGAATATTATGATGCTTAATTCAGCGAAGTTGAAATGCTATTTGTCTAAGGCATCAAGGTTAGTTGACCAGTGGTTGAAAATTGAAAAAAAATACTAATTAGAATATTCTTTACATACATGTATCATGTATTTTATGTGTACAACAGATAGTGTATTCACAGGTGAGCAGTACAAGCTCTGCTTTCTGAGACTATAAATTGCCATATTCCTGACGTTAAAGCACTTTTCAGAGTAGAGTAAGCACCAAGAAAATACTTTTATAAATTTCCCAAATGCTCTTCGTGTTTTCTATGGAATTGTTTTATATTTGCAGATAAAACTAGAACTGAAGAATCAAGATGATGCTGGGTTTGATGAGTGTAATGTCCAAGTTTTACCATCAGAAAAAAGAGAAACTAGGATGAAACAGGACAATCACAAAAAACCAGTAAAACGATTGTCCAAAAAAGAAAGAAAACGCTTACAAAAAATTGTGGAACAGAAAGATAAAAAGACAAAAGTATTACTATATTTATCATGTTTATTTTTTAAAAAATTCTTTTCTTTTCTTGTGTTCTTAATATTTTCTTCAGTTTTAGCACAAAAATTTAAAATGAAATTTCAACACATTAAAAGATAATGAAGAAAAAGAAAATCATTGTGAAATTTTATATTTTTTTAACTTGCTTCACACATTTTAAGTGTTGTTGAATCTCAGAACATATAAATAATTATGAAATAATAGCATAAATGATAACAGTATTATTATACCGTGATTGGAAATTGATGAAATTTAGTTGCAGTTTTAATCATTTATTTATGTATTAAGAACTGTTCAGGCGTTTTGTATTATAAATTATGATGTTACTTTTAAACTCATAACTTTCATTTAGAGAGCAGCCTTACTTGAGTCTTTGGCAGAAGTTCAAGCCTCAGAGGAAGAAATGAAACAGTTTACAAGTATTACAAATGTTTACACAGGCAAAGAGAAAAAGTAAGCACCTTATAAATTCAAGTAAAGTGCAATGTAAGAATCATGCAAAACTGATAAATTAAGTTATACATCAAGGAAATTTACGGAAAGTTAATTTATGTTTTGAGACAGTAACATATCATTTTCAAGGGAAAAAATTAAACAATTTTGAAAATATGGATAATGAAAAAAGATTTTTGAGGTGCAATATTGGTCGAAATATACATGGCCTTTTTAGCTCACCTGAGCCAAAGGCTCAAGTGAGCTATTGTGATCAATCACCGTCCGTCGTCTGTCGTCCGTCGTTAACTTTTCACATTTTCAACTTCTTCTCCAGAACCACTGAACAGAATTTGATGAAACTTGATAAGCATGTAGTACTCATGGTCCCCTACAAGTGTTGTTGTTTTTCGTCTGGATTCATCAACAGGTGGCGCCACCACAGGCAAAAGTTTTTTCATTTTTATTTTGGACTTTGTTATTTTAATGCATTAAAGAGTTATTATTTTTTTTAAGTAAACATTGATGCATTCATTTGGTTTCATTTAATCATTTCTATGGTAAGGAATGCTGGTGCGAAGGAATTTTTTTCAATATCTCGATTTTTGAATTTTTTATGAATTTTTTAAGACTTCCAAGAAAAGGGGTGGGGGGGACATTTTTTCATATCTTCAACTTGATCTACAGAACAACTTGAAGAATTGTGATAAAACTGGGTAGGATGCAAGTACTCATAATCCTTTTCAAAGGTTTTGTTTTTTGTGCGGATCATCCAAATTGGTTAACAGATAATGCCACCATGTCTAAAAGTAGGTCTCACAATGGTACATGTACCACTTGGTAATTGAAATATGGAGAGTAGCGGTTCAAATCCAGCTGTGGTCAAAAAATGTTTTTTTTTTTTTTTTTTACACATCTAAATAAGTTTTTAGATGTTTCTCAACACTCAACATATGAAATTAGGAATTTTACGTTTAAGACTTCCAAAAAAAAAAGGGGGGGGTTTGGGCCATTTTTCACATTTTCTACAAAACTGTTAGAAGGATTTTAATAAATCTTGGTAGAAATAAGTCACTTATGATCCTCTTCAAATTCTGTTGTTTTCGTCCAGACCTCTTTACAGGTGGCGCCACCATAGTCAAGAGTAGGTCACAAAAGAGTTCCCTCGTTTAACAATATTCTTTTTCATACGGGCTGTATACAGAGACAAACAGAATGCATAGAAATGATCTAGAGGGATGAGTGAAGACGTATCGTCATCTTGGTTCCCTTCCGAAATCAAATTTTAGAATTTTTTTCGACATTTCTTTGGACTTGGTGATTCAATGCAGAAAAAGTGTCATATTTCCTAGTTAATTGATAATGATGATTTCTTATGGACTATTGTGATCATAATTATGGTAAGGATTGTTACTTTGAAAGAATTTTGTCAATATCTCAATTTTTGGATTTTCTATGAATTTTTTAAGACTTCCAAATGAGGGTGTATAGGAACAATTCAATCACATTTTTCACTTCTGCTGTTATACCACATGAAAGATTTTAATGAAACATAGAATACATGAAGTACTAAAAGTCCTCTATCAATTTGGTAAATTTCATCCAAATTGGTTAACAGATAATGCCACCATGTCTAAAAAGCAGTTCTCACAATAGTACATATACCACTTGGTAATTGAAATATGGAGAGTAGCGGTTCAAATCCAGCTGTGGTCAGAATTTTTTTTCATTTCTTTACACATCTAAATAAGTTTTAGATGTTTCTCAACACTCAACATATGAAATTAGGCAATTTTAAGTTAGATCTGGACAATATTTGAAACAATTGTTGTTCATGACCCAGACTTGAAATCAGTCAACAAAAGGCCCCACCTAAAGAAAATGACTAACTTGTTGCCCTGAATGACTTCTTGCAGAGACAAAGGAAATGCTTAATATCAAAATCACCTGAATGGATGTGCAAAAAAGTGTTGTTTTTTATTCTAGCCTGAAATAAAATTTGACATATTTTCAACATCTGTGTTGACTTAGTCACATTAATGCAAAAATAAATGAATTCTTCCTTTATGCATGACTGATAATCTAGGTACTCCGGTGAGCGATATAGACCCACTTGGGCCTCTTGTTTTCTCTTTAAACTTTAAGTTTGTAAATGAATCAACCAAACATTTTTAATATCTCTATTTCAACAATTGATTCTTATTAACCTGAATGTACACACCAAAAAGACGTAATAAAAGTTCTGTAGGGATTTTGTTTTCATTGTATCACATTCTACCTGATTCTTATGTAGAAGTGTACTTACTGACATAGCAGATATTCTTGATTACATTTTGTAAGGGTAGCACATTGTGTTTCGATGTGTTAAAAGAATAGGAGTCAAAATAATAGAAAAATTGACAAGATTGCTTTTCATGTTTTAAATAGATGTATATAATTTAAATGTACATTTTAACGTTAAGTACCATACTAACTGTGTTACAAATCTTTATCATACATGTGGTATGAACAAATCAGGCATTATTTAGGGACTGTCTGTCTCTCACCAGCTTTATGTTTGACTATAAATTCTGCTTTACATAAATGATGTAGACTGTATTTGGCATGCATGCTCCCCTAATGAGATCCTGTGTGGATGAGGTTAGCATGAGGTCCAGTGTTCAAATCCATCGTGGGCATGCCGCTGTCCTTTCTCTCAGATGAGACAGTAAAAACAGAAGTCCCAGGTCATAAAAGGTATAGCGTTTAAAAGATACCTCATGACTTCAAATTGGTTCATTTCAAAGGTGTAAATTTTTATGCGACAAATCAGGCAGGTGCCATCACCATAAACGTGAAATAATCGTGGAGTGACGTAAAACAATAATCAGTCAGTATTGATTGTGTGATGTCTTGACATGTACCCCTTCAGCCAGAATAGCCTTTAAGTGGACGTAGAGTTTTACACACATCCTGTTAGTTTTTGGTAATTAGATACATGTATTTGATACCATCTGTAAGTCAGCTTGTTCAAGTACATGTTAAAGATATTGATGGTTTGAGCTTTAACATTGGGAAGTCACCTGATATATGTACATATGGTTGAGAATTTTTAAAGAAATTAGGATAAATTAGGAAGTATAAGAAAGAATAAATAATTTTGTAAGTACACTGTAATATAAAGTACAATGTATGATAGGTTACCAGTGCAGGATGAAGGAACAGTAGACGTGAATAGAATAAAAGCAGTGACTGGTGGAAACAGGAACAGACGAAATAAAGAAGACAGTGATAGTGACGAATCTGATAGCTCTGTTCATACGTCAGACATGTCAACTGATGACGAGGAAGATGTCATACAAACTGATGGAAAAGTGAAAGAAGAAGAAGAACAAAATGGAGAGGAGGATGTGATTGAAGGAGAATATGACAATATAGAGGATGAAGTTACACATGGCAGTGACCTCAGCAGTAAAAGTGAAAAGAAGTCTGATAACAAAAAATCTAGTTCTTATAAACCAGAAGAGCAAACATCAACAAGTACTAATCCTGTAATTAATATACCTGTGAAGAGAAAAAAAGAAATTCAGGTAAGTATTTACATGCAGTGTTTCAGATTGAAATGGAATATTATAAGACATATGGGCTATTTCATCGAAAAAATATAGGAGATTTTGTCTTGAACCTGAAAATATTTCAGGCCATTTATTTTTCTTAAGCAGAAATAATGGAAAGAGTAAATCAATGCACAAAATTTCCTTTATCCAATTCTTTGCAGCAATACTGAACAATTTCCTCTTTGTTTTGTTTTCCATTCAGATAATGCTCCTACAAAATCAAAATCTTCCTATTTTTCACCATTAATCTTTATTCTCATAAAATGATCTTGAGTCTAATTATTAAGGCTATTTCACAATGGAGTCAGTATCTGACTCTGTACTGAAAATCCATGCTCGCATCCAGCTGCATTAGCTAGTTAACTAGTTGTACTAATCGTATGATATTTGGAAAGTCATCCTTGTGATATGTACAGATCAGACCCTAGCTTTAATATATCGCCCTAACACTTGTTATTATTTGTCCTTTATTGTGTGCGCGAATGTGTTAGGGCTTTAACGTCATGCGATTCGCTGTAATCACGCAAGCTGATGGTGAATCAAAATCACACTTTTTGGGAATTTTTCCAGATATGAGGAGGGCCATGTGACATATTGCCTTATTTGGAGAAATCATAGTAAAATGCTTGTAACACACATGATCAATGCCTGTTTTGACATATAAGCGCCAATATGGAAATATATCGAGCAGTAGATATTTATGGGCCATTCTGTCCCCATGACAAAGAAATAGTAGGGCATTTTGGAACATACAGGACACATTTTTCAGCCATTTGGGGTTTTGTTCGGCAAATGGTCGATGGCTGACGCCAGCCTGAAACACTGTACATATTTTATGGCTATTTTTTAAAGTAGGTATGGAAATGTTTTGCTTTAAGACTAAGTGCATTATGAGGATAACTTTACAAAGTATTTCTATGTACTGTTATAATTAAAGCATTTTCAACAGTTTAATATGCTTTAAGTTTATTTGCAAAGTTTAGTGAATGGGTAGCATTTATGACGGAGAGATTCAGATCGTGATAACTCCACTTAATTATCATAAAACTTGTTATTAGGTGAATATAGAAATGCAGTTTGTTTGATAACTCATTTTGCAACAGATGATCATCAAACTTGGTGTACTTTCTAATGTGAGGAAGAAACTTAAAGATTTCCAGTGGCAAAGGTCAAAAGTCCAGGTCACACTAGGGGATTCTTCACTTTCGCTGCTCCACTTGTGTTTGCATTTATCCCTTTTACAACCATAAGGTATATTTGAAATTCTTTTAGATGGAATATAAAAAGAACAAAGAGATGAGGAATCAATGATAAAAACTATTTTGATTCATGAAAATTATGATTTATTCAATTTAGGATGCCCGTTTAAAGTTGCCAATTCTGGGAGAGGAACAGGTTGTCATGGAAACAATTAATGAGAACTCAGTGACTATTATTTGTGGAGAGACAGGCTCTGGTAAAACCACTCAGGTTCCCCAGTTCCTGTATGAGGCTGGCTATGCACAGTAAGTTATGAAACATTTGAAAACATTTTAGCATATTGTTGAAGTATATACTATGCACTTGGTGCACTGTTTAGTGACTGAACTTTGTTCAGTTGATCTACTTTTGTCAAAGTTACACTTTTTGTCTTCTGATTTTACTTGCAGGGAATAATAAGTCCTACTTTGAAGACTTTTCTAATTTCTCTTAATTTCTGCAGATCAGTATATCAAGAGAAAACTGAAAAATTTAAACTCATATGATTGAAATGAGCTAGATTAGTGATTGATCTTGACATTATTATCAAATGAGGTTTAGCAACTTTCCTTGCAACGACAGCATATAGGTCTTATCGATAGTACGGGAAACTGATGGTGAGATGATAATCTCTAAATTTTCAGTAGGGCTGTGGAGCATTAAGTCAGAATGTTTTGTTTGCTCTGTTTATCATATCTAAGATGTCTGTAGTGTAGAAGGAGGTCATACATATCTAACATAAATGTAAACTATATTTTGATAAATGTTAATGTAGTTGTCACAAATCAGAACTGTATTATAATGTTTTTGCAAAACATTTTAAATGTTGAAACCCAGGGACATATCAATTCAAGTAGTACATTATTTCATGCACAAAGTAAGAAATTTTGAAATTCATTATTGCACATATATGAGAAGTTCTTCGAAAACTGTATATTGTTTTAATACAGTAGCATCCATAGATGAAAGTTATGTTACCTTAGTAACTTTGTCATTTTTTGCTGATATGTTACTGCCATGATTTTGTAGCACGAATGGGATAATTGGTATAACAGAACCACGTCGTGTAGCAGCTGTCAGCATGTCCTACAGGGTAGCTACAGAAATGGACCTCTCTAGCAGGTAATTTTAAAACTAGAATTTTAATGTGTCAGTGCAACACAGATGCCCCTGCTGGCAGCTTAGATAGTGAAATATAATTGCCACAGAACTAATATTTGAAAATTTAAACAAGGTTCAGCCATATGCAATGCACATTTTCTAATTTCAAAGTTCCATAACTCCTGAAAAAAATTTCTGAGCAGAGGTGCCTCCCTTCATGCACATCTACACATGCTGCCGTACCTACATGTGAAGTTTGGTGAAATTCTGATAAACAGTTTAGGAGGATTTGGAATGACAATGTTCAGCCATATGCAATGCACATTTTCTAATTTTGGTGAAATTCTTATGAACAGTTTGGGAGGAGTTGCGATGACAAGGTTTCAGAATGACAGGGTGCAACACTATATGCCCCCGGCCATATATGGCGGGGGCATAAAAAATCACCATACAGTAAACTCTAAAACTGTCCTCTTACAGGTAGCATTGCATGGTTACATAAATTATTCACATTTTTTTAACATGTAACATCATACTTTATCATGTAACACCATACTTTAACATGTGTACCATATTTTAACATGTAACAGAAATTATCACATATAACACAAAACTAATATGAAACACCATACTCTATAACATAATAAACGTAATAAACATGATTTATTATTTGAAACTGCGAACTTGTTGTCATATATATTACATGTATATAGATTATTAACTGTTGTATTGATACTACATTTGGTTTGTATATGATATGCGTGTTTGTATTAGAATATTGAGTTTTCCACAATCAGCATAGCTCTGTTGGTAGCATACTTGATGCATGGCTAAGAGGTCCCAATTTTGAACCCAACAGCAACTTGTTAATGTCTTGTCTTTTGGATAAGACAGTACAAACTAAGACCCCTTGTCACAGTAGACATTTGCATGTAAAAGATTCCTCTCTTCAGATTCGTCTCAGTTGTAGAGGTCTAGATATCTAAGGAATGCATAAGGCAGATGTCATTACTGTGGGAGCAAAATAATCTTGGCACAACGTAAAATAATATGCAAAGAAATAAATATTTATTTTAACTGATGTTGATCAAGCATTTAGATATTGCACAATACACTCTGATCGCATTCTATATGTTTCATCTTAGTTTGTTTAACAAACCACCTTTATCTAATGATGTTTACAGAGAAGTATCGTACCAGATTAGATATGAGGGAAATGTTACCCCTGACACTAAAATCAAATTCATGACTGATGGTGTTCTGTTGAAAGAAGTGCAAAAGGTAAGAATGTACGGTAGGACACAGTTATGAATCGAGTAGAAAGCATCACAGTCTTCGCGAAAGTTTATATTTTTCTCAGGACAATCAGTGTTTTGGGTTTTGACAACTTACCAGACTGCACCAAGTTTTACCAGACCAGATTTTTTTCAAGCCAAGTAAAGCAAAAGCACCTTTAATCTTCTTCTTTAATTCATGCATTAGTTTATATCAGTGTTGCATGTATTTAGTATGTGGATGGGGTTTAATTAGCCTTAACTGCATCTGTGAATCTTCATGGTCAGCTATGGCCAAATTTTTCATATTGGAAGACCCACTAATGTATTTATTTTGGCCATGTGTTGTGGGCTTCCCCTGATAGTATTTGATAAAAACTTTACATTTCATAACACCATCTTCATATAGCAACCAGTCCCTTCCCACTTGCCATTTATTATTAAACTCTCTGTCTCGTTTTTCGGACACCGCAGATTGATTTTGGATTTCATGTTTTGTGCCTTGTTTAACTGCCTTTCCCGGGATCACCCCCTCAACATATTTCAGTTAAAAGTACATTGCTGGACCTCTGAAATCAATGGAACGAATTTCCTTTGATTCAAAACATAACTTTACAGCACTTAAAGTAGCGGAAGACAGTGTCAAATCGGGCAGTTTAAGTTTATTTTGAAATGGTAAATTATAAATATCTTGAGTCAAGCAGTTTGTAAGATTCATCAAGCTTTTCCATGGCTGAAATTTTGTCACCGGACAATGTGTCAGGTTTCTGGATTTTTTTCATCAGCCCGACTCTTATTTTAGTGGCGAAATTGGGTGGTCTGGTAACATTCGGAATCTCTGGCATCAGATGTGCAAATAGGTAAGAAGCTAAGGCACAAATATGAAATTGGTAGAAGAGTGTCAAATGCACCAAAAGGTAAAATGTAGGGTAAGGAATAAGTATGAAATTAGTGGAAAAGCATCAAATGCATAATTAAGTTAAAGTGAAGTATTAGTCGAAAGATGTCAACTTTGCACGTTAATGTTGTTACTTTTAATGATATATATGCAGTATTGATATACAGGTATATATGTAATTAAAAGTATTTTAAAGTAATGTAATGAGCATTTTGTTTTTCTTGAAATGCAACATTTGTTTGACTTGAGAGACATCTAAACATATACATGTAAAATATTCTGAGGTTTGTTTTATAGTTTTAAGCTCAATAATTTGATCACCTAAAGCACATCACTAACTACAAATATGCATATGTCAATAACAGAATTCAAATCATTGCAAAAAAAATAGTGATCTTCTTTTGCTTAAAGCCATTCAAAAGAATTTTATTAAATATCATGTGCCTATATTGAAACACTACCTCTTAACATAAGGATTAACAATGTCTTGCTAATAGGCTGATATGATACACATGTACATGTTTATACAGAATTCTTTTCAACATATACTGACAGCTGACATGTTAATTGCTGTATTCTGTAGGATTTCCTGTTGACGAAGTATAGCGTGATTATTGTCGACGAAGCGCATGAGAGAAGTGTTTACACCGATATCCTTATTGGATTACTCTCTAGGATAGTCCCACTCCGGCAAAAGGTACATCAGCGGAAATAATTGCCTTCATGAGATATTACACAATTTACTTGATGTAGTACATTTTATACAGATAAACATACATAATAAGCCAATTTCTGTGCAGTGGTTTTCGCAGAATTTATGTCAGTACATAATTACTCCGATTCATGAAAGTTCTCTGATTTATGAAAATTCATATACTGAAAAGTCTGTTATAAGTATTATTTGCAATTTAGTGCAGCCACAAATAAAAATAATTTTATTGATACCGGTATATGGTATAGTATAATCATAAAACGAACTGTCCGATACAGAGCTGATTTAATAAAGCTTTAATAGAGAGAATCAGCATGAAGTTTGTTCTGTCTTTGCTATTGAACATTATAATAACATTCATAAACAAAACAGAAAAAATTTGAACATTCCAAACCATAAATTTGTAACAGATTCTTGAAATCAATAAAGTAACATGAAGTTCAAGAAAAAAAAATCAAATAAACTGAGTCTATGCTATCTTCACACAGAGAGGGAATCCCTTAAAGTTGATAATAATGTCAGCTACGCTTAGAGTCGAAGACTTCACAGAAAATAAAGTCCTGTTCAAGAGAGAACCACCTGTTGTTAAAGTGGAGTCTCGTCAATTTCCTGTCACTATACATTTCAACAAGCATACACCACTGGATGATTATCTCAATGAAGCATTTAAAAAGGTGAATGAATTAGACTTTACCTATGTGTTTAAAAAGAAAATACCCATCTCATTTAGCATTTCTACTACACTAAGTGTATTTAAGTTTTCTTAGAAATTTTCTTCATTAAAAAGTACCAGAATTGAAATGAAAGTTGAACTTCAGAAATGATGTTTTGTATTGCCTGCATAACTAGCAAAACATAAATATTACTTAATCCATTGTGAGTTTCTGCAACACCTTTGTGTTAGTTATCCTCACAGGTGTCCTATGTTCCTTACAACACTTACTGTCCGCACCACTCACTCTGGAAACTGGAAAATCTGGATTTTCAGTTATTCATCTTCAGAATAATTTCAAAAAGGCAAAACCATTCGATAGATCTTGTTAAGTCATAACTTTTGGTGTATGCTATATGTTTGTATGAAGAAGCGTTCATATTTTTCAGAAAAAATCAATTTTAGATAGGGCGATTTCCATGTTAAATTTTGACGTGACGTCGCCAAGTTTTCCATAGACTCAATGTTAAACGTCGGCGACGTCACGTCAAAATTAACATAGAAAACGCCCTATCTAAAATGATTATTTCCCTATAAAATACGAATGCTTCTTCATAGAAACGTATAACATACATCAAAAGTTACGACTAAACAAGATCTGTCGATTGATATTAATTTTGTAAAACTATTTTAAAGATAAATAAGTGAAAATGCAGATTTTTCGGTTTACAAAGTGAGTGGCGCGGACAATAATACTAATTGTCTCATACTTTAGTTATAAGCTCTGGACTATAGTAAAGCATCCTTTCACCATTCCCTTCTTTTTTTCCTTGAAAGGTTTGCAAAATTCACAGAATGCTCCCTGAGGGAGGTATCCTTGTGTTTGTTACTGGACAACAAGAAGTACATACATTATGTAAGAAGCTGAAACAGACATTTCCAGTAAAGGCTAATTCAGGTGAAATCACACATTTTGAATCTTATTTGTTTGAATATGGTCAAGATATGAGACTACAACCATCATAACTTATGTATTCATTCTTTCTAACGTATGAAAATTTATTCAGTTCATGATTTTAGATGGGTAAGTAGTTAATAAACAAAGTGGTTTAATGTTTAAAAATCTAAAAGACTCATTTTATCGACCAGATTTTAAAGGAAGCAAAGTCTCCGAATAAGGGATGTCCCTCTGTCTGTCTATCCAGTACATGTATCAAGAATTTACTTTTAGTGAATACGTTCTCCTACAAATGCTATATATGTCAAACTTGATGGGTTTGTAGACATTGATGAATTCTTACCAACTGATGCAAAATTTGGTGATCTTCAGTGAACACAGACGAATTTTGACATCTCTTTTATGCCATTAAAGATACCTACAATGAGCTTGGTCATTTTGTAGTCATTGATAATTTCTCCCCAGCTGATGCAATTTGGTGGCCTTCACCCTGATTTCAAGCTTCAGTGTACACAGATTGACTTAGTACTAGTGTTGAGCTTATTTTGATGACCTTCAATTTTATTTCAAGCTTCAGTGTACACAGACTGACTTTGTTTTGAGCTTGACCACTAGGATACCATTAATGATACATTGTACTTACATCAAGCTTGAATGGTTTACAGACATTGTTAAGTTCATCCCAGCTGATGAATACTTTGATGACTTTGACCTTCAGTGTTCACATTTTTTTTTTGTACTGATTTTGCTTTTAATTTGACTCCTTGCAAACGCTCAATGATACATATGCCTAGCTTTGTCAGTTTGCAGACATTCATGTGTTCGTCCCAACTGACAAAATCTGGCAACCATTTTATTGCAGTTTGTGTTTGGTTATTAGCATACCATGTTTGCTTATTAGCATACCATTTATGATTAAGATTGTACAGTGAGGTCTTAAGGTTAATGATATCTGCTTTGTAGTCTGGTCATACTGTCTTTAAAAGTTTTTGTGTGAGTTTCATTTATTTTAAATTACTATTCTCTTGTCTGAGGTAGGTGTCTATGAATGTTCACGGTGGTACTGTATCATAATGCAATAGGGATCTTGCTTACGATATGTGTTTCTCATTGAGATATATGATATAGATCTATCATGTCTTTATTGAAGAGGATTCAAAAATGGATGCTCACAGAAAGAAGAAATGGAAATCAAAGAAATCAGAGACAGAGAAACTTCCTGCTATTAATCTGGACAAGTATGTTAGAATTAACTGCATAATGATCAAGTTGAGAATTTGAAATGGGGTAATTATTGAAGAGGAGATACTTAGTACATGTCTTTCAGTAATATTATTCTTTAATAATTTAACACAACCATATAGTCTCTTATTCATGGACTGATGTTTAAAACGGTACATATCAGAAATGATTGCCTGACATTTTTATTGATTGATTGATAAACCATTATTGTTTTTGAGAGATTTAAGTGATATTACAACACATTTAATGTCAGGATGTGAGGGAAACTCATTTTAATTTCAGTTATATTCAGTTTAGTCCTTGCAGAGTTATGCTACTTTGTATTTTAAAATAAAAATAGCCTTTATTCAGGCTTATGTTGTCTAGGTTTCACAATCAGATTTGCCAAGAAAGATTTTTATGATAGTATAACAAAGTCAATGTCAGAACATAAGAAATATCCATTTCAATTACGATGAAACTCTGTTAAAGTTGTTGTGGAGTTATGGTACTTTATATACTGGAAAAGGCTATCATTCAGGCTTATATTGTCTTTGTTTCAAAATGAAAATGTCCTCAGCAAGAATTTTGTTGCCATCAAGAGCATTCCAGTTTTGTCTTATACTTTTAGATATTTTTCCAACAACTGTTTGGTATTACAGCATTTTCTTCATTAGTCAAATATTGGCCCTGTCTCAAGCAATCTAGGGTTGTATTTTCATGGGAAATAAAGTAGAATCAACATTGTCTAAGTATGGGCTTTAATTCATCTTTAATAATAAATTTAACTTAAATATGTGATTTACATTTAATTGTAAATTTAAAAGAGGCATTGTGAAGATGGCAAGTTCCAGTTTTGAAATAATGAGATGTTTCCTTTCATTGTGGTTATTCGTTAGATTTATGCTATTGACCGATTTTGAGATACATGTAATGAGATGTTGCCTTTCATTGTAGTTACTCGGTAGATCTTATTGACCGATTTTGAGATAGAGATTTTGCCCTTCATTGTAGTTACTTGCTAGATCTTATTGACCAATTTTGAGATAGAGATTTTGCTTTTCATTGTAGTTACTTGGTAGATCCTATTGACCGATTTTGAGATAATGAGATATTGCCTTTCATTGTAGTTACTTGGTAGATCCTATTGACCGATTTTGAGATATTGAGATTTTGCCTTTCATTGTAGTTACTCAGTAGATCCTATTGACCGATTTTGAGATAGAGATTTTGCTTTTTATTGTAGTTACTTGGTAGATCCTGTTGACCGATTTTGAGATAATGAGATGTTGCCTTTCATTGTAGTTACTCAGTAGATCCTATTGACCGATTTTGAGATAATGAGATGTTGCCTTTCATTTTAGTTACTCAGTAGATCCTATTGATGAGGAAATTGAAAGAGAGGCTGATGTTGACTCTGACCTTGACATTTTAGAGGATGATGATGCTGACAATGAAGACTCCATTATTGTAAGTTAAAAAAAGACAAACACTTCTAATTCTTTTGAACAGTGATATACAGATACATGTATTGGAGGAAGGGAAATTAATGCATACAAAATTTTTGTCATTGAAAAAACAATTAATGTTTAAAGATTTCTTAAAATCTTAAAATCAAATTTTAAAGTTGATAAATATGGATTTTATAAAGTACATGGATTGGTAAGGCTAGCCCATATGGTCATCCTCTTACATTGCTTATTTCTTAAATGTATGCATAATATATATGTGAATAGTGAAGTCCTTTTTAATTTATCATGCATTACAGAATATAGAGTTACTTAAGAACCTCAGTTTTCCTATGTAATAATATGTTTCTATTTGTAGAACTCAGATGGAGAAGAAAATCAGAAGTGCTCAGCTCCTTTGTATGTTCTTCCATTGTACTCTCTACTGTCCACAGAGAAACAAGCCCAGGTAAGTATTTTTTGATTATCATTCAGTTTCAATGAAACCTTGTGTATTAGTAATTATTAAACCTTTGTACATGGAGGTCAGTATTATAAATGTTATTGAAAAATTGACCCATTTTATATTTTAATTATACATTAGTTTGACACATACCATTTATTTCCAGGTGTTTAAGCCTCCCCCTGATGGCTGTAGACTATGTGTTGTGGCTACCAATGTAGCAGAGACCTCACTAACTATTCCTCATGTCAAATATGTTGTCGACACTGGCAAGGTACCAAGAAATTCTAAACAAGATAGAAGTCTGTTATAGCCGTGAAATGCTGTGGTACCTAGAGTTAAATCTAGGATTCAAAAAGGGCACACAAATTTCTCCATCAAAAGGGCACTTTTTAACATAGCATTTGGTAAAAAGGGCACATAATTTAGCGACATTTGTCACTAAGTATATTTTAAGATTTAGTTTAAAATTGCATTATTTCCTTGTTTTGTTAACTTAGATGATATTTGAACATGTAAAATATAATTCCTCTTGATATTGATAGTTTGATATAATTTGCAACACTTATCATTGTTTTTGTTGAAAATTTTATTCCAGCTTCTCTTCAGAATTTAGTTCCTTTTCACAATTGTAGGAACTATAGCCTAATATCTGTTACAATTTCATTATTGCAATCATTATATGCTTTTGACTATTGCATTCATTCCCAATATGTAAACTTATACTGTTTCATGTTCTTGTAAATTAATTTAAACTTCTCCAAGAGCAGCATTGCTTCTTCTGTCTATTACTGGCAACATGAGATAATGCAAGATTTGTAATTGTACCTTAGACAGTCTTTACATGTTTTATTATTTTTTACATAACTTAAATATTTGAATGACATGCCATTATTTTATCTGAAAAGATCATGTTATTAAAGGAAATGTAATGTGGGATCTAGAAGTTTGCATGTGCAGAAGGACTTATAGACAAGTTTATAAGTCCTTGATGTGCAGTTGTAATTTCTAGGTTGAAATAAATTTTAAATTAACCTGACCAATATTTTGATGAAAATAAAGAAAACAATTTGCTACTAGCAAAACAAAAAGTTTTCTCAGCCTCTCCTATCCACCCAATTTTCCTTCACAAATAAATTCCTGGATTTTCTACATGTAGGAAATGTGTTTGATGTTTGAATAATTCAAATTCAAAATCTTGATAGAAATTGCTGGAAGAAATAGCTGGAAGCTATGAATATAAAGTGTACTTGTCCCCATTACCTTATTAGTTACATAAGTAATAGTAATAGATTATATTGGTTAATGTTTATTCACATTTATTGACTTACAGATAGTAAATATTCTATTGATTCTAGAAATACTAAAAAGTCATGTTTTATAATCAATTATGTTGTTCAGTTCTTTGATCGTAAAAAAATGACACGTCTGATAGTATGAATACACTTTGTGAGTTTTTTGCTCCTCTTGTTGCAACTACTTATGTTGATATTGTTGTAACAAATGATAAAAGATATTCTGAAATATTCAAAATTATCAGAGGAAATGTGGAGAGTAGATCCTAAATAGTTTGTGCCAAATTGAGAAAATTAGTTAAAGGATATTAAGTAAGGCATTTAAAATGGGTAGTTTTTGTTTGTATGAGTGAAGCCTCTAAGCGATCGTGACCGGCTATGTAAACCAATTTGGTAGTACGATATTCAGAGATGACATTACAATTACAGTTTTTTTCATGTAATGAATTACTTTTTGTATAATCCTAGAATAACTGCTTTTAAGGACAAACATCCTTTAATATTCTTTAATATCTGACTGAAAACAGATGTGAATTTGAGCAGCAAAATTATTATTTTGGCATTCAGACAACCGTGTCAAACCCTTGAAAAGTAGCAGGCAGTGTAGTACGCAGGTTACGGCTGATATTTAGCGGGTCAAACAGCTGACTTAGGCAATTATGTAATGCGCGGAAAGTGTTAAAGAGGGCATGTCCAAAGCGATACTAGTAAGAAACTGGCTCAGTAAATAACGATCTTTTTGAGGGTTTCATATTATGTGAATGAAGATCGATCTTATTTAGTCTCATAAAATAATAACTTAGGGAAAATAAGGGCATGGTGCCGCATAAAAAGGGCATGGTGCCGCATAAAAAGAGCATGGTGCGGCCCCATGCTAGTTTGCTTTAGATAAAACACTAGGTACCAGTAGGTTTAAGCCATAGTAAATATACATGTCGTAAGCATTCAGAAGGATGTGTACATACAATAGGTCAGACCTTACCATTTCAGTTTCACTTCTTTCATTTATCAAAAGTTTTACAATCTAAAATTAATACAAGAAAGAGATGTAAAATATAGGGTATGGTCAAGTTGCAGAGCTGCATGAAATATCTTTTGAGTATAATCATGTTGCACTGACGTAGTGCCATATGAAGTGGGGTTTGCCGCCATTAACTGCGGTCCTGATATTTAGGGAGGAAATACAACATATTCCTGCAAAAATGACGTAAAGAAAAAATGGTACGTTACTGTGACGTCATAAGGTTGCCAACTCAAATTGACGTTTCTAACTCATAGTACACAGGCGCCGCCTAACGGATGATAACAGGCGTTGAACCCCATTGAAAAGGCTTGTTAACATTTCTTAAAGGCCAAATGACTTTTAAATGTATTTTGGATAAGAAGTTCAAAATAATTGCAAGAAAGATATGTGTTTTTAGATTTTTTTTTTTTACCTTTGTTTAGGTCAAGGCAAAGTTTTATGATAAGGTAACTGGAGTTTCTACTTTTAAAATTGTTTGGACTTCTAAAGCTGCTGCCAATCAGAGAGCAGGAAGAGCTGGGAGGGTAGGACCTGGTCATTGCTATAGGTATACATACATAAAACAGTTAAACTGTTGTAAATTTTATAAAATTTTTAATTTTTGTGATCTCACCAAATTATATGAAAAGTGATCTGTCTTTCAAAAGAGACCGTGAATACCATGGTCCCTTTTCTTGGAAGATGTTAACACACAAAAGATCCTTCGCTGCTTCTGGTGGGTCTATTGCATAAGATGAAACTTCCTACACATATTTGAAGTCAATTGATGTCACCATTTAAGTGAAATGACCTTAATATGACATAAAACTATGATCAAACAAACCAGATTTCATGTAAAGCATTGTGCAGCATGAAGATACATGATGTAAGATTGCCAGAATGTAATTGTAATTATTCTTCTTGGCTTCAGAAGCAGGGATGTTCTCCTTTGCCTCTTTTAATATCTAATGAACAACTACTGGGATTGATTACTAGATTATACATTCATTGTCACACTCATGTTGTCTGTGTTGTCCAAATACCGCTAATAGATATTTAAATAAATATTTACTTCAATAAAACGAACAAGTGTCGCAGTGTATCCTTAATGAAGATTTAAGCTGAAATCCACATCTACATTGCCTATTTGTTTTATACACATATATTTGATTTGTTGTATACATGTGTACTGATTTGTCTTGTACATTTACATTGATATGTTCTTTATATTGCAGGTTGTACTCTTCTGCAGTATTCAATGACTTTGAGAAGTTTTCACAAGCTGAGATTACTCAGAGACCAGTCGAGGATCTGGTGTTACAAATGAAAGTAAGTGTTTGTAAAACTGTACATTACAGTCCTATAGTCAACTTCAGATATAGTTATAGCTCTAAGTGCAGTTTGAATGAAGAGGCTACTCTGTTTTCGTGTATATTTCACTTCTTAATTGATATATGAGACTTGAAACACTCCATACCTCTATTTTGAATGTCAGAAGGGATATTTTGGAAGGTTTTCCAAATACTTACAAAAATTAGTAATTTTCTCAAAGTTCCTCTATGACTAAAGTAGCCACCACCATTGATGTGAGATAGTCTTTGTGCTTAAGTGAAAAATAAACAAACGTCGTTATGGTAACTTCTGAATAGACTTCAACATAATCATGTACTTAGTGAAAAGATAAAGATGATGATCTGTGGAGTGATAGAAGATTTTTCCATTTTATCTTTATAGATAGCTAATGTTTACAGTCCTATGGATTATTGTGAATTTCCAGTTTGGTTCACTTTTTCAGTTGTGTAAAATGTGTATATGTGTAAGTGAGAAATTAAGATCCTCTTTCTTGTAATTTGCATCCAATGTCATGTTCACATTAGAAAACTTCCTTTTCAGGATATGAACATTGACAAAGTGATCAACTTCCCTTTCCCTACACCACCTGATATAGAACAGATTAAGGTAGGTATCCCCACTTCAATGTACATTTATCTACATGTTTTTGATTTTCTAAGTCCCTGGATCGATAGATCATTGGCATATTTTTTTTGGACTGTATGTTTGTTTGTCTGTCTGTCTGTTGTCAACTTTAACTTTCACCATTAACTCCACTCCACCTTTCATATTACGCCATGGTCATTGACCTCGTGACTTTGATTGTGACTTTTGACCTATACACTTCAAAATTTGCCTTATTTGGACTTTGTACCCATAATTTTGAAGTGTGAGAAATACAGACTTCATATTTGGCACACATGCTTCACTAATAAAGCCCTTTCAAATTACACCAAAGTGATTGACCTTGTGACCTTGACCATGACCTTTGACCTACATTTCAAAATTTGCTTTATTTGGACTTTGTTGCGGCATGGGTCATTCATGTTTCACAAATATGTCTTGTTTTTTGGTCGGAATTGCATAGCAATTCCAGACCCTAGTCGTTACAATATGCTGTGGGGAACGCGTGGAACGCAGAAAATACCTCCTCGTGTATAAATAGTGCGTCGATATTTAGAAAAAGCGTGATTAGATATACTTTTAGTACTTATAATTCATATTGTGTGAGTCAATACAAGATAAGTTTGATCAGATGAGAAAATAGATGTGCCGTTATTCCATCGACTTAGACGAGTTATATTCATGCGCTGGAGGACATGCAGTCTTTCCGAATGCTCTACGGAAAGTCCCGAAAAAGTACGATTGACATTATTGTGTAGCTGTGCCGTAATTTAAGAAGTACACTACTAGTCCGTACTAGTATTCATTGTATTATAATTAATATAACTTGAGAATATCGCTTCTTTTTATAGCAGTGGAATTCAAAGTACTCTACAATCTTCTCGTCACAACGATAAACAAACGTCTCGGTAGTTGTTGATGTGTAATACTACTAAAAATAGCCAGTTATTTATAGATCTCCATGTGTAAACGTGGTTTTCCCCAAATGCACATGTACAGCGGGAGACTGTCCAGATTGCTAATTTCACACTACTGTCAAGATCAAAAGTGATAAGAGAGAATGAGATAACTATATAGTACGAGACGGAGACGTACAGGGGTGTATAGGGGCGGAGCCGTTGTTTATATGAAAACGAGCACCTGTGCGCAGACCGTGTTTTTGTCAATACTGATCCTAAACATTACACGCTTGGTGTGTGATCTCTTGGTGGATCACGAGTTTATTACCTTTGATGTACTTGACCATGCAATTCCGACCTTGAGGACTTTCAAGTCCTTTCATTGTTTTTGTTTTACATGTGTCTACTTGCCATGTCCATGTGTATATTATTTGCAGAACAGATTAAGGTGAGAAGCCCCAATGTCAAGGTGCGTGCCCCGTATTATTTTATCTGAATGTTTCTATTGTATACACGCCTTATTACTTTCCTCTCCCACTCCTGTTACAAAACAGATTAAGGTGATTAGCATCACATCATTATATCTGGATATTTGTATTGTGCATATTCCCACCGAAGTGTCTATATTGATGCATTCAGTGAGTGGCAAAAGGAACCTATTGCATTCATTTTTGTCTATTTTGTACATTGATGTACATTGTTAATAAACAATTGAATTTTCTAACTCATTCTAAAGTACATCGTGTCATACCTCACAATCCCCATGGGATAATACAACCAAAAACCTTCAGGAGGTCTGAAATCCTGCGATCTCATTGGTCCACCATGACATTGTGATGGTCCAATGAAACGACACCTAATATCGGCAATATAAGGTTATGTTACCTGTGTCGTAATATAGCGGCGTTCGAAGATATAAATTTTACTAAATTTAGATTTGCTGCAAGATTTCAAATTAAAAGAATTACAAGATCTTCAGAAAAATGCTTTGCAATCTTTGCTTATGGAGAGACATGATGTCTTCATATCTGTCAAAACAGGAGTTCAAACACTTCCTTTCTTAAGTAGAATTGATTTGATTGGTTGTGGGGGCGGTGTCTGATGACATGACTATTAATGAGTTCCGATGGTTTTTTGTTTGTATCGTCACACGAAGTTTGTGGGGTACAATCTACCCTGTGGGTTTCACTCAAAGTCTAAAGTAAAATACGAAAGTATCTAGTATCACATGACTATGGCACTAACAACAATGTACCACAGTGGACTTTCACGGACCCCTGAAATTCAGAAGTGAGACTAGGTGCCTGGAAGGAGTGAGCAGCTCCTGTTTGACTAGCCACACCCACCATGAATGCCCTTTGCATACAGATGAATCCCAGAGGTATATGGTGTTGTTGTTTTTTGTTCCTCTCTAAAGTGTTTTGGACCCATTTTCAACTTTATGAATTATAGAAGGATCCCTACAGCTTATTATTTACCTACATGTAGATCCAAGTTATGAATTAATAGATCAAAAGGGGTTCCCTTCTTTAAAATTTTCTTCATAATTGATAAGATATTTTGCTCCTCTGTTACAATTCTCTCTTATTTTGGAAAATAAAATATATAAATGGCCCTTATCTCTGTGTTTTTGGAGGTATTGTAATGTTCATATTTCAGCAGAAAACATGTTTTAATAGACTAACCATTGTCCATAAATATCAAATGTACCTATTGTTAAATTCTTAATTCTGCCAATACAAATACATTAATGTATGACAGACAGACACAAGTTGCTCAAATATATAACTTTTGCTATAGTATCTACAACCTTTCTTGTCAGCTTTCTAAATCATGCTGAAATTTGGTTTTAATATACCAAGTTCTCATATTGTTTTATCTGCAGGCAGCAGAATATCTTCTGATTTCCCTTGGAGCATTGTCCCTACCTCCTACGATGACCAGATACAAGGACACCAAGAAAGACTTGGCCTGTCGTATTACGCCTCTGGGAAAAGCCATGGCAAACTTCCCAGTATCTCCTCGCTATGCCAAGATGTTAGCCTTGGGCCACCAGCATGACCTTCTGCCCTATGTGGTTGCCATAGTATCTGCTTTGTCAGTGCAGGAGTTATTTGTTGAATTTCATACCTCCACAGAAGATAACTCTGAGGTTAGTTGGGGTGTCTCCTTAAAATCCAGATTCTTTGGGGGAAAATGCAATATAAAGTTTGAAATTTCACACAATACAAACCTTCTCCTTCTTTACTAAGAGTTTTCACGATATGCTGAAACACCTCCAATGTAACTCATCAGTAACACAAAGTGAACCCAATCTTTTCTCATCTGATACTGTTTACATTTTGTATTATTTGTCATTCTCAATTTCCAGTTTCATTTCGTATTGATGTAATGTCGGACAATACTTGCATTTAATGAATAAACGCATGTTTTCAGAAAACCAGCTTTCAAGAAAAATTGAAATTTATAACACAAGTAAAGAAGATGTGGGCAGGAAAGGTTAGTTTACATGAGACATTATGATGGATTATTTATACATGGGATGTTAACTTTCAGTTATCTGAGGTGCTCTGATCTGTTTTTAAACTGACAGTCGATTTCGATAAATACAACTTAAAGAAACATATAAAACAATTCAGATTAAGCAGTGTTGGAGTTAGGGGAATGTATTTGTGTATAGAAAATAGAATTGGGACTTTTACAATAGTTCGAACTAAAGAGAAATTCAAGAAATTAGTGTTTGAGTAAACTAGAATAAACTGTATGTTTTGTATGAATTATAGATACTAACATAAAATGTATTCTAATAATTTCCATAATTTAGGGCCTACTATATGGTGGGTGCCCGATAGTAATCACTCTGTCTGTATGTCAGCACTTTCAATGGCATACAATATCTTAAGTTTCCACTTGAAGATTTTCATAAATTTGATACATAGATAAGGAAAAGATCAATTCTTTTCAATTTTCAAACTTATCAGCTTTGTTGTTACAGATTTATGGGACTTGAGAGGGGGAGGGGGGTAGGTTTTGAATTTTTGTATGATAAAAGGATTACAACACTGTGTAATATACATGTTACCTTGATATTACATTAGAAAATGAGATAACATGAGAAGATTTTTGTAAATCTATGTGTAATACTAGAATGAAGCAGAGGAATTTTAATATGTTTGAATTTGTCATTATGGCCTTATGAGACATAGGGAATATTTTCCCAGCAATGTTGGCAAGCCTATCAGCAGGCCCGTTTCTGACATTGTCAGTGTTCTACCTGAAGAAAATGTATTGGATTACCTTTCTTGCTTTTGAAGTTCAGTTGAAGGAGCATTAAAGATTTCCTAAGTATGTGAATGTAAGATTCTTATTATCTTGGACAATCAAAGTTATAAGTTTTTTATATTTATAAATACATGTACTAGCATAGAAAGTATTGCATGTATAATATTTCCATAAATGTTAGGAAGTGTACAGGGTGTTCTCTACCATAAATGAAAATTTTATGAGGATTTTTTTGTTTTTGTACACATTACAGGACCATTCACTACTCTTAGGCGATTTGATGGTACTGTTGAAGGCGGTAGGATCTGCTGAGTACCAGGGTTGTACTCCTGACTTCTGCCAAAAACACGGCATTAGATTCAAGGCCATGAAAGAGGTCAGGAAGCTGCGTGCCCAACTGACCAATGCAGGTCTGTTTATACACACCCATATTGTTAGTCATTTATCATAATTTTCTTCATTTTGTTATAGCTTAAATGTAGTCAAAGAGTAGTTATTACCTCCTAAACACAGAGTGATAATCTTGGGTCAGATTGAATTTCTTGTACATATTGCAAACAAAGTTTTAAACCACTACATGATGTCTATTCCAAGAATTCCTCAGACTAGCTACATTAGCCATAGAGTCAGATTACAAGACTTTTCAGATGCTTCAGGATTTACCTAACTATATCTGTCTACACATTGATATTACAGTGAACACAGTTATACCAGATGCCGGGCTATGTATAGATCCCAAGCTAGCCCCACCTTCTGACCTCCAAGCCAAGTTACTGCGACAGATTGTGTTGGCTGGACTGGCGGACCATGTGGCTAAGTACATAATAGTTGTTAAGTTTAGAAGATAAATAATATAAAATAAAAAATATTTCAATAGATTATGAGTTACCTTTTGTGAGTACCATTTCAAGGCTTGACAGAATATTGAAAATTAGTAAAGGTTATGAGAAAATTGCTTAATCCCTTTATAATATATCTTTGTAATCAAGTATTTTACATTTTCAATGATTTTATTGCAGTTTCTCTGTAATTTCTAATTGCTCCTGTTGTTGTTGTTTTTTTTTTTATAATTTCTGGTGATTTATGGTATTTATTTGATATACCAGGAGGTACCCAGATCCACCCCCCGATGCTGATGAGGAAACCAAGAAAAGAAAGTATGCTTATCAGGTATGTATATCTCAGAAAATCAAAGAACAGTGTGCCAAATCCTGTTTTATGTGAATGACAAAGAACAGTGTGCCAAATCCTGTTAAATGTGAGTGATAAAGAACAATGTGCCATATCCTGTTTTATGTGAGTGACAAAGAACAATGTGCCAAATCCCGTTTTATGGGAGAGACAAATGCAAGTCAGTAAATGTTTCATTCAGTGACTGATACACCACATTTATTACATTTACATTCCTTTCTTATATGATAGTTGCTGTATCAAAGCAGTGGGGTCTATACCTTCAACACAAAACCTTAAAACTTTATCTCCTTCATTTCCAAGTAACCTTGAGTTCACCTTGAAACCAGAGTAAACCAGTGGCTTTTAGTTGTTCAAAAGATTTAGTAAAAGTAGCTTTACAGAGTTTTAACCTAAAAGTGTCTCTTAGCAATTCTTTCTAAAGAGATGATAATTGGAAATCTTGTTTCTCAGCTAGAATTAAGTTATTTCTTTATTTCTTCCTTTACTACGGTATTCATTACCTTGCATCGATAAAAATGACTAAAAATGTCGCTAAACAAAAAAAGAATAAACTTACCTAAATATACTGATCATTCACAAATTCTTGAACATAGCTTGTCAAACTCATCTCCAGAGTACTGTCTGGTGAACTTTGAAATTCATTTCAGAAATGATTTAGTCATCTCTTCATATCTGGAGTATTTATCTTGGACTTTTAACATTCAGCTGATCTGTGGTGAACTTTGAGTTATAGTAGCTTATGTTGTGAAGGCAGTGAGATAGACCTAATGTTGATTACTGTGGTAGTATGTACAATAAATGTGATATGACCTTGACATTGTAGTGTACGGAGATCGAGGAACCAGTATTCATTCATCCATTGTCTGTGTTGTATCGACAAAAGCCTGAGTTTATTGTGTATCAATACATGCAAGAAACATCCAAGATATACATGAAAGGTAAGAGTTTTATATACACAATTACTGTTAGATTTTTTTGAATATTATTAAATTTAGTCATGGAAAAAGAGGCATTTGTATAATGTTGATATAGTTTTAAATTTCAAGGATGTATTATTATTTGGAGGTCTAGACAGACATATGGTCTAAAGTGCAGCACTAAGTCTTATTTTACCCTTGCATCTCTAAAGAAATTCTTATCTAGATAAGTGAGATTGCTGGTTATTGTATATGCCATGAATGAAAGCTTTATTCATTTCATATGCTATTAAGTAAAAGTTCCCATCTTGTAAGTTAAAACTAACATAATCTTAGTTTGTGAGAGAAGTTTGTGAAGCAAAAACAAAATGTATTCATTATCATGATGGTTAATATTTGTCTGTACTGTACATGTAATTGCAAAACTTGGTTTAAAAAAGAGGCCTTTCTGACCTGATATTAAGTGTACATAGTTTTCAAATATGAAATTAGGGGCAGGCAAGGTGTAGTGGTTAAGCACTTGGCTTGCGGCGCCGACGATCCGGGTTCGATTCCCAGGTTGCACTACTATGTTTAAGAGGTTGGTAACCTTCTGCTTCCATGTCGCAATATAACTGAAATATTGTTGAAAGCAAACATAAAACACCAATCAACCAACCAACCAGGTATGAAATTTCTTTTGTTAAGTGACTTCAGTGTTTATGTTTCAAATAAGCATGTTTTTGCACTGTATAAATGTGTTAGATTGCTGTACTTTATTTCAGGTGTATCGTCTATAGAGCCGGAGTGGTTGCCCCTTTTTGCGCCCTATCATTGTACATTCTCTAAACCTCTAGACGATCCAGAACCAGACTTTGATAAAGTCAAAGGTCAAGTGATGTGTCACATGACAAGTACCTTTAGTCGATGTTGTTGGTCCATTCCATCTGTCCGGCTGGACTACCCAACTGGCATAGAGAAATACAAGTGGTTTGCTAGATTTCTTCTGGAGGGACTTGTGGTCAAAGACCTTAAGAAGTGTAAAGATAACCTTTTGTCTAAACCATCTACCATGGTCAAATCATGGGCAAAGTAAGTAAATACATATCTGACATTAAACTCAAAACATGACAAGTGTTAAAGATGGTCTTCGAATCCTTCAATATCATTAATTCCCATGCATCGATTATCCATGTGTACGTTTATGTATTTTATCGTTAAACTGGTTGACCATCATGCTTTGAGGGGATAACTGGTGCTGCAATAATTCACTAATAACTGTTAACATTGTAGCTTATAAGGAATAATTTTTCTGAAATTCATGTCATTTGTATCATATTAGTGTCCAGTTAAGAAAAAACTATTATTTCAACTTCAATAATTGCAATGAAATTTTAGAATATTCTTTGAAAAAAAAAATAGAATTAAGAAAAAATGGTAATGTTCAGTTCCAAAATTGGTAAACGGAATAAAAATTTCACTTAGAAAAATGTCAGCTTTGGTAAAATTTAATTAAACCAATTATTTATATTGTTTCATTTTTATGGATAATAGACAAAAATAATCACAGTGCAGTAAAAGTACAGTTTTGTTTCAAATCCCTGAGAAGGTTATGTACAGTTTCCTTATGTGTTTTGCTCCAGGCTGCAGCCACGAACTGAAGTATTGTTAAAAACACTGATTAGCCGCAATGTTGACAACAGAGAGGCATTACTGAAAGTATGGAAGGAAGACCCGTCTTGTAAGATAATTTGTATTTCTTTTATAATTATTCCAACTGCATTAAAGTTATGGGGATATACTAAAATCAGGTTGTTTGTCTGTCTGACTATGCTTTTTCCACACATCGCTATGTTAAGAGGTTGGTTACCTACTGATTTCATGTCACTATTTGACTGAAGTATTGTTGAAAGTGATGTAAAACAACAATTAACCAACCAACGCTTCAAGTTAGAATTTTGTCCAGGTTGACCTACTTTTACCAGAGTTGCAACTATTCATCTTCAAATCCTTTCTGTGTGGATGTTAGTTCTGTTGTGTGGACAGTTTTAGTTGTTGTTTTAAATTATTATAATCACACAGAGTCATTTATTAAGACTCATGCATAGATGTAATTACTTTCCAGATCTTTAATCAGAACTTTATGAAATGTATGTACAGTCGTAATGTGTTTTGCTTGTAAGAAGCTAAAATGAAAACTGTTGATAAATTTTATGAATAATGAGAAATTCAAATATGTTGGTATGAAACTGTATTCTGTAGCCTTTCAAATATGCATCCAAAAGCCAGTAGAGGCAAAGTAGCACAGTTATAGATTTCAAATTGGATCCTGTGTCTGGGTTTTATTCTGCATACTGAATAGAATGTATATGCATTTCAATCCATGAAGTCTGAATGAGTCATACCTGTCAACTTTTCTGTGATGGTATTAGAAAAACTTGCCAGGGCCTCAATTTGGAACAAATTATTGTTCTATCACCAGATTGTTTAGGTCCATAGTAACTGAAGATTACACATTCAAGATTTATTTTCCACATTATTATAGGTGATAGTCTATATGATTTTAAGTAAATATTTCTTCTCTTTTTAGATTTACTCTCAGCATATTGTGAATGGCTTCCTCAGTCAGAACATTATCTCATTGAGACAAAATGGCCACCTGTCACATGATCATCATGTCAAAAAACGTAAGAAAAGTTCAATAATCAGCACCCATTAACCCTTTGTGTGGGACTTGTGAAGTGTAGAGCTTTCCAGAATAAGATGTATTAAATTTTCTATTATTTGATGTCACATATGGTGATATATCATGCAACACCATCTACAGTGATACATCACATGACATGATGTACGGTGACATGTAACGCCTTCGGAAGTGATTTATCATATGACACCATCTACAGTGATATATCACATGATATGGTCTACGGTGACATGTAACGCCTTCAGAAGTGATTTATCATATGACACCATCTACAGTGATATATCACATGATATGGTCTACGGTGACATGTAACGCCTTCAGAAGTGATTTATCGTATGACACCATCTACAGTGATATATCACATGATATGGTTTACATAGACATGTGACACCTTCAGCGGTGATTTATCATATGACACCATCTACAGTGATATACAGTGACATGTGACACCTTCAGCAGTGATTTAACGTATGACACCATCTACAATGACATATCACATGATGCGATCTGTAGTGACACATGATACCTTCAGCAGTGATTTTATCATATGACACCATTTACAGTGATATATCACATGATATGATCTACAGTAATGTGACGCCATCAACAGTTATTTATCATGTGACACCATCTACACAGAAATATCATGATGCGATATACAGTTACATATTATATGATACCATTAATATGGATATGTCATATGACACCATCTACAGTGATATATTATGTAATGTGATCAACAGTGATATATCATTTGGAGATTTCTACAGCAATTTGATACCAACTACATTATCATATTATGTGATGCCATGTATGGTGACATAAACATGTATATGATGAAATCAGCAGTGATACATATGATATCATCAACAGTGACATGGGGCCATCTATAGAGACATGTGGTGTGATCTGCAGTGATATACATGTATCATGTTCATCGTCCACAGTGATGTATCATATTGCACCATCTACAGGGCTACATCATATTACATTGTGTATCGGTATGTGCTGCTGGTCGGAGATTCTCATGCCTATGCTAGTGTTATAGAATACAGGAATATAATACAAATGATATATAGAAGAAGTCATGAATTTGATAACTAGACTGTAGTAAGCAGAATTTTAGAGGAGAACAGGAAAGAAGTTGTGCATTTACACCCTATCTTCTGTCAGAAATCAAGTCTTCATACAAAATAGCAACTGCCAACAGAAAATCTTTTCCTCATACAAGTAATTCACTGTCAGTCACATCTGTCCGTATGACAAACATCTTATGGAATTTGTTATATATTGTTAATGGATTGGTTGTTTCTTGTTTCAGAAAGATATAAAATGATAATATCTTAAAATGTTTGGGTTTTTTTCTGTAGACACATCTCTGTTTATAATCTGTTCTTTGATGAGATATAAGATTTGACAATAACCATCTATACAATCCTGACCATCTTGTTAGCTTCATTCTGCTAGGTGTCACATCTGGTACACATGGGAGTGATCCTACTATTAAAGACACTGTGTTATGAACTGACCTGAGGTCATATCTTTATTCTTATGTGGTCATATTCATATACACACATACCAAAATTCCTTGTCAGCAAAATTTCCACATGCCTAGTCAGAGAAAGTTCATACTTGGCAGAAATGTGTTTTATGGCGAAACATTGTGTCATGACCTTTACTGTAAGTCATACCTCCAAAAAATCAAGATCATTGTGAACATTGGTAAATTTGAGGCATAATTACTACGTTTTACTATGAATAGGTTCGTACTTCGTAAAAATAGTTTTACGGCACGGTAAACAGTGCGTTACGACCGTAACCAAAACCTCCAAGGTCCTGCTCACCTCAAAGTTATGTGAATTTTATGTTCGTTCCAGAATTTCTACATGCTTTATTTATGCATTCTTTCGGTTTGTTTCTCAGAATGATTGAAGAGACATGCCTTTTGATTTGATTCCGGAATCGAGATTAAAGTTGTATGGCAGGGCTATTGATGACTGTATCATTTTTAGTTCTATAAGACTAATTGCCCTTTGTAGAAAGATGTTACCCTGAAGCGCGGCAGGTACATTATCTTTGACTCTTGTTTTACGTCACAATAAGATTCACTTACACGGTGACGGCATTTGTCTGATGTGATGCAGATAATTTTAAACATTTACAGCGCACCCACCCGAAGCACTGAGAAATCTATCAGTTATGTTTATCCGACACGGGACCTCGGTTTTTATTATACGCCCGTCTTAAGACGGGGCGTATAATTATGTTATGGCGTTGTCTGTCCGGCATCCGTCTTTTGTCTGTCCGGCATCCGGGATAAGTTTGTCCGGCTATTACTTCTTCCCCTGTGCATGGATTTCAGTAATATTTCACAGAATTGTTACTTAGGACACAAGGGTGTGTCATGACCTTGATCCAAGGTCATAGGTTCAAGGTCAAGGTCACAACATGCAAAGTGAGTAAAACTTTGTCTGGACCGTAATTTCTTCCGCTGTGCATGGATTTCAGTAATATTTCACAGAATTGTTACTTAGGACCCAAGGGTGTGTCATGACCTTGACCCAAGGTCATAGGTCAAAGGTCATGGTCACAACTTGCAAAGTGAGTAAAACCTTGACCGGGCCATAACGTCTTCCCCTGTGCATGGATCTCAATACTATTTCACAGAATTGTTACTTAGGGCCCATGGGTGTGTCATGACCTTGACTCAAGGTCAAAGGTCATGGTCACAGCTTGCAAAGTGAGGAAAACCTTGTCAGGACTATTACTTCTTTCCCTGTGCATGGATTTCAATAATATTTCACAGATTTGATACTTACAACCCAAGGGTGTGTCATGACCTTGGTCAAAGGTCAAGGCCACAACATGCGAAGTGAGTAAAACTTTCTCCAGACCATTTCTTCTTGCCCTGTGCATGGATTTCAATAATATTTCACAGAATTATTACTTAAGACCAAAAGGTGTGTCAAGATATTGTCCCAAGGTCATAGGTGAAAGGTCAAGGTCACAACATGCAAAGTGAGTATAACCTAGTTCGGGCTATAACTTCTTCCCCTGTGCATGGATTTCAATATTTCACAGGTTTTTAGCTCACCTGAGCCAAAGGCTCAAGTGAGCTATTGTGATCAATCGTCGTCCGTCCGTCGTCCGTCGTTAACTTTTCACATTTTCGACTTCTTCTCCAGAACCACTAAACAGAATTTGATGAAACTTGATAAGCATGTAGTACTCATGGTCCCCTACAAGTGTTGTTGTTTTTCGTCCAGATTCATCAACAGGTGGCGCCACCACAGGCAAAAGTAGGTCAAAGAGGGTACCCTCCTTTGACAAACTTCTTCTTCAGACCGGGGGCATACAGAGACAAACCAAATGCATAGGAATGATCTAGAGGGATGTGTGAAGAAGTGTTGTTATTTTTGGTTCCATTCCGAAATCAAATTTTTGACGTTTTTTTGTACTTGGTAATTTTAATGCAGAAAAGAGGTATTTTTTTCTTTTGGTAAACATTGATGCATTAATTTGGTTTAATTTTATCATTTTGATGGTAAGAAATACTACTGCGAAGAAAATTTTTCAATATTTTATGTTTTGGATTTTTTATGAATTTTTTAAGACTTTCAAGAAAAAGGGGGGGGGGGGTGGGATAATTGGTGTAAACATTTCACAGTTTGAACTTTTTCTTCGGAACCACTTGCTGGAATTCAATGAAACTTGGCATGCATCAAATACTCAAGGTCCCCGACAAATGTGGTCATCTTTGTCAGGATCCATGAACAGGTGGCACCACCACAGACAAAAGTAGGTCACAGAGGGTACCCTCCTTTGACAAACTTCTTATTCAGATCGGGTGCATACAGCGACAAACCGACTGCATAGGAATGAGATAGAGGCATATGGGAAGAAGTGTTTATATTTTTGGTTCCATTCCGAAATCAAATTTTTGACGTTTTTTCATTTTTATTTCGGACTTTGTTATTTTAATGCATTAAAGAGTTATTATTTTCTTTTAGTAAACATTGATGCATTCATTTGGTTTCATTTAATCATTTCTATGGTAAGGAATGCTGGTGTGAAGGAATTTTTTCAATATCTCGATTTTTGAATTTTTTATGAATTTTTTAAGACTTCCAAGAAAAGGGGGGGGGGACAATTTTTCATATCTTCAACTTGATCTACAGAACAACTTGAAGGATTGTGATAAAACTGGGTAGGATGCAAGTACTCATAGTCCTTTTCAAAGGTTTTGTTTTTTGTGCGGATCATCCAAATTGGTTAACAGATAATGCCACTATGTCTAAAAGTAGGTCTCACAATGGTACATATACCACTTGGTAATTGAAATATGGAGAGTAGCGGTTCAAATCCAGCTGTGGTCAAAAAAATTTTTTTTTTTTTTACACATCAAAATAAGTTTTTAGATGTTTCTCAACACTCAACATATGAAATTAGGAATTTTACGTTTAAGACTTCCAAAAAAAAAAGGGGGGGGGGGTTGGCCATTTTTCACATTTTCAACTTTTTCTACAAAACTGTTTGAAGGATTTTAATAAATCTTGGTAGAAATAAGTCACTTATGATCCTCTTCAAATTCTGTTGTTTTCGTCCAGACCTCTTTACAGGTGGCGCCACCATAGTCAAGAGTAGGTCACAAAAGAGTTCCCTCGTTTAACAATATTCTTTTTCATACGGGCTGTCTACAGAGACAAACAGAATGCATAGAAATGATCTAGAGGGATGAGTGAAGATGTATTGTCATTTTGGTTCCCTTCCAAAATCAAATTTTAGAATTTTTTTTCGACATTTCTTTGGACTTGGTGATTCAGTGCAGAAAAAAGTGTCATATTTCCTAGTTAATTGATAATGATGATTTCTTATGGACTATTGTGATCATAATTATGGTAAGGATTGTTACTTTGAAAGAATTTTGTCAATATCTCAATTTTTGGATTTTCTATGAATTTTTTAAGACTTCCAAATGAGGGTGTATAGGAACAATTCAATCACATTTTTCACTTCTGCTGTTATACCACATGAAAGATTTTAATGAAACATGGAATACATGAAGTACTAAAAGTCCTCTATCAATTTGGTAAATTTCATCCAAATTGGTTAACAGATAATGCCACCATGTCTAAAAAGCAGTTCTCACAATAGTACATATACCACTTGGTAATTGAAATATGGAGAGTAGCGGTTCAAATCCAGCTGTGGTCAAAATTTTTTTTTCATTTCTTTACACATCTAAATAAGTTTTTAGATGTTTCTCAACACTCAACATATGAAATTAGGCAATTTTAAGTTAGATCTGGACAATATTGAAACAATTGTTGTTCATGACCCAGACTTGAAATCAGTCAACAAAAGGCCCCACCTAAAGAAAATGACTAACTTGTTGCCCTGAATGACTTCTTGCAGAGACAAAGGAAATGCTTAATATCAAAATCACCTGAATGGATGTGCAAAAAAGCGTTGTTTTTTATTCTAGCCTGAAATAAAATTTGACATATTTTCAACATCTGTGTTGACTTAGTCACATTAATGCAAAAATAAATTAATTCTTCCTTCATGCATGACTGAAAATATAGGTACTCAGGTGAGCGATATAGGCCCACTTGGGCCTCTTGTTATTGTTACTTGGGACCCAAGAGTGTGTCTTGACCTGCTGTGGAGATGCAATGTAATGTGATAACTCAAGTAAACCTCAGTTGTTTTTCATGAAACTTATACAGAATGCTTAAATAGTGTAGGGAAGCCACTTTTTAATTTTGAGCAAATTCCATTTTGTTGTTACAGAGGTATGGGACTTAGATCCCTCTTTTTGGATTTCAGTATTTCAAAAAAGTATTACCAAAGAGACCCATGTTTGGGGGTAATAAAACCATACGTTCATATTGATCCCGTCCAAAGTAAGCGACGAGCGTATTATGCCACGCTAGGCGTTGCTCTTGTTATCTCATTCTATAGACAGGACGCCGGCGAGACTCGAACCAGGAACCTTTCTGTTACGAGCCAAGCACCTGACGGTTTCATGTACGCAGGCGCTGGGTGTATTATGCAATTTTGGCGTTGTTCTTGTTTCAGTGCGAAAATCATTACTACTTCAGTTGGTCAAGACGGGTCGATCTCGTGCATTACAATACAAATGTAGTTTGTGATCGCTACTCTTCTGAGGCTATTCATCACAAAGTAAGTTATAGTTTCATTTTGTCAGATATGTGGTTCATATCCAAAAGACCCAAACCCAGTCGTATGTTTGTGACAAAGAATTGGTCAGAAGAAGTGTGCAATAAAGATATATTCACCGAATTACCGAAAATTTTTGACGTTTTTAATTGATCAGATAAACAGATAAATACATATATGCATTTATGGCGACTTCAGTCACAAAGTCAGTTTTAAGAACCAAACAATTCGATATATCGATTAAATTGAGAAAGGTGTGAAATGAAATTTCACCACACATTAACTTATCTGCGACGACGGCTTTTTATGTCAGTATGATGAATTTTCGTAAACCCTCCTCCTTTTTCCATTTTCAATTGATTTTAGACATGGTGAGCTATGATCGATATAAAATCTCCCTTTATCATTATTTTGTTGACATGCAAACCCAATTATCGATGCTAGTTCTGCCAAATTACAATACACTAATCAATACACTAACATGAAATTCTCCACAACAGTGGAAGGCGGAATTAGCCACCCGAACATTCAATTACCATATTGTAAGACTCGGACAAAGCGCATTCATTTATTTGCACACAATCTGCACATTCATTCACTCGTGCTTCGTTGCATTCGATTGAAATTTTAAACTGTTGTCAGAATTTTAATACAAGTTTCTCGACAAGTTCAAACGCGCCGATAAGACCAGTTAGAGTGATAAGAACATGTTTTCAAATAAATAACATCGGAGGGGATATACACAATACATTGTCGTCTTTGAGCTTTATCTGAAGTGGAGACAATTGAACTAGGTGTCAAGTCCATCGGACGCGTTAACACCTTAACACCGACTGTACCTCATTACTTTAAACCTCATTTATCCAATAGACCTATACAAGAGGTAGCGAGCATCAACTATACGAATTTATACAATAGGAATAGATTGTATAGCCATACAAGTGAAATACAGTGATATAGAATAAGAGGAATATAGTCCGAAAGGCATACAAGGAGAATATAGTTTTAAAATACGATAATAGTAATACCAAAATACATAGTGTATGCCGTATGGTGCATGTGCCCGGTACACTGGGAGTGTATGGGACATACTGAGTATGTGGGAAGTATAATTCACGACAAATTATACATATCTATTTCATGCTGACAAGGACATTATTTTGTAATCGTTAAACTTGTATCAATGGTTTTCACAATGACGGAGAATAACGAACAGACATTTATCATTGTCAAATATGGAGGTAAGGGATGATTTTTTTATGTTTTATTATAGCTTTCAAAAGGATTATAATTACCGTTTACATTTTAATTCAAGGTAGGAAAGAGTGTTACTTAAACTGAATTACTATAATAATAGAATTTCCATATAATTGTACTAGTTTATTAAAAGAGGTTAACCAACAGTCCCCGTGGTAACGGGATACGATATCATTTTGCTTGGCATGTCCTTATAGTGGGAGAAGGTGCCTTACGCATTTGTTTGTAATGGTTACGCGTTTGATGAACAACGATATGGCAATACTAGGTTTAGTAAATCGTAGACATTGGGGCTACTGATTAATAACTTTCCTTGGTAGTTACCGGAGGACGGTGGCGGCATGTAATATGTACTTTGTCAAGTCAGTTTATAAGCAATTCGCTTTTCTTGAGGATCATGTTATCCCCTCCATCCTCTGAAGGAGTACCATGTGGTACCCCCACCCCACCGGATCTATATAAAATCGTTTGTGGAGTATCTCCTAGACAACCATTCTGTATATATCTCGAATGTACCAATTAATTTTTAAAATTTTATGCTAACATTCAACACTTTTTAAGAACGGCTAAAAAGAAAATTTGGTAAAGAGTTTTGTAGATGTACCTTTACGACAACCCATGACAGAATAAAGCCTGTTACTGTGTTAAGCTCCATCTAGACGACTTTATTATACATACTTATTGTAAAATCGCCCAATAGTCAATACTGAACATATCATGTTATTTTATTGGTTTAATCATTAAGGTTTGAAAAGTGGCATAAAGGCTAGTCATTTATATAATTACCTTGTACAAATTGTAAAACCCAACATCAAAAGAAGATCGGGCTTAGAAGAGAAATTTAAATGAATTTTGCTCTCATGTTTGTTAGCTTCACTAGCTGAAGATTTAATATCCGTAAGGTAGATGTAAATATTTATAGTGTATTGAATAGGAGACTTTTAAATCCAGCTGTGTAGGAGTTTCCCGTCTATAGCAAGTGATTCGAATTTCCCAATATCAAAATATTAAGAGTTTTGATTCATTGAAATGCTATAAATGCCATGTGTTGAGATGAGATGGAAAGTGGGGGGAGGGGGGGGGGGGGGGGGTTAGTGATGCTTCTTGTGGGAAAAGTGTTTGTTTTTTTTTAAAAGTAAAATATTGCGAAATGGTGTGGCCATCAGACTACCCCTACATACTTAGGAGGTAGAATTACACTAAAACTTGTCAAAGGTCAGATACGACAAGGGTAAAATAATGTTGAAATCAGAAATCCCAGGAAAAATAATCATCTCCTGAAAAGCTACGTTCGCTACCTAAGATCAAACTTATATAAATATAAACCTGAGGAAATTTAAGCCAAAAGGAGTGTGTGTGCAGCGATGTTGTAAACATATCTCCTATGTGTCGCAGCTTCATCGAATTTTACAGAAATATACATATATTTATGTTTCTGCTTATATTTACTACTGTATTGCAACTGTAAATAACTTTGTTATGAATAATAAATAATTTCCCCTCTTAATTGCTAAAGAGGCGGTAAAACACTCGTTTTCCTAATCCATAATTCATATATACAGAACAAGTCAAGTAGATCAATACACATATAATAATACTCAATCTGAATTTTACTGACTTATTGATTTTTATAACAAGTCACCATATCAAACTTTAAACTAAAAGAGTAAAAGTCGCCACATATAAATTCTAAACCAACTCTGGATCAAAGTCGTTAAAAAACTGCCATACGTTTTATATAACGTATACCTTGATGTTAAATACAAATTGGAGGGTAGTATTTGATTGATTGAACTGACGTAGAAGATTACTGTTTGTTCTTCAATCCTAATTCTTGTGTATTTTACAATGACTAAACGCTCATGCAGCGCCGACCCTATTAACTTTAGATTGTATCTAAATGAAGTGTTGATTCCCAAAACAATTCCCACTTAAAGCGCAGACAACAATAGTCACGGATTAACGATAATCCGCTGATTACGTGCGTTAACACTTAGACCTCTTACTGCATTGTTAGACTTTTTTGTCACAGCTGGATAACATGATAACCTACTATGCCTTTACGTATCTACAGGCAACGCAAGAATGGACTAGAAAATGCCATCCGTAGATTCAGGGTTAAATCCCAAACACGACTTTAACAAGTGAGTTGGGAAATAAAGGAATTTACACATGCGCAGGTCTAGGCATGGTGAACATTTATAATTTGGGGGGGGGGATGTTTTTTTTTTTTTTATTCTTTCTTTCTTTTTTTTTTTTTTGCAATATTTATCATATATAGTACAGATTACCAACAGTATGTGGCGTAACCAGAGATCGAACTTGGTGCGGATGATATATAGTACATGTATATAGTTTATTAAAACTTGTTAATGTTTATGATTTACATGTAAATATGCAACAGAGTACTTTTGTTTATCTCAAACATCAGAAACTTATGAAACACAATCACCGTATCTACCCTATCTAACTCCTCTAAGTTAACCCGGATCAGCGCTTGATACCACAGAAATTTTGGCGAGGCCACTAATCAGGTGTCGATTTTTATCTCTCGTCTGGACAGAAACTATAACTTATTGATCTACATTTCTCCATACAAAGTACGACTGAATCTAAAACTTGTATTTCTTTGTCATACAGTCATACAAAATAAGTCTATCATACGGTCATGTGACACCTAACCCATATAGCAAAAGTTCTCCATATACATGCCTTATATTATGGTGTCATAACTCTCTGACATTGGATAACAGTATTAGGAAGTACGCAAAAAGAGAGATAGAGAGAGAGAGAGGTCTGGGGTTGGGTGGTTCGTCATACCACGTTATTCTTTTCTGTCTTTCAAATATTCATATGATAAATTTTATGTGAGAGGAAACTTTCCACAAATGCTTACAAATATTTTGTAATGTAAAAATAACTTTTTTTAATTGCCAGATAACCAGCAAGCTTTATTTAATCCTTGGTGTTCCAGTCGTACTCTAATGAATTGGATAAGGAAGAAATGTAAATGTGAAGAAGATGGTGAGTACGAATTAAATAGCACCATCTACAACAACCAAGATCATAGTAGTAGTAGTAGTAGTTTTAGTAGTAGTAGTAGTAGTAGCACTAGTACGTGGTGTAGTAGTAGTAGTAGTAGTAGTAGTAGTAGCACTAGTACGTGGTGTAGTAGTAGTAGTAGTAGTAGTAGTAGTAGTAGTAGTAGCAGCAGCAGCAGCAGTAGATGTTGTTGTTATGACATTCGACACGTGCATGTTCATTCTTTTAGTGTATATTTATGATATCTATATATTATATTCTCTATACCCACAAATTGTTTTACTGAGAATGAATGGATCTGAATCACAGTATGTGATAATACTAGTGGCAGAGGGATATAATACCTTATTGTATTCAATGGTCGTTACTTAAACAAGGACTTTACAAAATTAAAGATGAAATGTACAAAATTGGTGATACGATGCTTGTTACTGAATACAGTAACAAGGAGAGGAGAATTAAATGGATTTCATGATATTAGGAAAAATGCAGAGAGCATCCAAGGACGCCTGCCCAGTCTAGCATTTGATATGGATCATTCTTAATGAAGGGCAGTTCAGAAGAGCTGTCATATCTCATGTTTACCAAGTCCTGAATACGTAAACAATGTGCATGCCTGTATTATCCTGTATTGGCGACAGTGGTATACAGTCAACAACGAGTACACGATCTGACAGGGGTAGCTGTTTACTGGACACTTCTATTGCATTGACGGAAGACAGACCCTCAGAGATGTCATCGTTTTACTTCAAACCTTTCCTTTATTGATTATTGATAGAAGACATGCTTTCAGACGTGTCATCGTCTTCCATCCATCCTTTCCTTTATTATATCCCCGCTACGATATAGGGGGGGGGGGGGTTATACTGGAATCACCGTGTCCGTCTGTCCGGCAATTTGGTTTTCCGGGCTTTTTTCACATGCTTAGACATATTGAACTGAAACTTGGTATATAACTGCAGTGTGATGATCTATATAGCTACATATTGAGTTTTACCTTTGTCGTGATTGACACACTTTTCCAAGAGTTATTGCCCTTTGACCAAAATTCATTTTCAAGACTTTTTCTCGCGTGCTTTGACATATTGAACTGAAACTTGGTATATGACTTCGATGTGATGATCAACAGATCGAGTTTTACTTATATTGAGATTGACCCACTTTTCTAAGACTTACTGCTCTTTGACAAAAAATTATTTTCCGGACTTTTCTCTCACATGCTTTGACATATTAAACTGAAACTTGGTATATAACTTCGATGTGATGACCTACAGATCGAGTTGTACTTTTGTTGCGATTGACCCACTTTTCCAAGAGTTATTGCCCTTTGACCAAAATTCAATTTCAAGACTTTTTCTCGCGTGCTTTGACATATTGAACTGAAACTTGGTATATGACTTCGATGTGATGATCAACAGATCGAGTTTTACTTATGTTGCGATTGACCCACTTTTCTAAGAGTTATTGCTCTTTGACAAAAATTTATTTTCCGGACTTTTCTCTCACATGCTTTGACATATTAAACTGAAACTTGGTATATAACTTTGATGTGATGACCTACAGATCGAGTTGTACTTTTGTTGCGATTGACCCACTTTTCCAAGAGTTATTGTCCTTTGACCAAAATTCATTTACCGCACTTTTCTCATGTGCTTTGACATATTGAACTGAAACTTGGTATATAACTTCGATGTGATGATCTACAGATCTAGTTTTAACTTTCATTTAATTTTCTTGTGACAAGACCCTTTAATAAGCACCAAATGTTCAGCTTCCTATCAAGCTATGTTGACTACTCTTCTCTGCTGTCTTGTCATAAAGGGATGAATTACTGCATGTTTCAACTTTGTTGCCGTGGGTAGTATTTGTCCTGTTAGGACAGCTCTAGTTGATTATTGGTGGAAGATAGACACTCAGACGTGTCATCGTTTTCCATCATCCTCTCCTTTATTGATTATTGGTGGAAGACAGACTCTCGGAAGTGTCATCGTTTTCCATCCATTCTTTCCTTTATTGATTAATGGTGGAAGACAGACTCTTGGAAGTGTCATCGTTTTCCATCCATCCTTTCCCTTATTGATTATTGGTGGACGACAGACTCTCAGACGTGTCATCGTTTTCCATCCATCCTTTTTTTATTGATTATTGGTGTAAGACAGACTCTCAGAAGTGTCATCGTTTTCAATCCATTATTATTGATTCTTCAGTTTTATCTTTATGAATAACTATAAACTGATTTCAGCCTAGAAAATAAGACTTTCTGTTTACGATTTCTTGAATTGTTTGTAAATTTGTGGGTACTTTTACCAATTAAGATACGATGAATTGATGCTGTACAGCAGTGTTATCGTAAAACAACGTTTTGTAACCAAATAATATGATACCAATAAGAAAACTTACGGGTTATATTTGCTTCTTTGCAGTGATGATAGATTTGGTAGACCTAGAAGGCCAAGTGAAGAATCTGTCTGCACGAAACAAGGAATACGCAAGCGAGGTGGTCAACGGCCGGGAAACTTACGTTCTCATTCGTGTGGAGAGTAAGTGACTTTGAGAAATTCTAATAGTATATGCTATAATGGCGATGTACAATGATAAGCACAGTATGATCTTCTTCGCAATGCGTTGGCTGGTTGACTAACTAGTGTTTTACGTTCCGTTCACCCATGCTTGGTATTCGGTCACTAAAGCCACAATATGCTGTGTGTTACTATTCGGTCACAAGAGCCTCGGATACTCTCTGTACGTATTTGACCATCAGAGTCTCGGTGTAATCAATCTGTACCTAGTCGGTCACCAAAGCCTCGGTATACCATCTCCTATTCATTCACCGTAGCATTGCTATACTCTCGATACTTATTTGGTCACCAGAAACTCGGGATATTCTCTATACCTATTCTGTCACAAGAACCGCGGCATAACCTCTATATCGATTCGGTCACCAAAGCCTCGGTATACTCTCTGTACCTATTCTGTAAACTGAACTTTGGAAGAATTTTTGTACCTATTCGGTCACCAGATCCTCGGTATACTCTACATATTCGGTCACCAGAACCTAAGTATACTCTGTACATTCTCGGTCACCAAAACCACCGCATAACCTCTATACCTATTCGATCACCAGAGCCTCGGTATAATCTGTGTACCTATCCGATCATCAGAACCTCCGTGTAATCTCTATACTTATTTTGTCACCAGAACCTCGGTATAATCTTTGTATCTATTCGGTCATCAGGGCCTCGATATAATTGATATACCCATTCGGTCACTAGAATCTCTGTATATTCTCTGTACCTATTCAGTCACCAGAACCTCGGTATACTTTCTATACCTGTCGGTCACCTACTCTTTGGACTTATTCGGTACCATCTTCACTTCGTCATGAATTTAAGCCATGCAACAATTTCTTCACCGGTGGAGATGTCAAGGTTGCCAAAACTGGGTAACGTAACGTGAATGTGATGTATTAGTTAAAATGTCATAAGTTTACTTAAGAGAAATTGACAAAATTGACAAAAATAGAAACTTTTTATCATTCATAGTTTCCTTTCGTAAAATTGAGTTTTTCCATTTCCTTCGATTCTCTGTATGGTAATATTTCATACCCAAGTTGTCTGCTGATGTCTGACAGTTTTATTTCTATGTCAAGGTATTTGAGTATCCTGTCTCGGATTAGTGTCTGACAGTTTTATCTCTATGTCAAGGTATTTGAGTATCCTGTCTGACAGTTTTACCTCTATGTCAAGGTGTTTGATTATCCTGTCTCGGACTGATGTCTGACAGTTTTACCTCTATGTCAAGGTGTTTGAGTATCCTGTCTGACAGTTTTACCTCTATGTCAAGGTGTTTGAGTATCCTGTCTGACAGTTTTATCTCTATGTCAAGGTGTTTGAGTATCCTGTCTGACAGTTTTATCTCTATGTCAAGGTGTTTGAGTATCCTGTCTGACAGTTTTATCTCTATGTCAAGGTGTTTGAGTATCCTGTCTCGGACAGGTGTCTGACAGTTTTATCTCTATGTCAAGGTATTTGAGTATCCTGTCTCGGACTGATATCTGACAGTTTTATCTCTATGTCAAGGTATTTGAGTATCCTGTCTCGGACAGGTGTCTGACAGTTTTATCTCTATGTCAAGGTATTTGAGTATCCTGTCTCGGACTGATGTCTGACAGTTTTATCTCTATGTCAAGGTATTTGAGTATCCTGTCTCGGACTGATGTCTGACAGTTTTATCTCTATGTCAAGGTATTTGAGTATCCTATCTCGGACTGATGTCTGACAGTTTTATCTCTATGTCAAGGTATTTGAGTATCCTGTCTCGGACTGATGTCTGACAGTTTTATCTCTATGTCAAGGTGTTTGAGTATCCTGTCTCGGACTGATGTCTGACAGTTTTATCTCTATGTCAAGGTATTTGAGTATCCTGTCTCGGACTGGTGTCTGACAGTTTTATCTCTATGTCAAGGTATTTGAGTATCCTGTCTCGGACTGATGTCTGACAGTTTTATTTCTGTGTCAAGGTATTTGAGTATCCTGTCTCGGACTGGTGTCTGACAGTTTTATCTCTATGTCAAGGTGTATTAGTATCCTGTCTGACAGTTTTATCTCTCTGTCAAGGTGTTTTAGTATCTTGTCTGACAGTTTTATCTCTATGTCAAGGTACCTGAGTGTCCTGTCTGACAGTTTTATCTCTATGTCAAGGTTTTTGAGTATCCTGTCTGATAGTTTTATCTCTATGTCAAGGTATTTGAGTGTCCTGTCTGACAGTTTTATCTCTATCTCAAGGTATTTGAGTATCCTGTCTGACAGTTTTATCTCTATGTCAAGGTGTTTGGGTATCCTGTCTGACAGTTTTATCTCTATGTCAAGGTGTTTGAGTATCCTGTCTGACAGTTTTATGTCTATGTCAAGATATTTAAATATCCTGTCTGACAGTTTTATCTCTATGTCAAGGTGTTTGAGTATCCTGTCTGACAGTTTTATCTCTATGTCAAGATGTTTGAGTATCCTGTCTGACAGTTTTATCTCTATGTCAATGTATTTGAGTATCCTGTCTGACAGTTTTATGTCTATGTCAAGATATTTAAATATCCTGTCTGACAGTTTTATCTCTATGTCAAGGTGTTTGAGTATCCTGTCTGACAGTTTTGTCTCTATGTCAAGATATTTAAGTATCCTGTCTGACAGTTTTACCTCTATGTCAAGGTGTTTGAGTATCCTGTCTGACAGTTTTATCTCTATGTCAAGGTGTTTGAGTATCCTGTCTGACAGTTTTATCTCTATCTCAAGGTATTTGAGTATCCTGTCTGACAGTTTTATCTCTATGTCAAGGTGTTTGGGTATCCTGTCTGACAGTTTTATCTCTATGTCAAGGTGTTTGAGTATCCTGTCTGACAGTTTTATGTCTATGTCAAGATATTTAAATATCCTGTCTGACAGTTTTATCTCTCTGTCAAGGTGTTTGAGTATCCTGTCTGACAGTTTTATCTCTATGTCAAGGTACCTGAGTGTCCTGTCTGACAGTTTTATCTCTATGTCAAGGTTTTTTAGTATCCTGTCTGATAGTTTTATCTCTATGTCAAGGTATTTGAGTGTCCTGTCTGACAGTTTTATCTCTATCTCAAGGTATTTGAGTATCCTGTCTGACAGTTTTATCTCTATGTCAAGGTGTTTGGGTATCCTGTCTGACAGTTTTATCTCTCTGTCAAGGTGTTTGAGTATCCTGTCTGACAGTTTTATGTCTATGTCAAGATATTTAAATATCCTGTCTGACAGTTTTATCTCTATGTCAAGGTGTTTGAGTATCCTGTCTGACAGTTTTATCTCTATGTCAAGATGTTTGAGTATCCTGTCTGACAGTTTTATCTCTATGTCAATGTATTTGAGTATCCTGTCTGACAGTTTTATGTCTATGTCAAGATATTTAAATATCCTGTCTGACAGTTTTATCTCTATGTCAAGGTGTTTGAGTATCCTGTCTGACAGTTTTATCTCTATCTCAAGGTATTTGAGTATCCTGTCTGACAGTTTTATCTCTATGTCAAGGTGTTTGGGTATCCTGTCTGACAGTTTTATCTCTATGTCAAGGTGTTTGAGTATCCTGTCTGACAGTTTTATGTCTATGTCAAGATATTTAAATATCCTGTCTGACAGTTTTATCTCTCTGTCAAGGTGTTTGAGTATCCTGTCTGACAGTTTTATCTCTATGTCAAGGTACCTGAGTGTCCTGTCTGACAGTTTTATCTCTATGTCAAGGTTTTTTAGTATCCTGTCTGATAGTTTTATCTCTATGTCAAGGTATTTGAGTGTCCTGTCTGACAGTTTTATCTCTATCTCAAGGTATTTGAGTATCCTGTCTGACAGTTTTATCTCTATGTCAAGGTGTTTGGGTATCCTGTCTGACAGTTTTATCTCTCTGTCAAGGTGTTTGAGTATCCTGTCTGACAGTTTTATGTCTATGTCAAGATATTTAAATATCCTGTCTGACAGTTTTATCTCTATGTCAAGGTGTTTGAGTATCCTGTGTGACAGTTTTATCTCTATGTCAAGATGTTTGAGTATCCTGTCTGACAGTTTTATCTCTATGTCAATGTATTTGAGTATCCTGTCTGACAGTTTTATGTCTATGTCAAGATATTTAAATATCCTGTCTGACAGTTTTATCTCTATGTCAAGGTGTTTGAGTATCCTGTCTGACAGTTTTGTCTCTATGTCAAGATATTTAAGTATCCTGTCTGACAGTTTTACCTCTATGTCAAGGTGTTTGAGTATCCTGTCTGACAGTTTTACCTCTATGTCAAGGTGTTTGAGTATCCTGTCTGACAGTTTTATCTCTATGTCAAGGTGTTTGAGTATCCTGTCTGACAGTTTTATCTCTATGTCAAGATATTTAAGTATCCTGTCTGACAGTTTTATCTCTATGTCAAGATATTTAAGTATTCTTTCTGACAGTTTTATCTCTATGTCAAGGTGTTTTAGTATCCTGTCTGACAGTTTTACCTCTATGTCAAGATGTTTGAGTATCCTGCCTGACAGTTTTATCTACCAAGTGCCTCGGATTAGAAAATCGTTTCAGTTCACTTTTCTCTTTCAGACAATTGTTTTACTCAGTTTTGTCAGAAAGAGTTATAACACAGCGCCGTACTTTTTAGTTTTATCCAGCAATCGATCATTCAATACGCTCTAAGACAGCCAACTAAGAGACAACACAAAGCAGTATAATTATAAAATCAATCACAATCATAGGCTTAGTAAAAAGAGAGACTCTATTAACTTCCAAAATAGCCTCTATTAGCTTTACCTCCCCTCGCGACATTTAAATGTTTCGTATGATTACAACAGCAATTAGGAATCAAATTCTCAAAAGAGAGTGTTCCTCTAAAGTGGTCCTATCAAGTGGGATTTTATCTTAACACATCAATCAATTATCCCTTTTCCTTGTTGTTTTCATATTACTATTGTATTACTCTTAGATTGCATGCAATTGATTATTGAAAACAGTTTTAAATGCTCTGAAAATAACACTATGAATAGTAATTACTATAGCCTCATTACTATAGTGTATAATAGTTACTGGGTTTAAGGTCTGTTTGCGATTTTATTTACCTGGTAACTAAAGCCAAAATGCTTTATTCGTCACTTAAAAACTGAAACCAGTAATTATCTGTAAGTAATCATTGTCAGCTTTATTTCAGATCTCTCTCTCTCTCTCTCTCTCTTACATGTTTATATCATATAGATAATATCTTGCTAATTAAGTATGATTGGTCAATCTTTTTACCATTGCAGAAGTTGCAGACAATAAATATCACTACACGTCGCTGCTGAACGATTTAGAAAACACGAATCCAGATTTACTTGGTGAGTTCAAATTCAAACGGCACGATTGAAAGGAAAACAAAACAAGCAAACAACAAACAGTACAAAACAAATAAAACAAAAAAGACAATGAATTGGTTTTTAGGTTTTACGTTGTTTTAACAGTTTTTGATCCTTCTGTTATACCTCACAAAAAAGATTACTGGATTTATATGATGACGGCACCTGTCTGGTACACGGTCTCGTCATATTTACCTATGCAATGAACTGACCATGGGTATACCGGTAGCCGAGGTTTTGTGTAGGCGTGGCACGTAAAAGATACTCCACTGCTTCGGATGGGTCCGTTGCAAAGGTATGCAATGCATGAGGTAGATCGCTGAGTAACGTAAAAAATAATCAATTAATCAATAGGTCTTCACGTGCACGTTTTCATTTTCTTTGCTGTAAGAGTCATCCCCCTTTATGTATCACATAAATAATGAAGACACGAGCAATAATTGGCCTATTAAATAATTCATTTAAACGGTAATCAGTACTTTTTATGGATAGTATCACATACTTTTTTGTCCAGTCGGTTTCTACTTGCCGTTTTTAATTGTTGATGAAAAATAGAAAAAGAAATCGGATTTACAAATTCATGACTTCTACGTGAACATGTTTACAATGAAGTGTATGATGTTATAACCATTACTGTTATGTGTCTGTAGAAAGGTCTACTGTTTGACTCGTTAGACCAAATCCTAAGAAGATTCAAAATGCTTAGATATACCAAAATTTATTACAGGTAAATTAAGCACTCTTTCAAGACCTCAAACACGAATAAAGACAAAGAAAGGAAAACCTACACCTAAACCGCCAAAAAGCAGTCGTCAAGAATCCCCCTCCAAACGACCAGGTAGCAGTGGGGACAAGAAGAAAAAATAGCCGACTAGAGTCGGTGTGCACGCGGTGTGACGATAGTGAATAATATTAGTCCCATAAGATCATAACAATTACAATAAACATTTATATATCTCGGGGCAAACAATAGTGAGTGAAGTGAGATAGTCCGTCAAAACTTAGACTATACTGTGATATTTGCAAATTATTATTATTATCACCATTTTATATTTTGCTTGTCTTTCTCATAAGTTGAAGACTATTCATTCCATGCTTTGTTTGTAAGATATAAATACATGTACATGTAATTGTCTACATTTCATTTTGTAGATTTAAATCTTTATTTTATACTACCACTGTGATATATCATACTTCACACGGAAAATTAATTTGTATGTTTTATACACTATATATGTCCATATATCTTTAAGTATACACTAAAAAGAATATATATACATTTCATGAATATAAAATATTTATGGCAATTCTAAGCAATCTGAGTTAAAAGCTTCATTTCTAATTAAAGGTGTATTAGTAATATGGAACCTTGAACGCCCATGTTGAGCCTCGATATTCCCCCGTGCCCCTTTCCATATTTTCTATGAACAACCGATTTTCAGTGATGATTTTCTATAGCGGAAGTTTTATTATATTATACCGGTTTTAACGAAAGCCATTTAGCAGGTTGTGCGTTATAATGTTTCTCTGAATATTTCATATCAGTTGCTAAACAATATGTTATAGATGTAATAGGCTTACGCTTGAACATAACTGAGCAGGCATGGGCCCGGTAGTGATTTTGCGCTGAGCAGGCATGGGCTCAGTAGTGATTTTGCGCAGAGCAGGCATGGGCCCGGTAGTGATTTTGTGCTGAGCCTGTGACGCTTTCGATCCGAGTTCGATTTCCGTGTTGTGCTACTTCAGAGGTTAGTTACCTAATATTGCTATGTCGCAAGTTGTTTAGAAATTGTTGAAAGTGACGTGAAACACCACTCAACCAACCTTCCCACCAACACTGAGACATAAATCAAATGGATGACATAAATCAATCTGTTACACTAAAGTTTAAAACATTTATTATGTTTAAACTTAAATTTAAACACAATAAATGTTTTAAACAAATCTGTATAACAAATCTGCACGAATGTGCGAGTATTGCACCATATCAATGATTGATGTATGTCGACCTTACGGATTAAAAGAAAATAAGGCAACAACCAATGGATTCTATGGGACAGCGAAAGACATATTCGAGTAGATTTTTTTTCTTTAATAATAAAAAATCATAATTATATTCAGACAACTTGATACTGCAAATCAGTGTTGGCGACATGTTTGTATATTACCGGATCACATGAACACATGTATATGTCATAGTCCAAATGGCTAGATTTAAGCATTTGGAAATTACATTGAAAGAATCTAAAACAAAAAGATTCATTTTAAGATCCTGAGGTGTACTCTATGAGGTACAGTACAGTGACCTGCAAAAGCTGGCATTTCTTGTTTGACTAAAGGCAAGTACTATGTACGTTTATGTCAGGCGTACGATATTTGGTCGTATGATTTCTTATGTTCGAAGAAATATTGCCAAATTTTCTCATCATGTTCGGACAGACTGTCCGCATCAACATGAATGCTTTCAGTCAGGAAAAGGATGGGGTTTGGGTTGATGTCATATACGAAATTAACTGGTGTCACATGACTATGGTACTAACAACAATGTACCGCAGTGGACATTCACGGACCCCTGAAATTCAGAGGTGAGACCAGGCGCCCGGGAGGAGTGAGCGTCTCCTGTTTGGCTAGCCACATCCGCCGTGGATGCCCTGACATACAAACGAAACAATATAATTCTGCCCTGTATATACACATGAATGTGAACAAACACTTTGAAGAAAGTGTCACAGCCACATAACATCAGGAAAAAGGGTATAATAACACTTTTAAAGTCAAACCCTTAACCCAGCCAAAATTACTGAACCTATGAAAATGACATTCTTTGGGCAAAAGGGGTTGCAACCCAGCACCTGTATAGCCTAGCTATAACAGTTAATAAATTTCTAATCTTTCTTTCTTTCTTTCTTTCGGGGGACGACATCGCTCCGCCCGCACCGAATCACTGGAACTCCTTTGCAGTCTCTGCTTGGAAATAAAAGTAGAGTTATCGCTCTTCGTATGTCAAAGCGCAAGGAAACAAAAGACTCTCTGGCCTGACGGAGTCCGCTTACAAGACCCATTATTTACAGTAGTGATTGATCTCAGTAGTAAGTAAATCTAAGTCGCAGTAAAGTATCAAATCCTTACTAGCACAGTACTAGGCTACTAGTAGAGGCTGTATGTACGGCGACGGCGTTAGAAAGCATTCTTGTCAGACTTCTGTATTCATCATTCACGTAAAATCCAAAAATTAATCTGACTAGGAATAATTTCACAATGACAATATTCGAGCCCTCTGGATGTCAGAATTTTATAAGTTAGTGTGATAAGATATTAGGATTATTCTCACTTATCAGGAGGTCACAATATTTATAATTTTATTACCGAAAACTGAGAGTAGATCTACATCAATTACATCATTACTTGAGGTCACCTGTGTTGTCTCAACTTGGATCTAAGATCAAAGTTGTCCACAATTAAGCTAAACTTCAAGGTCACTATGACATGTCCTTCAATATTGTTATGTCTCAATTTGTACCTAAGGTCACAGTATAAATTCGTGATATTGAGTGTTCCTGTTTTTAGTTTATGATTTGTTTTCCACTTCACAGGGAAAGGGAGCAGGTACCTTAGAATTTGGGACAAAATACCCCATAGCACCATAGAAACTGGGTATCTGTTCTAGCCTGACTATCCTCAATGGCTTGAATAAGAATTCTTACGTATTTTACATTTTATGGTTATTATTTTCAATGCAAATTGTGTGAATTGATCCTTTTTAGGTTGCCGGAACAAATGTCCAGTAAGCTATTGTCATACCACCGATGTCGTTGTCGTCGTCTGTAGACAAATACTTTAACCTGGGTTATACTTTTACAACCATATGAGATTTGGCTTTCATACTTTACGTGTGTATTCCTTGTGACAGGACATGTTCATTGGTACAAAAGATTTTGGCCTACTCACCTTGACCTTGACCTTTGACCTACTTTTCGAAAACTTTAACCTTGGCCATAACTTCTGAACAGCAATAGACAGGACTTTCATATTTCATGTGTGTATTCCTCATGACAAGACGTGTCCATTCGTACAAAACATTTTGGCCCACACAGCGAGCTGTGTTGTCTTCTGACATCTCTTGTATTTATTTACTGTGAGGTAAGTATTTTCTTTGTATGAACAGTGTTACAATGCTGTAACTCTATAACTTTCATTCCTTAGATGCTGGTGTAGCTCAGTGGTTGAGGTGCTTGGCTTTTGAGTGGGAGGTCTGGGTTCGACTGCCACCTTAGGTGCACTGGCATCCTGTCTTTCTGACAAGACAGTAAAATCTGAGGTTCTGTGTTACGGTAGGCATGGAATGTAAAAGATCCCCTCACTGCTTCGAGAGGGCCTGTGCTACGGTAGGCATGGCATGTAAAAGATCCCCTCACTGCTTCCAGAGGGCCTGTTTCAAAGGTATAAATATCTGTGCAATGCATCAGGCCATCATCATTTACTTAAAATAATTGTGGAGTGACGTAAAACATAATCAATCACTTCATTCCTTAGTCTACTCAGACCAAAGAGCCTTTCTCAATGATTGATCTTCTCAAGATCATGATACTTACCTATAGATTGCTTTTGACCAAAGAAGGATCCTTATTGTCTTCATTTCGTTAAAAGGTTATAAATCAAGATTATAGGACTTTTCCGCTGAAATGGGGAGGGGGGGGGAGTATTTATATTAAGACAGTTCTTGTTATATCTGTTATATTATACAGATAATTAGTCTTTATTTTCTCACAGATGATGCACTAGATGTTTCAAACAACACTTTTTCTTCATGTAACATGGTTTCGTATTGGATCTTACGTAGTTCATCTGGTGTAACTCTGTCATATAGGACGCTGATATATATAGCATGAACAGATCTAGCCATGGATTACATATTAGCATTGTCTGGTGGCTACTTCTACATCCTGGGATTCTGGTGGTGTGTCCAGGTATGTTTGGTAGAAGTATTGTATGCTGTTATGTTTGTGGTGTTTGGTTGAATGTTATACAAATACAAGTAGATACCAAGCTTAACAAAAGACTGTCAGAAAGAAAGGATTTCAATATGCAGCAGAGGTCAGTGAATAGTTATACTGGTATATATGCACAACGCGCATTATATCTCATAAATGCATCAGACATTGTACTTTATTCCTGCATGAAAACACAAAATAAGACACTTATTCTATATATATAAAAACAGATGAGTTTAACTACCGTTATTATGTCATGTGCCAGTACGATGCGGATAACATAAGCATGGAGATACTGATGTGTTATTTTGCATCTTGTAAGATTTCAAGAACTCAAAGCTGTTGCATGCATGCCAGATTTTATCACTGGAACTGTTAATACCATTATATCTACAGACATTGATTTTAACCATCTATTTCATATGTTGTTTGTCTGTCTGTTGTCAAATTTAACCTTCGTCATAACTTTTGAAACGTGAGAGATAGAGACTTCATATTTGGCATGTATACTCCAATTATACCAAGGTCAGTCACCTCTTGACTTTAACCATGACCTCAATGCTAAATTCATGTTGCCGTCGGAGGCATAGTGTTTCACAAAGACCTCTTGTTTTATCTAAATATAACCTATCAGAAGAAGCTTATTCATACATCTGTAGGCAGTATTCATAGATCAATGAGTTAAGTTACATCAAAACCAGTCCCGAATGAAATCATCATGTGACATAATATAAATAAAAACATTATGAATTATTTTTTCCATTATATTTCAGACATCTAAGCGATATTACTTCATCAAGCAGCGTCGCCTGGAATTTCAAAGTACAGTTACATTTCCCTGCTGCAGAACATGTCAGAAAATACCACTAGAGGGCATCTTGAAACTGGTGTTCAGTATTATAATGATAGTATTAGGTATAGTTCACTCTGGAGTCATCAGCATGTCAGCTAGTAGGATAGAGTATAGGAACCTGCATATAACTACTATTTTTTCCTTCTTTTTTGTCGCTGCCATTATAGACATTTGTCAGGTATGTGGTAGGAAGCTGATAGTAGCAAACCTGGATTATGTAATACTGATGCTATCATTTGGTATTCAGGGTATTCTTTATGGGTTTCATATTCCTGAAAATGCAGCCCAGAAATGGACAACTCATAACCTTGTTATGATAGCCTCATTCGCATGTTGTGGTTCAGTAGCTCTAGAGTTCAAGGTCAGAGACCAGGTGTTTTGTCAATTATTAAGGGCCACAATAACTATGATATTAGGATCATGGCAACTGAACTCCTTCTTCCTAGTGCAGGATCAAATATCTTCAGATGATGTTGATGGGTATGACAGGGTGAAAATCCTTTCAATGTATTTTACTTGGCATTGTGCAATCAATTTTATTACTTCTGTATGTGTATGGCTTTTAGTAGTTAAGTGCTACAAACAGAGTTACTGTCCTTGTATGCCTGTACTACCCCCTGAATCAGAGCCTGAAGGTTTATTCTTGGAGAATCGTGTTAGATGTGACTATCATTTCCTCGATCGGTTGGAGTCTGACCTAGATTAAGAAAAGTTTTTAGATATATATTGATTATGATATACTTCATGCTTGGCTTCTCCTGTTGTAATCATTTTTGACAAAGATTATAATGAAAATAAGAAAACAGGTGTGCAAATTGTTTTCTTTCAAATGCTTTTACTGGCTTCTAATTTCAGTAATTGAATGTACTAGTATTTTAATTGCAATTCATATCTACCGGTAATAATATTTTGTTTATTCAATGCAAAATTATTTCAGCGTTTTTGAAAGATTAGAAAATATTTCATATGCCAAAATTCCACAATATGTAAACAGTGTCTTTATGTATATATCTTTCTCCATAATCCACTTCAATGAAACTCATTAAAACTATTGATTGGTTTTTTTTTTTTAATTGGATATAAACTATTTTATTTTTGTTAATTGTTTATCCATGTATTTTGTTGAGGTGACCTATTTGACACATGTATAAGTGATACATACTTTTTGTGTGCCATGAAAGTCAGTTCTTACTTTCACTAAATACATACAAAATGGTGGATGCACTTTTGTCCCTTACAAATCATTCACTTATTTCCTAATTAGTCATGAGATGTAGCTGAAATTTTTAAAAGTTATGGTATAAACTACATTATTCAATTTGCAGTACCAGTAAAGTCGTAACTGAATTTTAAGATCTTCAGTACTGTATATATTTTAGGTAATAAATGTACTCAATTACTTAAGTATTGACATTGTAAATGACTTGTAAATGATTATCTATACATGTACCTGTGCTTATTTCAGTGCAACAAAATATTAGCAAAAATAGTTCAGAGTAAAAATTTGTAATATATTTACTTAGTAAGATGAATGTTTTGCTCATTTCTTATGTAGTTTTGAATGAATTGGTAAAGTGATAAATTACCTTTTAAAGGACAGCAGACTCTGTGAAAATGTGAGTGCCGCTTATAAAGTGCACATACAGCAGTCCAGGGTGTGTTGTTAATAATTGTATTTGTATTTGTTTTTGTCTTGTTTATACCTTTTGTGTTCAGCAAATTGACAAGTTCAACAATGCGCTATAGGGTTGAGATTACACTATGACAAATTTCATACACAGTATGGACAAGGGCTTTCAAGTTTTGGTGCTTAAACAGTGTATAAAACTTCGGCCTGTTCAAAGGCAAAAACTGTCCAAAATTGTCTTTGGCTATCTCAGTATTATTGTTTAATCCAGATTGAGATAGCCCATGTGATATTCCATAGATAGTACAGGTTTCACACACATTATATAATGAAATATTCCTTTTGGTTCAGTCTCGTTTAGTTTACAATGTTTATCTAGCTGTCTATTGACGTTACCCATTCATATGCGATAAAGCGATAAAGCCATTCCATTAGAATGACATCTTGTATTGTATTTAGCTCAATTTTTTGAACTTCCGTTTCTTCATACAACGAAGTTAGGTAATAGGAAAAAAATAGGCTAGCTCTGCTTTACTTTCACAGATTCCTTTTGCTGTAGTTTCAGTAAACCATGTTTAAAGCATTGTTCAGATACATGTTTTTCATTAAATACATTTACCCTGGAATATGAGTAGGAGATACTATGTTTATTATTTCCATTCTGTCTTCGTTTTTTGTCCATTTTTATTTTAATGACTTTAAATATATTGTTTGATGCATGAAACAAAAAATTAAAGGAGGATTCAGCAAGGTGACTTGTCTACCCTCATTAAGCATTCTTACTTTGTGTGCAGATCACAGTGAGGTATATAAAGTCAAGTGCTAACTTAACGGACTGTATCTCACTATGGTGGATCATATCTCACTATGGTGGACCATATCTCACTATGGTGGATCATATCTCACTATGATGGACAGTATCTCACTATGGTGGACCATATCTCACTTTGGTCATTTGATGCACGGCTTAAATACCACACCTTTTCTACCTCTGCAGACTACAGAGACATAGACTTTTTTGAAAGCAGTCAATGTCTCTGGCAGACTACCTGGAATAAGCATGGGCAGACAACTCCCTAATTGATATGTCCTGTAACATCTTTCGTTTTAGCATTTTACTTTGACCTGCGTTATATTCATATGTGTATATTTACAGAGTTTTACTTGTCCTTAAGGCTTACTCAGTCAATAGTCCCTCAATACATTGTGTTACATGTAGCCTTTTAATTGAATCAATATATTTTTATACCGGGAATCTCAGAAGGTAAATGAGGTGCAATACAAATAAATCTCTCAATTAATTTTTTAAATGTTCTCAACAGTGATATTTATAGAGATCTGTAAGGCATTTGTAAAATGTTCATCAGATGGTGCTCTTCTAAGGTGATGTATTCAATATATTAACTTAGTTCCTTTAAGTTATTACATTTGCTATGACAGTTTATACACATACTCACATCTTGATATTTTTTAATTAATCAGCATTTTTTGTCATAAAAAAATTATTTTTAAGCCAAAACAAAGTGCTTCAAGCCCTTGATAGGCTTGTTTGCTTGTTTATTATGCCTGTTTAGGTGAATTATTACCACCATGGAGCATTTTTTATTTGGTTTCAAGTTACTGGTATATATAACATTTTTAATTTTAATCCTATAACATGTTATAAAGTGTTATATATTACATGTATTGAGAAAATTGGACAGTTTTGTCACTTTTAGTATATTGTAGCATTAATGATATGGAAGTAAACTTTTCTTAAGGAGTGAAAGTCTTTTTGGACTTCCTGAATTTTCATCCTGTCAGTATTATTTTTATTTTTCATCTTTTTGTCTCTTTTTGGGAGTCTTAAGCATTGTTTATATTGTACCGATAGGTAACAGATTTACTTAGGACAGACTTTTGGAAACCATAGTTACTACAAATTCTGTGTTGGCAGTCACTAATGCATAAGAGTTTTAGTGTCTGGAAAGTAACCAACACTGCTGACATTATTAAGTAATAGTAATTTTTAAAATTAATTGTAACTATAATAACATAAATGTATATATATATTAAGTGAATATTTCTGTGATTTTGGTGCACCTGATGCTATAAGCTAATAGTAAACCAAGTGCTGATTTGGATTGAATATGTATATAGAGATATACAAGTAGTAGTGAAAGCATATTCCAAACATAACCTGACCTTTGACACTTATGAAATACTAACATAACAGCAGATTTTATTACTTTTTGCTTTGATAATATAACGTAGGTATATGCTAGTGATGTTCATCAGTATTATTAACATTGTTCTACCCAGCTGTCAAAATAATGTCATAATCACTCAATGAATAGGAAGTTTTGATGATGTTGTCACTTTTAAAATATGGTAATTTTTTTTCTTACATTATTACGTATGAAATGATATAAATCTGGAGTTTACTATACATGTATTATTAACATTTAAGAAAGGTACCAAGAGTCCAGGGCTTTGGATCTTTGTCATTACATGATTCCTGTTGAGATTTTCTATCCTTATGAATTACAATGATGGACTTGTAAAGTACATTTTAACAAATATTATTACGTACAGATTTAGTTTAGATGTGAAGTTGATAAACATATTGGTTGGTTGAATCTTGCATTGCTGTGTCGTAAGTTATATGTACTAATGCTCACCAGACATATTTTACTTTATGCATGTATTGCCAAAAACAACAAAATGTAAATAAACAATAAATTAAAGTCCAGTTTTTAAATGTTTTAAAACTCCTCTGTAATTTGAAAATTAGAAGCTTAAAAAAGGAGATGTGGTTATTAAGTTTTAGATTAAGAGACTGTAAAACTTGACTTATTAAAAATACTTTTGATTAAAAGATAATTTTAGTTAAATTTAGAATTTTTTTGTCTTTTGCAAGTATAATGACCCCCAAGAGAACTGTTTCTTGTACCTGTTTTTGGAGTATTTTCTATTTTTCGGAACACTACATTTAAAGTTGCTTGTAAATTAATTTGAAGTCATACAAATTTAAAAGAAAGTTACTCTTTTTTATATAGTTTTGAAAAAAAATATGTTTTATTTCCATGACAAACATGGTTCTTTGCTCCATTATAAATGGGATGAGATTTCGTCCTTACCTGCAGTTGATTTATTTAGGTATTTGTGATAGGTGCTAGCAATACCTGCAGTTGATTTATTGAAGTTACTGTGATAGGTGCTTGTGAAACTCATGTATACTGCAGTTGTTTCAATAAAAAGAATGATATATGACCCATATTACCTGTGTTATTTTCATTTCTTGTGACATGGTCAGTATCTTGTAATATACATGTATAATGATTCGTATCCCTTATCAAGTTCTATAAATAGAATACTTGTAACATGGACATCGATGGCAAACTGCCAAGTATACGACTTCCATTCAGGAAATTTGAGAGTTTATTTTCTAAAATTGAAACTGCAACTTCAACAATTCATATACATTTATTCTTTCATTCATACATTACATTCAGACAATCAGAGGGAATCATTTATACACAAAACAATATATAAGAAACCACATATAGTCTGTACATCATACAAACTATCACAGTATTATTCAATAAATAGATTTTTTTAAATGTTGTAGCAGTAGATAAGAGGGGCACAAAAGTGAATGTTCAAATGCTGACAGCGGAAAAGTCTTGGGATGTTTGAAAAAAAATATCCAAAACTTACAGTTAAAAAAGTATATGTCTTAAAAGTATTGTAATATTTTCTCGGCCAAAAGTTTCTTCTGACAGATAAAACATTTTATAAAACTTAATTAAGAATTTTGTATACAAAAGGAAAGACTGAATTTTACTCCTGATCATGTAAAAACATTTCTTCTGCTTCCTGTAGTACTGCATCAGAATTGGATAACTTGACCTGCAATGTTAAAAACAAGAATGTGAAGACAAGAATTCCAGATTCCTGAGTAGTGTTATGTACTGAACTGCTAGATAATTCCAATAATATTTTGAGGTATTGGTGAACAAGTTGGTGGTTAAAGTATCATGATAAAGTTGCTGTAGTTACTAATGTAAAAGAATGGGTACAAAAGGGACAAGTAGGAAGATAAGATCTGCCAATGTTTGAAGTTTAGTTCTTCTGCCATTGTAATAAGTGTAACAACTGGGACCATGGCTTAAAACTGTGGTTCAACAGAAAGAAAATGAAATTAAAATAACGCACATGTATGTACCATGCCACAGAGATATGATTATACAGTGCTGACTAATAATGATCAAATAATATAATACAGTCATGCAATTAGTCACTGTCCTATGGGTAGCCAGTTAGTCATTTTGATGTGGTGAGCTAGTTAGTTACTTCACAGAACTAATCTTTTCACAATACAACGGATGTAATTGAAAACGTAATAAGTACTCTCCTTATACTGATTTTAAAACCAACAGACAACCCACGTAGAGCAGTCTTGGTAAATTTATGATACAATACTGCTCTGGACAAGTATCAGGAACACGGTTCTTATTCTCATATACTGGTAGTTGATTACTGAAGATACTTACATCTGGTATGGGGTATTTTGTTGGCTCTATAGCTTCATCTCTATTAAAGTCTCTCATTGAACCACATTTAGCTATGTCATCATTCCAAACACCCTCATATACTTGACCAGTAGTGAGGTAAAAGAATTTTCCAGGTCCATTCTTCTTGTCATCTCTCCATGAACCTTCATACCGATTCTCATTGGCTGAAAAAGAAAAATCCCAAAATAAAACAGGATCCAGTTGTGCAAAAATTTAGCAATTGCATCACATCAGTGAAAACAGCAAAACTAATGGTCTTTTCATTTCAATGAGATAGATGAAGTTTATTGGTTAATTTTTAAGTGCTGGTTAAAGATTTTTACAACTGCTTCCAAATATTTAGGATATATACTAACATACCATAATGTATTTATTGTTTTTTGAATTCCAGTATCTTTGTATGATGTAATTATGCATCTTAGACAGAATGTATAACATTATAATAAATTATTTAAGTTTTATTTCATATTAACTATAATGAAATATTTAAATATAGCAGTATTCATATACAGATAACACTTTAGAAGCATCAAGAAATGACTGATACTTTTTGTGTGTAGAATTGAAGATTGCATAATAAAACAAACAGGAAAGGTTTCTTATTCAGATAAATTGTAGATAGATGTCTCCTTGACATACTTAATCGTATCATTCCTTGTCCGTTTCTCTGGTCATCAAACCACTCCCCTTCATAAATTGTGCCATCTAGAAAGTACATGCGACCCCAACCACTTCTTTTATCTGCATACCATTCACCCTCGTAGTATTCATCTTCACCATAAAATTGTGTTCCATAACCCTAAAATTAACATCCAATTAATTCTTGCTCAACATTGTATTTATTTGCAAGTACATTGTACCACTAGTTCAGTTTTAATATTTATACTGTTTAATTAATTAGAAAAGATCTTTCTCAATCCTGATCTGAAATGATGTAAGAGGCCTAATATCAGACAAACCACCTTTTGCTCTTCAGGAATTTGCATTATGAAACTAATGCTTGGATTGTGACATCAAAGTAATATGACACAAATCTAAGCATTTGTCCAATATTGTGCCTTACATCATGTAAAATTGGAAAAAGGTCTATTAGAATAATGCATTCATATGCATTATAGCATTGCCCTGTCAGTATTGATAATCTTATATATTTGCAAAATATGAACTGATAGTTAGACAGATATAGCATTGAGTAAATTATGATGAGTTGTCAGATCAGTACAGAGGATCTTGATATTATGAATGAGATGGAATATATGATATTTACTGTTTCCAGTAAACTCAATAACTGGAAATATCAGAATATTAATTACATTCAATTCAATTAAGTTCATTTCATTAAATTAAAAAAAAAAATAAAAAACAAACAAAAAAAAAAAATAAATAAATAAACAAACAAAGAATAAATAAATAAAACAACCCCCCCCCCATTCCAAAAAACCAAAAACAAAAAAAAAACCCAAAAACCCCAAACAAACCCAAAAACCAGCTATGAAAATAATTTTCTTATTCCTAGAATGCAAATTTTCTTTCTAACTCTTTAGAAATTTGTTTGTTTGACATTTAATAAATGAATGTTATATTACTTTATATATATAACATTAAGCTCTAGTAATTACATGTCTCATATCATTTTTCCAGCCTCCTGAGTACTCTTTTTTATAACCTCCTTTTCCATCTGGCATGCTGTATGTACCAAAACCATTTCTTTTTCCTCTTTTCCAATCCCCATCATATAGAGCGCCATTGTGTTTCCATTTGTATGTCCCTTTTCCTATAAAAAATAATAAAACATGTATAATTTCGTTAAAACAATACCAGTAATAATTAAATACTTTCTAAAAGATGATGTACACATTTTCATTGAACATCTACTGGGAACAGGCAACTGCATTATATGAATGATATACAAAAACTTTAAAATATTTAATGACTTTCTAAACAAGGAAATCAGTAAAACTGATGGATACTCCCCTTACTGCATCAGCCAATTGATGCATGATCATAATAGATAGGAACTAACACTTAATGATCAGAAATTTACCAGGAAGTATAAAAAGTTGGGCCACATGCAACCCATTATTAAGTATAAACATACACTGGTAAAATTTTACTGATATATGTACCTTTATTTTTTATATTTTAATTTATAGTATATTTATAGCATTTGATCATGAATTTAAATTAATGTACCGGTATACTGTTTTTGCCCAACATAAGTATCAGATAATTAAGTAATTACATAATAATAATCCCATCTGTTAATTTGTATGAGCAACAATCTGATTAAAACCATAATCTTTATTCCGCTTCTCCATCTGTCACATTGTGTATATCACAGTGATGAAACAAACAGAGAAGTGGAATAAAGATACGATTTTAATGATAAATCAGTTTGATATGAGCAATATCAGAACTTCAAAAATCAAGAAATATTTATATTGGTACAGATTGTCGGGGTTCTAGACTACCATCAACAATTTCTCATTGATAATGCAAAACGGAAGCAGATACAGTAATTGTAACAAACATCTTTAACATAGTCACAAATTCAGTTTAGAATAAACAGAATGGTTGCACTCCATGTCATGTTTTTAACTACACCAATTATACTAAATAAATCTAGGCTTATTGTAATCGCATATTTCATTCTAGAATCTTTACTAATCAGCCAATAGTAATAATGACTAACGAGTAATTGTGGGCCGACTGCCGGCCTATCCTTTGCTGTAAGTCCTAAGGAAAGCTGCAAGCGTTACTGCAGCTAGTACAGTAAAGCTACACCCCCAATTGAGGATTTTACACCAAAGATGATATATTTATGTAAGTGTAGTATTTTTTTTTGCTGACTTACACTAAACAGTTGAATGTTTGTTGGAATGTTTTCTTGATTTTCATTGGTTACCTTACATTTACGGAATTTATGGCACTCCTTCTTCATGAATAAGCAAAATTATCAATTATAGCCTGTTATACTTTTAACCCCACTGAACTTACACAATACAGAAATCTATGCTAGGAAGGACCAACATAACCAATTGTGTCTATAAATAAATCTTGTCAGAACAAAGCTATTGCCAAACAGCATAGCATGGCTACACCAATACCAAAAGTTTAATGATATGGAACCTCCACAAACTGTCAGTTGCTTATAGATTGGTTAAGTTTTGTTGTTAAAAATAAATAAAGCACAGTATGGATAGTACATTTCTACACCATATGCAGACTAATCGGTAAGACAAATGGGTCTAAATGAACGCAGAAGATAATTACATTTAGCTGAAATATCAACGAAGTGATTTGGAAGACTTGCACATCTATGGTTGATCCTCATGATATTTCAAAATTAATCAACAGTCACATGACTACAATACATATTTTAAAAACAATAATCCTGATTTAAAAATTCTTTGCATTTTTATCAAACACCCCATTCTGGCCCAAACTTGTTTCTAATGTAATAATAATAGACCTATGCATGTTCAGCATGGTCTACGGTTAAGTCGCCCCAAAGTGAAGTCGCCCCAAAGTAAAGTCGCCCTATATCGGTTAAGTCGCCCCATAATGTCATTTGAAGTCGCCCCAATGCCATGTAGAAATCGATCTGCTTATGATAATTGTTTGAGTTATCTATTTGTTCACTTATAATGCATGTTAATTAAACTGATGATTGTGCTACTTATGTCTTATCCTTCATAAAATTACAAGATTTTAAATTACTAGAGAAAAGTTATACATCAGTAATGGCAGTATAGATAGATACCAATCGCACGAGGCGACTTAATTGATATTAAAAATATTTATTCATTAAACTTTATTTTCATCAATAAAAAGATAATCAATAATTCAAACATATACTTGAATATAATGATGGATCTCTATGTGGGGCGACCTTACTTGACAATATTGGGCGACTTAACCGATATAGGGCAACTTGACTTTAGGGCGACTTCACTTTGGGGCGACTTAACCTGACTCCGTTCAGCATTGCCTCTGCAAGTTATAAGATCAAAATTCTTAAGATTAGATCACAGGCCAAAGATATTAGGTCAACATATACAGGAAAGTCCAATTTGGGGGCACGGTCAATGGACTTTCTTACTGACCATTAACCCAACCCAAAGTTGGACTCTAATTTCCTTGGCCTGTGGATTTGATGAGCTTTTCTGTTGCAGTCGTACCTACGCTATTAATAGCTTCCTTACAATTTCTCCATTTCTAATTCAAATAAATAAAATAAAGAGATGCATACCATCTTTTTTGTTATCTAACCATTCGCCCGTATACTGATCGCCATTTACAGAATACACTGTGTGTCGTACCCCCTTTTTCTGAGCGAGGTAATCCCAATCTTTCCATAATGGTTCTTTCGCTTTTGGTTGTTTGATGTGAGGCATTGTGATCACAAACAAAATTGCACTTGAAGAACAACTTAATGATACTAAAATAAACGGTGTTGCCAATGTAATCGTTGTTCTCCTTCCTTACATGATGTTTACGGAAGTGACAAAACAGGAGTTTACGCGTGTCGTTATGACGACGTAAAGGTTGAGCCCGACATTTTAAAGGTTTTTCCTAACTTCCTAGGCCAGGCCAGACTAGGCTTTGTGTTCGCATGTGTAAAGAGGATTCAGGAAACCAACCCCCCCCCCCCCCCCAAACAACAGGATTTTATAAAAGAAATTCAGAAGGAGCCATCTATTTGAATTTTTGTCGGGGGGGGGGGGGGTTGATGTGGAGGTAGGAAATAAGAGGGAAAATTACTAATAATAAAAAAAGAAATTGAGAAGTGACCAACTATCTGAATTTTATTAGGGAAGTGGGGGAGGAGACTTTAAAAAAAAAATTCCGGCTCCCAATGCAGGAAATAAGGGAAAAAAAAATTTTCCACCTCGCAGTAAGGGCATGAAAAAAATACTACTAATAATATAAGACTTGATAGGGGATAGGTGAAAAGGACCGCTGAAATTTTTAGATAAATATACATGGTGAGTTTAAACCGCCGATTTTCCTTCTTTTTTTTTTGCAACCCCCCTTTTACGCCAGCTTTCATGGATAAGTGGCAAAATAAATAATCCGGCTCTGAATATTGTGCAAAACATATTTTACGATTCTGAAAATTGGCCTTCCGCCCCCCCCTTTCCCCCTCCAAAAATAAAAAGAAAAGGGTTTTTTTTTTGCCTCCCCCCTCCTTTCCCCCATATTAAAAGTTAAAAGACTGCTAAAAAGTAATAAAAAGTTAAAGATATTCCGGCTACCAATGTAAGAAAAACAAATTTTCCACCCGAAGGCCCTGCAAACAAGAAAACAACAACAACAACAATAATGATAATAATTTATTGATCGAAACACTGGGGGTTGGTGAAAATGGAGGTGTAGTATACGTGTATATGGTAGCGGCAATAAGGGCAAAATAAATACTAAATAATCCGGCCCTGAATATTGTAGAAAAAAAATCTTATGGCTCTGAAAAAAACAGAGAGAGAGAGAGAGAAAATAAAATAAAATCAGAATCATAAGTTTTTCTTTATGCTCCCCCTTTCCCTATATAAAAATGAAATAGTTGCTCCGTAAAAAATTACTTATATATCATATTATAACTAAGTGATTAATTATATGTAATTTAAGCCCGTTATTGATGTTCTGCATCAAAGTTGCCCATGTTGTTTTCACGCACTTCAAATTCCTACTAAATAATACCATCTAATACAAGTTAGTTTGACATATTCCATGATAATATTTTATACATGTATATTCATACGACTATCTTTAGTCCAGGTGCACTCTTTCATCAATTTGATGACAGGGAAATTGTACTGCGGTTCAGTCATGACTGTCCAGATAGAGTACCTCGTAGCTCTAATTCATTATTATCATTATTATTATGAACTATCTATTATTATTATTTTGCTGATGTTGTTGTTTCTCCTTTTTATTCAGATGTGTTTGGAATGTAATCCCACGATGTAATGTACGACGACGACGCTGCCGCCGCCGACTACTACTACTACTAATAATAAAGATGGTATGAACGGTGGTGTGTAGGAACTTTTTCTCCCGGAAAACCTACCATACACAATTTCATCCGATGGGGAAATCTTGTAATAGTGGCGTAAGACAAACAGGGCAAAAGCCCCTTCAATTTTCGAAAATTATTAACTGAAGTATAAATTTTCATAAAATTCTGAAACATTTGACAAAATCGCGAAAAATTACAAATTTCATGTAATGTAATTTTGCTGCTCGATTGTTAACTGGTAGAGGACCAGTTATCGGCCAAATCCAGTTACCGGCTTCTACGTTATTTCGGCTTTTAAAACGTGAATTTATGAGATTTTTTCACGTGATTGTAATCGTAAACCAATCCTCCACATTGTCGGTAATGAATGACACTTGCGTAGGATCCGAAATACTACATTTACTTCAAGTTTCATCAAAATACTCTTTTAGTTCTGTAAAAGGGTCCATAGCATGCGGTAAGGCCACACCGTCCTGTATATTAATGTAATTATTATTTTTATTTTCCAATTCTATACAAAAACATCTATTTCCTTATTATCAGATGATATGAGTTACACTAATATTTAAAACATTTAGTATGTTTAAACATTGTTATAATAATGTTTAAACATATTAAATGTTTTGAATATAAGTGTAACATATGCACTAAATTGGTGTATTATAAGCAACTTTCAATCAGACAATAAAGAATTTACCCAAAATGTACAAAAAAAAAAAAAATTTAAATGAGGGGAAAAAGGCGACAATAATATATATGAAAATTCAGTCAATTCACGTTTTGAATATTCCCAATAACGTAGTAGCCGGTAACTGGTCTTAGCCGGGGACTGGTCCTTGGCCAATAGTGTTAATTCTTGCAAGTAAGTATTCTTTGCTTGAAAGTTCTAAGTTGTCTTCTTCCACATCTGTATTATACAGGCAATCCCCAATCATAATGTAATTTTCCCTCCTTTACAAGGGAAAGACATTTGACTTAGATGTACAACGAAAATTTCAAGTTATATACACGTTTTCCCCCACTCGCATTTTATGCGCGGATCCAAAGGAGTGGACCCGCCCTGACATCAGGAGAAAATGACTTTTTTGTTATTTATCGATGCAAGATACCGGCAAGTAATTTTACACACAAAAACATTGGTCGACAAAATTTCTGGATCCGCGCCTGTAGTTTAATAAGCGAGTGTTAAAATGCGATTATAACACTGCATTTTAGCAGAGACATATATACATGTACTTTCATATATGTCTCTGATTTTAAAGAATATGGTAATGGTAATAATGGTTGAATACTTTTCATAGTATTTATTTTAAACTGTTATTCATATCTTTTCCATACCTTGCAATTTTGCTCATTTCTATCTGTATCTGTGGTTGACTTTGTCGATCTGATTTTTTTATTAAATCTGTCTCAACTACATAGCAAAATCCGCCATAATCTCTGGCCTTTTCTAGCGTACACTCATTCTAAGGGACAATTCTGAGGCATCTATGTACGGAGATTTATTGAAAAAGGACGATTATCTCTCTCAAGTCGTCTTTTTTTTTTTTTTTGAAAGGGGGAGGGGGAGGCGAACGTCCCCTCTCCCTCAGTAGTCACAAAGAAACTTAAGTCTAAGAGTTGAGACATATTATATCATGTGTCGTAATTTTAAGAATGAGTTGAAAGTTTCTCTGTGAATAGTATGCCCGATATATTATTTACATAGAAACTGTTGACTTAATCTTAGAATTAAAACACACGCTATTAAAGGTCTCAAATATTTAAGTTACACTTAGCCTTAAGCTTCTTTATCAATAATACGCCTGAATCCGCCACTGCATATATAATTCTGGCGCCTCTAACATATTAAAGTAACAATACTGGCGTGACGTAAACAACAAAGAAAACAAAATCCTAGATGTGCATCACTCCTACAACTATCGACTATCTTTTTCTTTACTTCCAAGAAGATACACTTTACTGATATATCACAGGGCTTTCGGCTCGTCCCCCCCCCCCCCCCCCAAATTATACCAATATAATAAGGAAGTGTACTTGTCGAAGTTTTAATGACATCTGGGTTGGGGTCACGGAGGATGGAAAACAATCACCGGTAAGATGAGGCGATAGGAGGGATAATTTGACATGTCGACTGCAGTGAGATATTTACTTATGTTTATTGTAAATCCCGAGAGACTGTTTAAAAAAAAGCGGCGAGTGGTCGCTTTACACCATAGCGATGGGTCTAACCTGATTAACTTCTCGGTGTCCGACTAAACTTTTTTGAGCAAAATTTCGAGTTCCGTGGCTCATCATGTCCTTAAGTTTTGCATGGATTTGAACAATTTATATATGGATGTGTAGATAAATATTTTTTTTTTTTGAATGTCATAATTAATATATATATTAAACATTAAGTTAATATTATCAAATTTGACAAAACAAAATTTTTTGTAGAAAGTAGAAAGAAGGAGAGTGGTGGATAGAGAGTAGTAGGAGAAGGAAGGATGTTTACATAGATGAATATATACAATAAACATAACTTACATAAGACGTCTGATTATATTATTTGACATGTTATCACACATATTACATCATGTGTACATAGTTTATTTGCTTGTACATGTATTTCACTGAAAAAAAGGAAGTACATTGTATTTCAACTACTCAAAAAGGACCATGGTGACCAAACTCTATCAAATTCATTATCATTTTCTTTCAGCATAGATTTTTGTAAAATATACAATCGTTTAAGATCTAACATCAAATGATAAATAGATAATCTTTCATCACAGCATTTTGCCCGATATATATAATAACGTATCGTAATAAGAATATGATTATATGCTACTTGTGATGGAATAATAGAACCAAAAATAAACTCCTTATTTGTAGGGTTAAATACGACATTTTGTTTTCTGCAAATATCAGAGAAGTCATGAATTAGCTTCTGAACATGGTGACAGTCCCATAAAATATGATGTATTGATTCAATTTCAGTCTTACAAAAGGTACAGAGAGGGTTGTGAGATTTTCTAATTTTACATAATAATTCATTAGTACCAAGAATATGATGATTTATTCGAAACTGAAACCATTTTAGTTTTGGACATTTGACATTTAAACATGAAAACATATAAATCTTTTTCCATTCTATGTCTGAAATCGGTATAATACTTATCCACTTAGATTGTGCAGACGGTTTAATATTATTTTTTTAAGTATGTCATACATGTCTCTCGCTCCTCTTTTTGATAGGAAGGAAATGTGCAGATCAATATGTCTTCTTTTATTTGATACCACGTTTGAGACACTTTGTGAAGAATTAAAAAAGTTCTAAGACACAGACGGGAGGAGGGGTATTTTTGGTAAGTCGGAAGTTCTAACCCTTGTTATTATATTGGTATAATTGAGGGGGGGGGGGGGGGGGGGGGCAACGAGCCGAAAGCCCTATGGATAAATAATACTACATGTATTACGTGTCTGAGAGAAACAAAATTGTTGTCAAAGTTTTGTTTTTTAATTACACAAAATGACTTCATTCCAGAGTACGTTACCAAAAACAATATTTTTAAGGTAGCACCAATACAATGATAAGGTTAAGATTAATTAATTAAATAAATAACAAATAAAAAAAAAACGTTATAACAAGCAGTTACATAGATAAGGCAATTCATTAATGCAACAATATAAACTTCAAATATGAAACTCAATAACAAAGAGCATCTTTATTACGGAATGTACTTGCTGGATATAATTCTGGTAGAATATTATAAAACACCTCATCAAATATTAACATGTACATATGATATTCGCAATAGTGTAACAATAAATTTTTACACACAGTATAACATATATGCTTTTGTTCGCTTTGTTTTTAACGTTGCTTTCAATTTTTCTTTTAACTCGTGACAACATAACAGAAACTTAGATATGGTAGAACATCCGGGAATCGAACTGTGATCGGCACGGAAAGCAAGTACTTAACCACTACATCAAGGCTACTCACATTCAACTAAAATAAAATTAATAATCAGTGTACACATAATGCTTTCGTTCATTCATTCTTTGGCATGGTAAAATAGAATACTATATAATATAATAAAGTTTATGTATCATAAATGTATTAATAGTCATGGAAAGTAAAGCAATTTTATGCTGTATTTGACCCGTGCTGTTGTCTACATTACACTACACACATGTATGTTAGGAAAGACAGACCATACAACACATTGTTTCAGTTATTTCAATTATGTACATGGACAGACGGACGGTAACCAATCACATTGAGGCAAACACTTCATGTACGTACAACCTATACGTATGTTGATCATATTGTTTAAATAACGTAATAAGTCCTCGAAAGGGAAGTTAATAGTATAATATAACAACAGAACACTTTTTCTCTACAAATTTTCGACGCCTTGGCCTATTATCAAGTGGAAACAAATACATGAAGAAATCTCTGTGAAATCCATTACTGCCGGTAATTTGTGGAGAAAAAGGGTTTTGTTATTATTTCATGTTGTTTAAATTTTTAATTTTCTTGCTTTTAAAATATGACTGTGAACCCGGTCACTATCAATGCATAGTACATCGCACTTCTCCAACACTTCCGGTCACTGTTTATGAATAGCACAGCGCACTATTCCAGATTTCCGGCCAACTTTAATGCGTAGTATACCACCGTACTCCATTTTCCATACGTAAATGCAATATTTCTTGTGTATCAACTAATGCCTTCGCTTGACTAGTAAAGAACTACACCGTAGAATTTGTAACGAATGTGGTTCCCACTTCGTAAAATGCTGTTATGGGAATGATTCAGCCTTACGTGTGTGATAAAACATGAAAAACAAAAACATCTACATTCAGACAGTTTGAAGACCATCGTGGTTGTCCAGCTCATTTGCCATTCGTGTTAATGCATCCAAATGTCTTTCGTGATTATCGAATTTATGGGCAATAAGCTTTTTATAGAAATGAAACGCAAACACAATGAACACTGCCCCGACGGGAATCACAATGCCCGTGGATGCCCAGGCGGCCGCCGAATTATTGTGCAACTTCTTCACATTGAATTTTATCCAGCATATCAATACTATTTCTGTCAAGAACAACATGATCCCAAGTCCAGTCGAAAAGGCCCATGCCATTTGTATAAAAACTTGCATCTTCTCATGTGGCGATTCCTTGACAGCATTGACATTATGTACATTGCTGACAGCTTCAATATGTGGGAGAATGCACGTGCTGACCATGAGGGCCAAGAGATGGACAGATACAAGGAGCGTGGTACACACACTGTAAGCGATAAGGAGCCCTGAAGGAACGTCTTCTTCGATTCCAATTTCTACTAGCGCCACCTGCAATATACAAAGCAAACTTCAATATAACATTTATTCATAATCTGAAAAGGATATTGCATAAAAATAAAATATTACAATGAAATAATGTAATTATTACTAGTATGCATTCTCATCAACAACACAACACTCCCCCCTCTCCAAAATAAAAAGAAAAAAAAAGAAGAAAATCCATTTATTCTATATATGATTGAATTAAATTATTTTGAAGCTATTAGCTGCGATTAGCTGCAAGTCGTGGTCTTTGATCATTCAAATAGGGCTAAGACCTAAGTAGCGATACATCTTTCCACAGCATTCATACTTTGTCTATTTGCCTAATATAACTTAGAAGCAGACATGGAACCTAGGTTTTTACTCTCATTCGAAAGACACAGGAAACCAATTTGCCCACGGCGAGAGTCAAACCTAGGACCTTTCGGTCACAAGCCGAGCACCTCATCCACTGAGCCATACCGGCTTAAAATAAATAGTACATGGTATAGTTAGTATTTTAAGCACATTTTCCCAACCATATGCAGGCTAATCGATAAAAAACTTTGCTATCGCCTTGCGTACTGAATGGGTCTAAATGAACGCAGAAGATATACATATAGCTGTACTATCAACAGAAGTGATTTTGAAGATTATGAAATACGTCTGTAGTCGATCCTCATAGTCTTTGTGTCTGTTAATCACATAAGTCAACGATTGTACAGTATGCATTTTATACGTTATGCTGATTAACAATTATTTGCCATTTTTGACAAACACCTGATTTCGGATCAAACTTTGGTGCTTGCTCCATACTCCTTGTTTAATTCTACATAAGTCATGTTAGACCGACCGCACTAAGGTGATGCGACATTACACTATTTACTGATTGTGACTGCAGCTTTACCACTAATACTTAAAATGTGACTACAGGTTACAGTATTAGGTCAAATACACACGTGTCTTCACGGCAGGTGAGACCAATCATCAGGAGATGCTTACTCCTCAATAATACCTGATCGCATCACTGGTCCTTCCAGTGCTCACCCCTGATCACACCACTGGTGTTCCAGTGCGCAGTGATTACCCCCTGATCCTACCACTGGTTGTTCCAGTGCCAAGTGATAACCCCATGATCCTACCACTGGTTGTTCCAGTGCTCAGTGATAACATCCTGGTCCTACCACTGGTTGTTCCAGTGCTCAGTAATTACCCCTGATCCTACCACTGGTTGTTCCAGTGCTAAGTGATAACCCTATGATCCTACCACTGGTTGTTCCAGTGCTCAGTGATCACCCCTGATCACCCCACTGGTTCTTCCAAGTGCTCAGTGATCCTACCACTGGTTGTTCCAGTGCTCAGTGATCACCCCTGATCACCCCACTGGTTCTTCAAGTGCTCAGTGATTACCTCCTGATCCCACCACTGGTTGTTCCAGTGCTCGGTGATCATCCCCTGATCCCAACACTGGTTCTTCCACTGCTAGGTGATCACCCCCTGATCCCACTACTGATTCTTCCAATGCTTTGTGATTACCCCCGATCCTAAAAATGGTTGTTCCAGTGCTCAGTGATTACTCCCTGATCTCACCAATGGTTGTTCCAGCGCTCACTGATTACCCCTGATCCTACCAATCGTTCTTCAAGTGCTCAGTGATCAACCCTTGATCCTACCACTGGTTCTTTCAGTGCTCAGTTATCACCCCTGATCCCACTACTAGTTCTTCCAGTGCTCAGTGATTACCCTCTGATCCTACCACTGGTTGTTCCAGTACTCAGTGATCACCCCCTGATCCCACCACTGGGTTTTCCAGCCAGTGCTCATCCCCTGATCCTACCAATGGTTCTTCAAGTGCTCTGTGATCACCCCCTGATCCTATCACTGGTTTTTCCAGTGCTCATCCCCTGATCCCGCCACTGCTCAGTGATAACCCCTGATCCCACAACTAGTTCTTCCAGTGTTCAGTGATTACCCCCTGATCTTACCATTGGTTCTTTCAGTGCTCAGTGACCACACCTGATTCAACCACTGGTTCTTCCAGTGCTCGGTGATCACCCCCTGATCCCACCACTAATTCCTCCAATGCTTTGTGATTTCCCCTGATTCCACCACTGGTTCTTCCTGTGCTCAGTGATTACCCCCTAATCCCAACACTGGTTCTTCCAGTGTTCAGCGATTACCCACTATCAAAACACTGGTTCTTCCAGTGCTCAGTGATTACCCCCTTATCCTACTACTTGTTCTTCCAGTGCTCAGTGATTACCTCCTGACCACACCACTGGTTGCTTCAGTGCTCAGTGATCTCCCCGATCCAACAACTGGTTGTTCCAGCGCTCAGTGATCACCCCCTGATCCCACCACTGGTTGTTCCAGTACTCAGTGATTACCCCTGATCCCACCACTGGTTCTTCCAGTGCTCAGTGATCACCCAAGATCACACCACTGGTTGTTCCAGTGCTCAGTGCCTACCCCTGTTTTTTATTTTGTTCTAAATATTTCGACTATGCTTCAGTTCACTTTATCACTCTACTTCCTGTTTGTTATTTGTATAAATAAATCTGTACGATTGAATACTATTCTTCCAGTGTTCAGTGATTACCCCCTGATCTTATCATTGGTTCTTTCAGTGCTCAGTGACCACACCTGATTCCACCACTGGTTCTTCCAGTGCTCGGTGATCACCCCCTGATCCCACCACTAATTCCTCCAATGCTTTGTGATTTCAGCGCTCAGTGCCTACCCCTGTTTTTTATTTTGTTCTAAATATTTCGACTATGCTTCAGTTCACTTTATCACTCTACTTCCTGTTTGTTATTTGTATAAATAAATCTGTACGATTGAATACTATTATCCATCAAAATTTACATGTATTAGCCATCGTTTTTCACACCAGCTTGAATAATGTACTTATGGTCGATTTATCTTCACCAATCTTTATAAAGGCAAGATCAGTACCAGTGGTGTCACAAAAGTAGAGATGTAACGATACAACTTCTTACGATACGTTTCATGATACTTGACAGTGGCGGATCCAGGATTTCAAAAAAAAGGGGGGGGGGAGGGGGAAAGATGTGAAAGTCAAGTATTAACCAAACTACTTAACTATTCTGGATGCTAAATCTGGAGTTTTACTTGTAAATATGTGGCGAAAAGGACGCCCCCCTCCCCCTTCCCTCCCCTTCCCTCTAAATCCGCCACTGTCTTAACAACGATACGATACGTATCACGATACACTTGTATGACCAAGAGTCAGGTTTATGATTCATTGCATTATGATTTCATGAAGTATTTAAAAATATTTTTGAGAAAAAAGACATACATGTACATAACAACTTGGTACAAATAGACACAAAAACATTAAACATATTTTGATAACCTATTGAGATGCCTGTTTTTGTATTTTGCATAATTAGTTCTGTTTGAAACATTTATATACATGTACATGTTGTATAGATCATTAAAATTGTTACAATTTTTATAAAGAAAGGGATTTCAGTATCGTTGCTGTATCGTTTGAATTTCTTCCTGTATTATGTTACTATCATTGTCTATATATCGTCATATATCGTATAGCGGTATATCGTTAATTCCTTACCAAAAATAGCATTGTTTAATAAGCTTGCTGGTGCTGTATGGATGATTTGAATCAAAGTACCGTATATATGATCGTGACTAGACACAATTTTGTGTGTTAACAGATATTAAAGCATATCAACAACTTTTCAAATAGAATTTCTTGTACATGTAGATGTACATTACTTTAATCAGGTTGTAACAACTCGTGTCATAAGAAATGGCACTATAGTCACTTGTCAGGATGAAAATTAGCCCATTATGCGATGATGATTATGTACTACACAATGAATTGATCCAGACATTTTATCATGAGCAAGGTTCACCGGAAAGATATTATGGATATGGGGTACAAACATGACTCTGTCTGTAAAATTTCTTATTCTATAACTAACAAAAGCTGAAGTCATTTTCGCAGAATCTCTTTATTGGTCCAGACTCATGGCCCATCTCCTGGATTCACACATGAATTCATAATCATCGATTCATATACAAAAAATCAGTAAAACTGATGGACGCTCCAAGAAGCACAGCAATAATGATGGAGATGAATGACTTAATATATAGGAAACAAGCATTCTGAAAGTATTGCTTAGGCAATACTAAGTCTCCTAAGACCCCCAAAACACACACACACACACCTACACACACAACATACTGTCTTTCAGGCTGCCAGCAAGTTAAGTATTTGATCACAACCTTTAAAGAAATTTTTTAATTCCAAGGGCCGTAATTCCATCCAAAATCAGTGGACCGTAACGAAACTTGAACTTGATCTGTAACTCATGGTGGTAGACTCGCACACCAAAAATTGGACAAATATCTACAAGCATTTAGAAACAAGAGGCCCAAGTGGGCCTATATCGCTCACCTGAGTACCTAGATGATCAGTCATGCATGAAGGAAGAATTCATTTATTTTTGCATTAATGTGACTAAGTCAACACAGATGTTGAAAATATGTCAAATTTTATTTCAGGCTAGAATAAAAAACAACAATTTTTGGACATCCATTCAGGTGATTTTGATATTAAGCATTTCCTTTGTCTCTGCAAGAAGTCATTCAGGGCAACAAGTTAGTCATTTTCTTTAGGTGGGGCCTTTTGTTGACTGATTTCAAGTTTGGGTCATGAACAACAATTGTTTCAAATATTGTCCAGATCTAACTTAAAATTGCCTAATTTCATATGTTGAGTGTTGAGAAACATCTAAAAACTTATTTAGATGTGTAAAGAAATGAAAAAAAAAATTTTGACCAAAGCTGGATTTGAACTGCTACTGGCCACCCCCCCCCTTTTTTTTTTGGAAGTCTTAAACGTAAAATTCCTAATTTCATATGTTGAGTTTTGAGAAACATCTAAAAACTTATTTAGATGTGTAAAAAAAAAAATAAATTTTTTGACCACAGCTGGATTTGAACCGCTACTCTCCATATTTCAATTACCTAGTGATATATGTACCATTGTGAGACCTACTTTTTAAACATGGTGGCATTATCTATCAACCAATTTAAATGAAATTTACCACATAGATAGAGGACTTTTAGTACTTCATGTATTGCATGTTTCATTAAAATCTTTCATGTGGTTTTGTAGAAAAAGTTGAAAATGTGAAAAATGGCCAATCCCCCCCCCTTTTTTTTGGAAGTCTTAAAAAATTCATAAAAAATCAAAAAATTGAGATAATGACAAAATTCTTTCACAATAATATTCCTTACCACAATTATGATCAAAATAGTCATTAAGAAATCATCAATATCAATTAACTGAAAAACATGACACTTTTCTTCATTGAAATGACTAAGTCCAGAAACACGTCAAAAAAGCGTAAATTTCTTTATGATGAATCCTAACCCTGAACACAATTTTTAATAACCCATCTTTATAGATTGTTGAAATGCAATTAGTTTCCCCATTTATGTACTGGTTCTGGAGAAGAAGATGTTTGAAGAGGGGTACCCTTTTGGGCACTTTTGGTCCCACCCTGGATCCACCCCTGAGGGAATCTGGATCCCGAACACAATTTTAGTAGGACAATTATATAAGTTATTTCATTTAATAAAAGTGTTACAATTAATATAATATATAAATTAAAATACTTTCTGCTACATGTAGTGTAATTATCATAAATTTGATAGAGCCCCATATACCCAGTGTTCCCTCGTATCTTTAGAGGTACTGTTAACAAAGACCCCAAAGAAAACAATTGACAAAAGACAGGCTTATGGATAAAATTTTTTGGGTCAGATATCCATTTAATATATGTAAATATGTATGTTAAAAAATTAATAATGTTATAGCTTATGAAAGACAGCTCACCTTACTCAAATGAAAAATAAAAAAGCAAAGATACATGTAAATCCATATGTTGCTGTGAAGAGAAATATTTCAGTTATCAGGAAACTGAAACGGATTTACAAATAAATAAATGAATAACTTTTTAACCATAAGACATAGGGCCTTCAAATCTGGCATGTGCGTCCCTAATTGCAATACCTTTCTGTTGGTACCAAAATTTCTATCATGTGACCTTGACCGTGACCTTAGGCCTACCAGTACTTCAATGTAACTTTTTAACCGTAAGATGTAGGGCCTTCATATTTGAAATGTGTGTCCCTAATTGCAATACCTTTCAGTTGGTACCAAAATATTTCTCATGTGACCTTGACCGTGACCTTTGACCTACAGGTACTTCGATATAACTTTTTAACTGTAAGACGTAGGGCCTTCATATTTGGCATGTGTGTCCCTAATTGCAATACCTTTCTGTTGGTACTAAAAAATTTTTTCATGTGACCTTGACTGTGACCTTTGACCTACTTCAATGTCACTTCTTAACCGTAAGACGTTGTGCCTTGATGTTTGGCATGTGTGTTTGTAAACATGCACAACCATGACAATATGTCACAGATCACTGCACCCTTACTGACAGAATTCCGAAAGCGGAGGCCACAATTCTCTGAAGTTGCTCGTTTCTTTTGTGTGCTATTGTTTATCAAAATGTTTCTTCACTGAATTTGCAATAAAATAAGATCACATTGTTCCATTTTAAGAACTTGAAATCGTTATTTGAAGATATTAGAAAAACTAGCCCTCTCTTTTTATGGCAAGATATAATTCAAAATGATTGTAAATTTAATATCAAAATGCATTTATTTCTATGGTATGTTTTAGGTACCTGGTTTTTTGAATGCTTCCATTTATAAAATTTTGTGAGACAGAAGGGGATTCTGCTCTAAGGATATTGAAATAAAGCTGTCAGCTGCTGACAGAAAGAAATGTCCCATAGGACTCAAAAATTGTCCACATGTACTGATTTAAAGTTTCATTTAATTTTCATAGTTTTGGAGTAACATATGTTCTAGCAGTTGGAAAAGCAATGTCTGTTAGCTTGACAGTGCAAAGTGCTCAAGTGAACTATACATGTAGTCATAGCAATGTGTCCATGTTGGCATTCATTTGTCCAGCATCTTTTAGCATTTTAGCTTCTTTAGAGCTGAAAGGATTTGAATGAAACATGGTTATTTACAGTGTGTCCTACAACTTTTACAAGGGTTGTTTGTATTTGTCAAGGGATCCATTGTAGGGCAACACAAGTCCCATACATGTAGGATGCACTCCTTTGACAAACCATGTCATACCAGCTGCATAGGTAAACATAGACAAAAATGTATTTATTTTCATAGTGAATTTGATGAGACTTAAAGAATGTCTTATATAGGATAGGTGTATCTATCAAACACAACCAAAGACAAAGTTACATTGTCCAGTTATTGAGTATGGCAACAATGGTGCCATTTTGAAGTCTTTAACGTACTGAATTTCCTCCACTTTTATAGAAACTGTGACAGTATTTTGGTCTAATTCTAGTGATGAAGGGCATACATGTATTGTAAAAAATAATGGGTGATGTTTATATATTCTCTTTGACAGTAGACCTCCAGATTTGACAGTTTCTCTCTTGTCAGTTCCTAAATGAGGTCGTGCCCAGAATCCTGATAAAATGTAAGGTCAAATGTTCAACTTAAAGATTTTTTTTCTCATTTTTATGCTCACCGAAAAATTTCAGGGGAGCATATAGTGAATGTTGTGTCTGTGTGTCTCTCCGTCTCTCTGTATGTCTGTTCATTCGTCTTTCCGAGCTCATAACTTCTATACCTTTCATCAGACTTCGATCATAATTCACCAAAATATTATTTAGATTAAGGGCTTTGGGACAAAGGTCACTCAAGGTCATTTCTGAAAAGTCAGAGTTTATTTATTTTATATGACTTACAATACCATGAAGTACTTATATCTTCTACACCTTTCATCAGAATTTGATCATACTTCACCAAAATATTATTTAGGATAAAGGCTTTTGGACAAAGGTCACCCAAGGTTATTTCAGAAAGATCAAGGTCATTTATTAACTATGACTCAAAATACCATGAAGTACTTATATCTCCTACACCTTTGATTAGAATTTGATCATACTTCACCAAAATATTATTTAGGTTAAGGGGTTTTTAGACAAAGGTCACTCAAGGTCATTTCTGAAAGGTCAAGGTCACATAATCATGATTAATTAAGGTCATACTTACTCATTTTAGTTTATTATACTGTGATCACTTGTTGTTCTACAGTTAACTCAATTGCTGTGTATGCTACATTGAGATTTGAAATCGTCATCAATTATACAATTAGTCCCCTACCGGCATCGCCCAAGGGGACTATAGGTTTGCACTCCGTCCGTCTGTCGGTCCGTCAGTCACACACACGTTTTCCAGACTTTGTTTCTAAACGCTTGTAGATATTCATCCAATTTTTGGTGTGTGAGTCTACCACCATGAGTTACAGATCAAATTTGAGCTCCATTTCGGGCCACTGATTTTTGACGGAATTACGGTCCTTGGAATTAGAAAATTTCTTTAAAATGGCAGTTTTCCAGACTTTTTCCAGCCAAAGGCTCAGGTGAGCTAAAATATAAATGATACAACAAACCCTATAACAAATTCTAATCTTTATGTCATGTATTCCTTTTAACCAGACTAATTTCCCTTGAATGAAAAAAAGGTCTACATAGATAAAATGGAATAAACAGATTGCTCAAGCAATGATAAATAAACAATAAGGCCTTTATTGCTCAACTGAGAACTATTTGCTCATTCAAAAACAACTGACTTGTGTAGAAACTCTTAAATATATTCTCTTGCTTTTTAAATTTAAAAATTTTTGACAACTGACTTAAGACTGTAAACTTGCTTCTCTACATTGAGTAAATCTAGACAATGAAACAAAAATATGTAAAAAATATTGAGTCAGAATTCTTTATTCCTATTTTTTTTTTTTCTTAAATAGTAATTAAAATCTTGTTTTTGTATAAATTAAAGACCAAACAAGATGTGTTTGTGAAACATGAATGCCTCCAGCATCAACAAAGTCCAAATAAGTCAAATTTTGCAATGTCCTGATCTTGATTACACCCCACCTTATGTGAAATATGAATGCATTATGTCTTATGATTCAAAACTTATGACCACGTTTTAGAAATGTAGAGCATAAAATGATAAATTATTGCACTAACATAAAGGCATTGTCATATGGAATACTGCACGCATGCGAAATATGAAAGCCCTACCTCTTACAATTTCAAAGTCATTACCAATCCTTAAAGTTATGAAACGTATGTCAAAGGTCATGGTCAAGTCATAATGTCAGAAATTATTGTACAGACAGAAAGGTCTTGTCACAAGGAATATGCCTGTAAAACATGAAATCCATACCTCTTACCAACCAAAACTTATAACCAATGTTAAGTGTTTGAAATGTCAGTCAAAGGTCACAGTCAAAATCATGAAGCCAAAAATTATTGTGCCAAAAGAAAGGTCTTGTTACAAAGAATACGAATGTGAAGTATAAAAGCCCTACCTCTTATGATTCAAAAGTTAATACTTTTTGATATGTAGGTCAAAGGTCACAATGTAAAAAATTATTATATTGATGAAAAGGTCTTGCCACTTGATGAGTTTACTGAAATAAGTTTGCATTTATTAATATGTCCAAACATTTAATTTTATTTATTTATTTGATAATGTATATACATGTATGTGTATGTATGTCTGTCTAGAAACCATTGTATTCACTCATTTATGAGAATAAAGAATCTGAATCACAAGAAATGTGCATGTGAAATATGAAAGCTGTATCTTTTACAAATCAAAAGTTATAACCATTGTTAAAAGTTTTTAAATGTATGTCAAAGGTCAAGGTCACAAGGTAAAAACTTATTGTACCAACTGAAAGGTCTTGTCACAAGGAATATGCATGTGATTGTGAAATATGAAAGCTTTACCTCTTATGATTAAAAAGTTATAACAAATCTTAAAGTTTTTTCCACGACAAACCGACAGATATACCAGAAACTAGATGCCTTGATTACTGGGGCATAAAAAACATATACATGTCTCTAGTGATTCTTAAATGCTTTCTTTAAGTTGGCAGAAATGACTTATATCAAATTTAGATAAAATTCATAAAAACAAAAAAATAACAAAAAAAAAAAACAAAAAAAAACAACAACACTTTTTTGCACATCCATTCAGGTGATTTTGATATTAAGCATTTCCTTTGTCTCTGCAAGAAGTCATTCAGGGCAACAAGTTAGTCATTTTCTTTAGGTGGGGCCTTTTGTTGACTGATTTCAAGTCTGGGTCATGAACAACAATTGTTTCAAATATTGTCCAGATCTAACTTAAAATTGCCTAATTTCATATGTTGAGTGTTGAGAAACATCTAAAAACTTATTTAGATGTGTAAAGAAATGAAAAAAAAAATTTTGACCAAAGCTGGATTTGAACCGCTACTCTCCATATTTCAATTACCAAGTGGTATATGTACCATTGTGAGAACTGCTTTTTAGACATGGTGGCATTATCTGTTAACCAATTTGGATGAAATTTACCAAATTGATAGAGGACCTTTAGTACTTCATGTATTCCACATTTCATTAAAATCTTTCATGTGGTATAAAAGCAGAAGTGAAAAATGTGATTGAATTGTTCCTATACACCCTCATTTGGAAGTCTTAAAAAATTCATAGAAAATCCAAAAATTGAGATACTGACAAAATTCTTTCAAAGTAACAATCCTTACCATAATTATGATCACAATAGTCCATAAGAAATCATCATTATCAATTAACTAGGAAATATGACACTTTTCTGCATTGAATCACCAAGTCCAAAGAAATGTCGAAAAAAAATTCTAAAATTTAATTTTGGAAGGGAACCAAAATGACAATATGTCTTCACTCATCCCTCTACATCATTTCTATGCATTCTGTTTGTCTCTGTATACAGCCAGTATGAAAAAGAATATTGTTAAAGGAGGGAACTCTTTTGTGACCTACTTTTGACTATGGTGGCGCCACCTGTACAGAGATCTGGACGAAAACAATAGAATTTGAAGAGGATCATAAGTGACTTATTTCTACCAAGATTTATTAAAATCCTTCGAACAATTTCGTAGAAAAAGTTGAAAATGTGAAAAATGGCCACCCCCCACCCTTTTTTTTTGGAAGTCTTAAACGTAAAATTCCTAATTTCATATGTTGAGTGTTGAGAAACATCTAAAAACTTATTTAGATGTGTAAAAAAAAAAAAAATATTTTGACCACAGCTGGATTTGAACCGCTACTCTCCATATTTCAATTACCAAGTGATATATGTACCATTGTGAGACCTACTTTTTAGACATGGTGGCATTATCTGTTAACCAATTTGGGTGAAATTTACCAAATTGATAGAGGACTTTTAGTACTTCATGTATTCAATGTTTCAGTAAAATCTTTCATGAAGTTTTGTAGAAAAAGTTGAAAATGTGAAAAATGGCCAACCCCCCCCCCCCCTTTTTTTTTTGGAAGTCTTAAAAATTTCATAAAAAATCCAAAAATTAAGTTAATGACAAAATTCTCTCACAATAATATTCCTTACCACAATTATGATCAAAATAGTCATTAAGAAATCATCAATATCAATTAACTGAAAAACATGACACTTTTCTTCATTGAAATGGCTATGTCCAGAAACATGTCAAAAAAGCGTAAATTTCTATTTAACGGATCTTAACCCCGAACACAACTTTTAATAACCCATCTTTACAGATTGTTGAAATGCAATTAGTTTCCCCATTTATGTACTGGTTCTGGAGAAGAAGATGTTTGAAGAGGGGTACCCTTTTGGGCACTTTTGGTCCCGCCCTGGATCCACCCCTGAGGGAATCTGGATCCCGAACACAATTTTAGTAGGGGACCTTGAGTACATCATTTACACAAAGTTTGATCCAAATCTGCAATGTAGTTCCAGAGAAGAAGTCGAAAAAGTGAAAAAGTTAACGACGGATGACGACTGACGGCACACTATGACTATATAGCTCACTTCAGCCTTTGGCTCAGGTGAGCAAAAAAAAAAACCAAAGAAACTTTGACATGAAACTTTCAAATAGTTTTTCAAACATATATTTTCTTCAAAATTTTTAGGGCAAATAAATGCTTCTCTATATACTGTACTTGTAATGTGAAATTAGGATTTTGATGTGTTATGGAGTGGTCACACATGGACAGAATCCTTGTATATCAAACATACTGGAAAAAGGTGTGAGAACCTTGTTTCTTTTTCACTTTGAGAGGACAAGTACAAGAACTGGTAGGTGGAGAACTGTGTAAGTAAACAGCAACATGGACCAAAAATCGGCCTCCCAAGGTGTCCACATATGATGGTCATGGACTGTCTACCATGACGAATAGGATTTTCCAACTTCCATGGTACAAGCATGGTATATTGAAAATCTCGAGAAAATGGAAGAATTGGATCTGAACAGCGATACTTGGTATCAGAAATATTGGCGATGAACAGTGTTCAAAATTAAATACGGATATATCTTTCTTAATAGATCTTTAAAGTTAATGATCAACAGAATATAATAGTTCTTTATGATTAAATGTACATTGTACCTACAACCATCAAATTACAAAATGTTTTATGGAAGCAATTGTATAAATTGTCAAAAATTACCATTCAGATATTGTGTAGAGTATTTATTTTCAATACGACTCAATGGTCACCACAGGGATTTTTTTTGGCACTTTTCCCAATTGAAAGTATCATTTTTCCCCAAATTCCATCCTAAAAATTCCCAATCTGGAGAATCTGAAATTTTGAGAATGTGAAGTGTGATTTTGTCTTTAAACAGCTGTTTAATCAAAATTAAAATAAAGATAAAAAGTCAGGATTAACCTGACAGAATCCAATTCTTTAAAACGTTTGTACTAGAACAATACAATATACCACTATTAAATGTTGTGTCTTGGAAGAAAATGTTGTGTAATAGTAATATTACGCAAAGAAAACAGACAAAAAGACAATAAGCAGTTCGAAATAAATCAATATCTTTTTTTTCAATCAAGCTCTTTTACAATCTCATAACCCTGGTAGACAAGGTAGCCCTTCCTCTTATACTCTAGACCATGCCAAATCTATCAGTCCAAACTCGTCCGTCCCTTGCTCCAAATCCAGTCATTCCAATGTCAATGAACCAGACCTTCAATCCTCAAGTTCCATATCAACAAAGAAAACTGCAGATCAAGGTACTGAAAATTCAGACTAGATTCTGATAGTAATGATGATTCACATGCAGAATGTGGTATAGAACTGCAGATTGTTGTGTCTGATGCACGAATCAACACATTCACCAAATATGAGCATAGATTATGATGGTTATATTATAGTGGCTTATAAATAACAAGAAGTGGTACTCTTGATAAATTAAAGTAAAATATTAATTTGAATATTCAAAAAATACTCCAAAACAATGCATATTTTCCCAATTTCACCGGCCCTGACCTCATTCACAAAAATATAGAAAAAATATTCCCTGCACCATCTTTGAAAAATACCCAGAACATATCTACTCATTGATGCAACTAAATAACAGTTTAACTTAACAACCATTGACTCACTCTGTTTGTCTTGATGTCTGTGGATGGCAATGGTGCCAGTGAGATCGGTGAAAATGAAATATCGTCGGACCCAATCTAATTGAAATCAGACCTCTAATTCGCTCCCATTTACTGATAAGTTGCAATTATCAGAAACAACGAGCGAAGGAGGAATTTGGTTTTCATCAGATTGCATCGGACCGACGGACAAGTCCGGTAAAAATGCTGTTGGTCCCGTAAATGACCTAAGATTTCCAGACTGATTTTCCAGTGAAGATGAACAAATACTAAAAGAGAAACAAAAGGTTTAAAGGCCCTTTCATTTTTATGGGGAAAAGATGTTGACAATGATGATTGTTGTATTGATTTTGTTGAAGAAGAAAAAGTGGTAAAAGTGGCATCGGTCTGGTCAATCGTCCTAGTTTACCAGACTGAATGTCCTGTTAAATGTTTTACAAATTCATATTCACTGTGAGGTAACTTATCCCAAAATAACGTTCCAAAATGGACAGACATTAAATGAATTGTGACAGAAAAAGACATGACAGAGGGACAAGTTCTGAAGACATTCCTGATACATCTCGCCTCTCTGTCTTGTTAGGGAAATTACCTCCAAAAAACTTATGATCACAGCAGATTCTCTTGTAATAAATAAGTGTTATGAGTGCAAAATTTTACTTCAAATCCCTTTTACCATGAGGAGTTAATCATTCACTGGTCTGTAAGTATAACCTAGAGTATAGCCATAAAAACGATTTCTATGGGGAGTCACTGCCTTGTACAAAAGTTTTATTATCCACTGCCACATACAAAACTTTTACAATCATGAAAATTTAATTACATTAGAACTGTGTCCATTGTCAATCAATTATCCTACTGATTCACAGGGGCTTGATTCCTATAAAAATAATAACATAAAAATACATGCAGCACACCTCAAACAGCATTCTATTACATATTTGTATCTCTCACTCTCTTTAAAAAAAGAAAAGAGAGATATACTCTACCACTACTAGTCTAAACTATACTAGATCTGACTAATGCACGTATGTACTATGTCAGTAAAACAAGAGGCCCAAGTAGGCCTATATCGCTCACCTGAGTACCTAGATAATCAGTCATGCATGAAGGAAGAATTCATTTATTTTTGCATTACTGTGATTAAGTCAACACAAATGTTGAAAATATGTCAAATTTTATTTCAGGCTAGAATAGAAAACAACACTTTTTTGCACATCCATTCAGGTGATTTTGATATTAAGCATTTCCTTTGTCTCTGCAAGATGTCATTCAGGGCAACAAGTTAGTCATTTTCTTTAGGTGGGGCCTTTTGTTGACTGATTTCAAGTCTGGGTCATGAACAACAATTGTTTCAAATATTGTCCAGATCTAACTTAAAATTGCCTAATTTCATATGTTGAGTGTTGAAAAACATCTAAAAACTTATTTAGATGTGTAAAGAAATGAAAAAAATTTTTTTGATACAGCTGGATTTGAACCGCTACTCTCCATATTTCAATTACCAAGTGGTATATGTACCATTGTGAGACCTACTTTTTAGACATGGTGGCATTATCTGTTAACCAATTTGGATGAAATTTACCAAATTGATAGAGGACCTTTAGTACTTCATGTATTCCATGTTTCATTAAAATCTTTCATGTGGTATAACAGCAGAAGTGAAAAATGTGATTGAATTGTTCCTATACACCCTCATTTGGAAGTCTTAAAAAATTCATAGAAAATCCAAAAATTGAGATATTGACAAAATTCTTTCAAAGTAACAATCCTTACCATAATTATGATCACAATAGTCCATAAGAAATCATCATTATCAATTAACTAGGAAATATGACACTTTTCTGCATTGAATCACCAAGTCCAAAGAAATGTCGAAAAAAAATTCTAAAATTTGATTTTGGAAGGAAACCAAAATGACAATACGTCTTCACTCATCCCTCTAGATCATTTCTATGCATTCTGTTTGTCTCTGTATACAGCTCGTATGAAAAATAATATTGTTAATGGAGGGAACTCTTTTGTGACCTACTTTTGACTATGGTGGCGCCACCTGTAAAGAGGTCTGGATGAAAACAACAGAATTTGAAGAGGATCATAAGCGACTTATTTGTACCAAGATTTATTAAAATCCTTCAAACAGTTTTGTAGAAAAGTTGAAAATGTGAAAAATAGCCACCCCCCCCTTTTTTTTGGAAGTCTGAAACTTAAAATTGCCTAATGTCATATGCTAAGTGTTGAGAAACATCTAAAAAGTTATTTAGATGTGTAAAAAAAAGAAAAAAATGTTTTTGACCACAGCTGGATTTGAACTGCAACTCTCCATATTTCAATTACCAAGTGGTATATGTAACATTGTGAGACCTACCTTTTAGATATGGTGGCATTATCTGTTAACCAATTTGGATAAAATTTACCAGATTGATAGAGGACTTTTAGTACTTCATGTATTTCATGTTTCATTAAAATCTTTTATGTGGTTTTGTAGAAAAAGTTGAAAATTTTTTTTCCTTTTTTGGAAGTCTTAAAAAATTCATAAAAAATCCCAAAATTGAAATATTGAAAAAATTTCTTCGCAGTAGTATTTTTTACCATCAAAATGATCAAATTAAACCAAATTATTGCATCAATATTTACTAAAAGAAAAAAATAACTCATTTCTGTATTAAAATTACAAAGTCAAAAAAAAGTCAAAAAAAAGTTAAAATTTGATTTCGGAACGGAACCAAAAATAACAACACTTTTTAACACATTCCTCTAGATCAAACCTATGCAATCGGTTTGTCTCTGTATGCCCCCAGTCTGAAGAAGAAGTTCGTCAAAGGAGGGTACCCTCTTTGACCTACTTTTGCCTGTGGTGGTGCCACCTGTGGATGGATCCTGACAAAGATGACCAGATTTGTAGGGGACCTTGAGTACTTGATGCATACCAAGTTTTATCAAATTACTTTCTGCGGTTCTGAAGAAAAAGTTCAAAATGTGAATTGTTTACACCAATTGTCCCCCACCCCCTTTTTCTTGAAAGTCTTAAAAAATTCATAAAAAATCCAAAACATGAAATATTGAAAAAATTTCTTCACAATAGTAATTCTTACCATAAAATGATCAAATTAAACCAAATTAATGCATCAATGTTTACTAAAACAAAAAAATACCTCTTTTTTGCATTAAAATTTACAAAGTCCAAAAAAACGTCAAAATTATTTACCGGATTTCAACGATATGAACAAACTTGAGACATACATCCTTCTAGATCACTCAGATGCCATTAGTTTTATAGTCCATACACTGGTTCTTGAGAAGAAGATTTTCAAAGAGGGGTACCCTCTGAGATCTATTTTTAGCAATGGTGGCACCACCTGTTGAGGGATTTATACGAAATGAACAAACTTGGTAGAGGACCCCTAGTACTTCATCCATACCAAGTTTCATGAAAATCCTTTCAGCGGTTCTGAAGAAGAAGTTGAAAATGTGAAAAGTTTACGGACGATGGACGAAGAGTGAAGACAATAGCTCACTTGAGCCTTTGGCTTAGGTGAGCTAAAAAAGGGTTCTACTACTTACCGAAATTACCCATATTACCGAAATGACTCATTGTTTACCAAAATGACTCAATAAGTTACCGAAATTACCCGTTTTCCATTCTTATTTGACCTGAAATGGATAGAAGGATGATAGTTACATGTAATAGCTGACTTTTCATGCAAATACCACATTGTGATAGATAATACCGATGGCTAGAATTTCCTCCATAGCGCCGAATACGTAAAGAGCGATAACTCCAAGTTCTGTCAAGGTATCTTACAATGAAGTTTTAGAATGGGGTTTGAAAACTTATCTGATGTGCAATTTCAATGAAAAACATAAAGAATTAAATTTAACATGACATGTCAGTGGCGGATCCAGGTTTTCCGAAAGGGGGGGGTGGGGCATATCTGAATTATGACTCGGTCAATTTTAGTGCCAGATCTGTTTTTTTTTAGTAATAAATATCACTTGTAAAAGGGGAAAATGAGAGAAATTGATTTCATATTTCTTCAAATATACAAATTAATTTGTCAAACGTTTTATTCATACTCCATTCATCAAATAAAGAACTTGGAGTTATCACTCTTTACGTATTAGGTGCAACAGAGGAAATTGTAGCCATCGGTATTATCTATTACAAGGTGGTATTTGCTTGAAGGCAGTGGCTCCTCGTATGAACCTTCGTATCTGTAGAGCTGGGCCTACTCGTAAGAATCAATATCCAGGTGGTCCGTAACCGTCATACGAATCTGGATTTCCGCGCATGTTCAACACTCCTTTCCAAAAATTTCTAGATTCGCCTAAGTAGTATACTAGTTATATAAACGATCTTCTCACACCATTGAGTACCAAAATCTAAAACAACAGAGGAATGTGAACATCGATTTAAGATATGTACGATTGGAATATGCCTGCATCCACGGGGGTAATAACTTCAAGTCACAGTTGAAACGGGACAGACCAAATACAAGGTATTTATTGAAAAGAATAAGAAATAAACTGATGAATTTTACATGAAATGTTTGCCTGCTATATACTTTAATGATTGAACCCCATCCAGTTTTCTTGACCAAAAATGTTTTAATTTTTTAAATTTCAGTACCTTTCAAATGAAATGTCCCTTCTTTGTAAAGTTGTGTCTGTCTAAAGATGGTAATTCTCTTGTAAATACAAGTTTAGACAGAAATTACAATCACACAATCAATGAAACATCATATAAACATTTACCACGACAACAAAAACCTAATCCTGAAGAAAAGGCTCAAATCGACGAACTTTTGTCCTTGAAATCAAACAGGAAACTTGTTCAAGAAAAGTCAGGAAAAGTGATGACCATGAAAGTTATTCACAACATAAAAAGGGTTACTCCATCAGATGACTCCATTATTGTTAGAAGTCCATTGCATGAAATGTTGCATGAAAAGTTCCAGGCAATTATATCCCTAGTAAAAATTTACTATAGTATACTACTTAGGCGAATCTAGAAATTTAAAAAAAAATTGAAAAGGAGTGTTGAACATGTGCAGAAATCTGGATTCGTATGACAGTTACGGACCACCCGGATATTGATTTGTACGAGTAGACCCCGTTCTACAGATACGAAGGTTCGTACGAGGAGCCACTGTCTTGCATGAAAAGTCAGCTTATTACATGTAACTATCACTCTCCTATCCATATCTGGTCAAATAAGAATGAAAAATTTCTGTAACTTATTGAGTCATTTCTGTAAATAATGAGGCATTTCAGTAATTACGGGTAATTTCAGTAAGTAGTAGAACCGTAAAAAAAGGGCTATTTATGTGTATTTTTATTTCTTTTTTAAATAGGAAGCAAGCACCTGGGACCTTATTCACAAAGAAACTTAAGTCTAAGTCTAAGAATTGAGACCTATGTGGTAGCATGTGTCTTAATTCTAAGAATTAAGAAAAAGTTTCTGTAAACAGTGTATCTGACAAGCAGACAAACTTTCGACAAATTCTTAGAAGAGTGACACATGGTATTTTAGGTATCAGTTCTTAGACTTAAGTTTCTTGGTGAATAAGACCCCTGTATCTTGATCCTAGAAACAATAATAAAAACTTCTAACCATTGCAAATCCAGACAACAATGCTGACGTGTTACTAGATGCTTTTAGCTTGGCTCTGCTCAGATAGAGTTTCCTCCAATGTGGGGCATGCGGATGGGAATTCATTTTCATAATTCAGTCTGCAAATCTGTATATGCTAGCTGTCATTGGGTGAATGTCAAAAAGTTAATGCGATATGGAATGCTTGACACTGGACTTCGACTTCTAGTTAAACTTTTGAACTACTCGTACTACGTAACGAAACAAAATATCCTAGTCTACATTGGTGTCTCCCGGCAGATTTGACAGACCAACTTATGTAAATTTGCGATTTTGAAAAGATTATAAACAAAACAATTAATAAATTTAATAAATATTTAATGCATAATATATCATATCTATTATTCATTATAATAATGTATTTTTATACATATAACTGGTATTGGTTAAGTGAAATAGCATAAAAAATATGTATTTTTTCCATAACTATATTTTTTCGTTTTGTAAAATGTGCGATTTGAAAATTTGTATTTATATTTGTTTAGGAGTACCGTGTCACGTGATACTTTTCTGCTTTATTTATAATCACAATGTGACGTCATTACATTGTGTTAGTGCTTGGCCGCTTGGGTGAAAAAATTTTGCTTTTGCGATGAAATAACTCCTTTGGAATAATATTATTTTACGTGCACTTAAAGTCATGACAGATTCAACCGAGGCTGGACGCAAATTGGTAGGTTGATGTGATCTGGCGACATAATTCTGGATAAAGGACTTTCTACCGATATGTAGCATAGCAGCCATTTTGTAACAAGTTTACGAGGCGTGTACTAACAACTTCTAAATGGAAGATGAAATGTTGAAATCTAACACATACCCCAATTTTCACAATTGTATTATTTAGAATTCATATCAGTGCACCTACTTGTATAGTTTTCTCGACAATATTAAAATCAGAAAGTTCTAATATTTATGTTTAAAGTTAGCCTCCTCACGTGTTCTTTAGGTAACCTATACCTATAGCATAATTTTTCTATTTTGAAAACCGAATTATTTCGTCTTATGTGTTTACTGTCGTCATAACATTGCATGTAAAAGTTAAAACATTTCATATTTGAGCTAATAAAATACGATTTTCTTTCAGGATATGTAGTTAAGGTATTTTGATTTTAAAATCCTGAATGCACTAGACGCAGCCGATTTTACAATGAATTATGAAGAACGGGATCCGTAAATGTGAAATATTTCTAATTTAAAACATATTTTTGTAACAGATCATTTTCATTTCCGTTTGAAATTTAAAAATACAACTACCAACATGAAAATATCAAAATCGGAATAGAGTAGGACCATAATTTTATTTTTCTTGTATTCACGTTTCAAGAAGCCAGTGTTCATGTGCAACATACATTCAAATCGAAACGACGAAGATCTGAAGAATTTCTATAACTTGCTATTAAATTTTGCCATATGCAATTAATGGTTGATCCAAATGCATTATTGACTCCTAATTATCGTTTTTGTATAGATATACAATAGAGAATGAGTTGCTTAACAGACAATGAGATCTGCCATCTTGGCCCAGGAAAACGTTCTATATACCAAAAATAGATAAAATGTGAGGACATGAAATTCAAACTGAAGAGAACCTATGGATTATAACAAAGAACATAAGTATCTCAAAACTTAGTTTATATAGTAATATTTATACCAGTTATAAAATGACCCTTATTATTATTTTGGCGCGCGATATTTTTAGTTGTGCGTGCATAGTAATACTGCATAATACCTGCATTGCTTTATTAGTTGACGTTTCTTGAGGCCGCGGAATGAAAATCAGTTTCTTTTTAATAGATCAGATAAAAAATAATATAGTTTATAAAAAGGTTAAGAAGGAAATCTTGATACAGAGAAAAGTGCCATGCTGATTTCAAGGTTACAATATAGCAGTATATAACCAATATTGACTAGGGTAGTAATGTGAAATCGATCGTTGTGCTTACCATTAGAATGTGATGCTGATAAAATTAGTTGTATTTTTACGGCAATAATATTTAAACCTTGAATCCTTGGCTTTTTATTATCGAGGTAAAAGAATACTGTAGATCCTAAGTGCATTAATGTAGATCTACCAATGTTGTCTTCAAAGAGTTTTCTTGCAGATGAACCGCAGGATGTCCTAACATAACTATAGCGCGAATTTTGACTTGTTTTCAAAATAAAAAATCGCCGTTATTGTCATACTGAAGATACGAAAAGGTTTTATTTGAATAATGAATTGATCTGTTAATCAACGACAGAACCTTCGGCGATTATTTGATTATCGTGAATGTGATAGTGGGACGAATTTGCATATGTTGAAAAAACTGTGCACTATTTAAAACTTCATATCTGTTCCTTAATTGTATGTCTGTGGAATTTATGTTGAAAGAGCTTTATTTTTGATATTTTTGATAAATAAATGAATCGAAATTCCCCATAATTTTCACAAATATGATTTTCACTTCTCCAAGTGCTTATAATTTATCTTCATCTTATTGCCAGAGCTCGTTTTCTCGTACGCTACGTATACTATATTAATATTGCAAAGTAACATTTTTAGTTAAAAAAATCGTATTTTTAAAACAATACGTGTTATTTGTTGGCCGATATTATCTCAACGAAATATCATACGTGTGCTTTATAGCGTCTTCGTTTATAGATGAGCAAAATTTGATATGAGAAATTTTGTAAATCAGATGCTAATAAATACTGTCCGTATGGCCTGATAGCAAAAACCCCCTTTTTCAAATTTTGTTTTAGGTAATATGGGATCAATAATGGTAACAGCTTGCACACATATGTAGGTGCTTGATTTAAATATGGTCACTACAAAGGACCTAGTTAAGTAATTGACTGAGGACATATATAGTCCAGATTTGATGTTTTGGACATTGTATTTCAGAGATCAACAAATTCTAAACTTACATTTCAATATTTGCAGCGAATACGTTTTTGTTAAACGAATTAAATTTCTCTTTATAATATCCAAGCATATTCTTTAAACAGTTTATATCCTTGTGGCCTTAGGCTGGGATGTAGTTTGTGAGTGCTTAACCTGAATTCTGTCCTCCACATTTTTTCAAAGATTTCTGAATTTTCTTAATTTATGTTTGCAAAATGTTTAAGTCGTATAATGGCCAAAGAGACTGTAATACGGAATGAAGTACGACTTATCTGAAAACAACTTTTGGTACTGGACTGAAGGGTATAGATGGACAGAGTTCGATACAAAGTAATGTCCATCTTTATGTACTGAATCGAGATACACTCGGCCTATATGTGTGCATATCCATATTTACATTACATCTATATCTGTTTATGTAAATTAGTAATAATATTCTGCATTGTTATGGACGGCTTAAACTCAAGTAAAATCAATAACGATATTTGATTATAAGAAAATGTTACGTAAACCATGCACATGAATACCGTTACGTCTACGAACAGCACGTACGAGAATGGAGGAAACGAGTACTAAGCCTCTGCAGCACGCATGACTGTTATTGAGATTTTGAGATACGTACAGGCGTAAATCAAGAAATTTTGATGGGGAGCGGGGGTGTTTTCAGCCCAAGTTTATTTTCCCAGAGGGAGTCTAATTATGCGGGATGTACATTTACTTAATTTACCAGAACCAGATTATCATCCTATCTGTATTGGTGCATAATTTCAGCTGCCTATACAGACTTATTCATCTTAAATCGAGTGTCCAAGGTCTTATACATTTTTTACGTCTCTCTCTCTCTCTCTCTCTCTCTCTCAGAAATAGAATTAAGATATATCCGTGTATTACATTAGTATACATGTAAACAGAAAGTATTGTATTGTTAGAGAATGGGGGTCACGAGGGAAGATATGCTGACCTGATGCTTTTTTCATGGTACTTTTTATAATGTGTGTACGTGCAGCCTAGCACGTGAACATTCGCGTGTTTTCACCTGACTGAGTTACTTTGTCCGTTTGAGTGTGTGGCTTGTGAGCGCATTGATTTGGCCGATATTTATAGTGATGAAATTGGTGTTGTGTACTAAACCTACCTAAAAAAAGGAGAGAATGTGGTATATCTTGATCTCATTTATTTGATGTAGTTTACGCACAGCCCAAACCTCCTAGAACGAATCATGAGACGGAATCTAGAGGGAGAGAGTATACCAAGATCTTGTATAACAAACCTCATTCAAACGCACGTGCACACACAGAGACGTGGCTAAAAGAGGAGGGATGTGCTGGGGGTTCATACTTCCTTTTTCTTTAACTTCAGCCTTATATATCTCATTAGTTTTTACACAGACGTATAAATAAATTTATATGTTTATGACTTTTACTACTTCACAACACTTTTTATAACTAAATTTTACAGCACTGTATTGGTATATCCGAAAAAGATTTTTTTCTAAGTCGCGTCTCCCTTTAACCCAAATTATTGTCATCAATACACAGTTATAAATGCTCTCTTTTTCACCTCGTTACTGTTCCTGCCCTTCTCTAACGTCCAGGGGTTTGTTTTAGTGAAGAACTTACGATAAATCATAAAGTTGGTATACCTAAATGGCAGAAGTTTTTCTTGAATATCCTAACAGAGATGCTGTTTTCATGAAAAACTGGCTAACACAGACAAATTTCAAGCAGAAAATCCAGTATTTCTGCAAATACCTACATTTCCTGTGTTGTCAATTATTTACGATCTTTTTCATGTTCTTTGGTAAAACAGGTCCCTGGATCGGCCACTGATGCGTAAATTTCGACAAATATAGTTTCTTTAGAAATGCGTAACATTTACTCAGTGTACATATAGTTACGGCGGCGCATTCAGATTGTCCTAAATGTGTATATATGAGTAATTAATTGTGATATTTATAGTGTACTGTCCTAATGTAGTGTATCTCAGATATTCAGAATTACTGCTTTCATTATGAATATTTCAGTTACATTTCGTTAATTGCAATATTTTCATAGGAGAGCGCTATGAATTGTCATAATGTAAATTAAGATTAAACTTTACATTAATTGCTAATACATTCATGATTATATCTCAGGACAGATGTAAAACTCATTTCGTACAAAGAATACATGAAGACTGAGGATTGAAATAAACCTAATATACTTCGATGTGTATGCCTGTAACGATGCTCTCATCTTCCCTCATTCATCAATTCTTTGCTATTTATTCCGGGGTTTTTTTTTTCTCCGTTGCATTTTATTTTGTTATATCTTACATTTGCTATTAATGCTCTGAACAGGGCCCTGGGACAGGCTTTGTGCAGTGGTTATTAGCGCTTGCGTTGATATGCAGTCGACCCGGGTTTGATTCCCGGATTGCGTCAATCGCTTACGAGGTTGGTTACCCCCTGCTTCTACGTCGCGATATAACTGGAACAGTATTGACAACGACGTAAAAAAACTAAACAATCAAGCAACCAACTGAACAAGGCCCAGAATTTGTGATAAATTCACTTTTTTTACCTATTAATATTCCCTTAATGATTTTATATGATTAATTTATGATTACAGATTTACAGATACAAAAATGTATCTATAAACGAATTTTCGTGCAATTTCAGATACACGAATATACTTGTATCAATGATGTATAATTCTGTTGTTTTTTTGACAATGACAATGAATTTATTCTCAATAAACTGAATTACAGTGTAGAGAATTAAACAATACATGTATGTATAAATCAATATATCTAATAATTATGCACATGCTCAATCTGATTAAAACCATATCTTTATTCCGCGTCTCTTTATACGCAATGTAACAAATAGAGAAGCGGAATAAAGATATGGTTTAAATCAGATTGGCACATGCTATATGGAAAAGAATATTAAGTCAATATAACACAAGATAACAATTTAACCCAGAGAATCGACTCTCTCTATTATAATATTTATAAATTTTCCCAATTTAATGAGTTTATGCACATTTGGGTTATTAAACAATTGTTCAAATTTAAAAACATTTGGATTGTGACAATAGTATTTAGCAAGAAAAATTTTTCTGTAATTACTTATAATAGTATCAGTACATGAAAAAATATAATGAAATTCGTCACCAAGTTCAGATTTATTACATAAATTACAAATTCTGTTTTCTCTTGGTATATTACTGCATCTTCCAACCTCAATCGGTAACTTTATATTACAAGTTCTAAATTTACAAACTTTAAATGCTAATTTAAAAGGTAATTCCACCAAATATTTTTCTAAAACAAGATCAAATTTATAAATTCTATAATTAATGCCCTTTGATGAGTTAAAAATTTCACTTTTCCAACTTTGTACAAATTGATCTTTAAGTATATTAAATACTGTACTTTTCAACCATGCTACATTAGGAAAATTTCTGGTCTGCCATACATATGAAAGACCGCAATCATTTAAAATACTTTTTACATATTTAAACCATGGTATTTCAAAAAATGAAACAATGTGACACATTTTGCTGCTTAAATTATTTTGAAAAGAATGAATAAGTTTAGCCCAAAAAGTAACCATTCTGACTTTAACACTTATTTCAAGGGGATAACGACCAAGTTCACCATAAACCATAAAATTAGGGGTCGTTTTTCTCAATTTTAATATATGTTTACAAAATTTAAGATGAAGAGTTTCCAATTTAGTATAATTATTATATCCCCAGACTTCACAACCATATAAAACTATTGGTTTAACTGCCTTATCAAAAAAATCTAATTTACAATCTATAGATAAGTTATGGTCTCTGCATTTTGCTATAGTAGCATACGTAGCTTTCATACCTTTAGCATAAAATTGATCAATATTATAACAGCCGAGACCATTTCTTGAAAAGTGAACGCCAAGATATTTAAAGTTTTGAACAATTTCTAATTCATTTCCATTATAGTAAAAATGTAGATCTTTGGGTTGCCTCCCTTTTCCAAATATAACAATATTAGTTTTGTTACTATTTACCTTCAAATGCCACATATTAGAGTAATCATAAAAAATATTTAATTGCTTTTGAAGATCAGTAGCAGATTCAGATAATAAAATTGTATCGTCAGTGTAAAGTAACACAAATAATTTAAGATAAATATTTTTTCAAACATTTTAGCCATATTTTCTAAGCCAGTCACATTATGAAATTTAAGAAATTCTTCTAGATCATTTAAAAACACAGAAAATAAAAATCGTGAAAGGTTTTCGCCTTGTCTCACTCCAGAGTTACAGCTAAAGATCTCTGATGAAACATTATTATTTACAACCTTTGATTTAATATTATTATACGTACCGGTATTTGTTATAACTTTAAAACATTTACCATCAATATTACTTAATATAAGTTTGTTCCATATTCCAAGTTTCCATACTGTATCAAAAGCTTTTTCGAAGTCAATAAATGCACAATAAAGTTTCTTTTTAGATAATTTTGATAATTCAATGAGTGAATTTACAGTAAAAATATGATCAACAGTTCCATGATTTTTTCTAAAACCAGCCTGATTTTCCAATATCAACTCAACATTGTCTGCAAATGTGTTAAGTCTTTCATTAATAATAGAAGTAAAAAGTTTTCCTAAACAGCTAATTAAAGTTATAGGTCTGTAGTTTTTAGCATCATTAATATCACCTTTATTCTTGTACACTGGTATAATATTTCCCATTAACCACTGAGTTGGTACAAGTCCTGTATCAAAAACGCAATTAAATAATTCAACATAAAATGGCATCATCATATTTACAGAAGACTTCAAATATTCATTATACAATAAGTCAACACCACAGGCTTTATTACATTTTAACATTTTAATGCCTTTAGATATTTCCTCATCAGTTATAGGTTCATTTATGAACTTATTAATTTCCATTTCTGACAATACTTTCAAATCATCAACAGATAGTACATGATTATCATTTCCATCAAATTCAATATTAAAATTAGTGCTAAAATGAGTAAACAATTCATCAATAGCAACATTACATTTATTACTTTTTTTAGAATTAGAGTTGATTATTTTCCAATATTCTTTTGGATTTAGATGTACACCATCGCGGTTAGAAATAATTGCATTCAATGAGAATTTGTGTGAGCGGTTATCTATGAACAAGACTTAAATATAAGTGTCCTATGAGTATGGCATATTTGTAATTTGGGAAATTAAAACATGCATGAATCACTCTTTTAATAGTAATTCATGCATGTTTCAATTTCCCAAATTACAAATATGTCATGGAACATTGGTAAGTGAAGTTACTGAAGATGAAATGAATGTGAAATTTCTCTGTAAATATCTTAATTTCTTGGACTCACCAGTGTCACTGTTTCATTAATAAATAAGTGAAAGATCAAGACATAATACTATATCTGTTATAGGTATAAATTATATATTACAGATGTATTTGTTTCCCCGCCAAAATATCAGGGATAATGAAAAAAAAAAAGGAAAAAGAAAAAGAAAGTCACTGGCTTTCTAATTAGATTTAGAGAAACAGACGGTTTATTCATTTTGATTTTATACGATGATTGTTACCATGTGATGTGTAGATATATGTGTTGAAATTGCAGAACTGCAATAATTTATGTACTAGAAATAGATATGTAATGCGAGAAAGCAAAGTCCATGGATCATTGCTTGACTGAGAGTGGCCTGCTTTCCTCATTTACAAAGTACTGTCTCTCAGTATTCCTGTTTCCTTCTCCAAAAAAAAAAAACAAACAAACCACTGTTAGTTACTGAGAGTGGCCTGTTTTCCTCATTTACAAAGTACTGTCTCTCAGTATTCCTGTTTCCTTCTCCAAAAAACACTGTTAGTTACTGAGAGTGGCCTGCTTTCCTCATTTAGAAAATACTGTCTCTCAGTATTCCTGTTTCCTTCTCAAAAACACTGTTCCTGGGTCCGATGGTTTCTCCACCACTACTAAGCACTGTCCCTCTGTCTTTTTGTTTTTTCCACCACCACTTAGCACCGTCCCTTGATCCTATGGTTTTCTCCACCACCACTAAGCACTGTCCCTCGGTTTATTCGACCTCTAAGCACTGTCCCTAGGCCATCTTGTTTTCTCCACACCACTAAGCATTGTCCCTCGGTCCTCTGGTTTACTCAACCTCTAAGCACTGTCCCTCGGTCCTCTGGTGTTCACCACCACTAAGCAGTGTCCTTCGGTCCTCTGGTTTACGTAACCTCTAAGTACTGTCCCTCGGTCCTCTGGTTTTCTCCACCACCATTAAGTACTGTCCCTCGATCCTCTGGTTTACTCAACCTCTAAGCACTGTCCCTCGGTCCTCAGGTTTCTCCACCACTACTAAGCATTGTCTCTCCGTCCTCAGGTTTTCTCCACTATCACTAAGCAATGCCCGACGATCCTGTATTTTTTTTTCCACCACCACCAGTCGGCACTGCCCCTTCGTCCTCTGGTTTCCGCGTCGGACTCCTGATCGGGAGGCCGGGGTTCGAGTCCCGCTCTGGCCATGCCGGTGTCCTGTCTTTCGGATGAGACAGTAAAAACCGAGGCCTCGTGTCGTGGTATGCATGGCACGTTAAAGATCCCTCACTGCTTCGGATGGGTCCGTTGCAAAGGTCAAAATTTGTATGCCCCGCATCAGGCAGATGCCGTCACCATATACGTGAAATATTCCTGGTGTGACGTAAAACAAAAATCAATCAATCAATCAATAAACCTCTGGTTTTCTAAATTACTATTAGGCACTGTCCTCCGATCCACTGGTTTTCTTCATCACCACTAAGTGCTGTCTCTTGGTCATCTAGTTTTCTTCACCACCACCACTAAGCACTGTCCCTCGGTCCCCCGATTTCCTGCACGACCACATAGCACTTTCCTTCGGTCCTCTGCTTTTCTTCTCCACTAAGAACTGTGTCTCGGTCCTGCGGTGTCCTCAAACACTAAGCACTGTTTTTTACCTGTTTTCTTCCATCTCTTAGCACTGTCTCTCGGCTTCCGGTTTTCTCCACCATCACAAAGCAGTTTCCTTCGATCTGCTTTTCTTCTCCACTAAGAACGGTCCTTCTGTCCTCTGATTTCATCCATTACTAAGTTCTAATACCTTTACAGAAGTACAACATCATGAACACGAACATATGTACACGGATTACACATTTCATACTGGTCGATGCATACATATAAAGCTTAAAAGAAAATGCAGATACTTTTACCCACTTTTTTGTCTGTTTCATGATATGAATGAAATTTTCCATTTAGTTAGGAAGAGTTATAGATCTTTGCACTTAGAAAAGAAATTGATTGGTTGGTTGATTGGTGTTTTACGTCGCTTTCAACAATATTTCAGTTATATCGCGACATGGAAGCAGGAGGTTACCAACCTTTTAAACATAGTGGCACAACCCGGGAATCGAACCCGGATCGTCGGCGTCGCAAGTCAAGCGCTTAACCACTACACCAAGCCTGCCCTCGAAAAGAAATTGAATGCGTAGGACTCCTGTCACATTATTAAATGGATTTCTTTCCAAAACGATAGCCACTGAATCAGTTCAAACTCTAAGTCTGTAAGTTGTGTATAGAATTAGTACTATGATACTAATAACCCCTCCATTAAATTGCATGGTATTAAAGACTGTTGGATACATGTAATTTTTCGCAGTAAGGAAAAGGTTTCAGGAAAGATGAAAGCCCTACCTGTAAAGGTTCAAAAGTTATGACGAAGGTTAGAGTTTTTTTTTACCAAAGACACAGACAGACAGATACACAGGCAAAAAAACTAGATGCCCCCGAATTTCATTCCGTTGGCATAAAAAGCCTCTTAAACCATTTTAGTGAAGCGGACGGAGCAATAGTGGCTAACTTCTTAGATCATAGTTACGTTGTCACCTCTCTGCACTACCCATGCATGTGACCTTAATGTATTTGATCCTGTTGCATCCAAGTTCTTACTACATTTGCATGCTTTGTTTAAATACATTGAAGAAGCACTTTCCTTTTTAAACATTTAGTGGAGTCTGTGTGACTTAGTTATGGAAGAGTACCGCTCAGGATGCGACGCTTTGACATTAGATCCCCGTTGGTGTGTCGCCTTTCAGATGAAACCCCATATTACGATAAACAGTGGCGGATCCAGGATTTCCAAAAAGATGAGGGCACACATGTAGAAGTCAAGTATTAGCCAAACTACTCAGCCCTTTTGGTTGCCAAATTTTGAGTTTTCCTTGTAAATATGTGGTGAAAGAGGGGGAGGGGGCGGCGGGCCCCTCTTAAACCGCCATTGATAAATGTGGAGACGTAAAGGAGTTCTCATTGCCTCGGGCGGTCCATTTTATAGGTCTTAATTTCTAAAACAGTGCACGGCAGCACTAGGAAGGTGTCACCACCATGTTTATTAAATGTTTCTAGCGCGGTTTAAAAGGAGAATGAGTAGACCGGAGCTCTTCATAATAAATAAGTTGTAGAGATAGACGGTTTTATAATGTGTTACACGAAACAACCATTAAGTTTTAATGATGCACTTTGTACTCGGCAGAAGTCTCATTACATTTAGATAGATAGTTCCAACCCCCAACCCCACCCCCTTTCTCTGTTATTATGAAGATGGTGTTCAAGCGAAAAACTCTCCCCCGCCCCCAAACGGTATTTCAACACTTGTTTTAAAGTACATGTAGATTTCTTTACTAAATGTTATAATTGTACAAAGTGTTAGCTGCAAGACCTATATTATTTTTTGTCGAAATATGCCATAAATTTGAATATATATTTTTCCCCTCCCTCATTTTTTATTTGCTTCAGTTATTGTTAAATGATACAAAACGGACGATTTTGATCAAAGAACGACCATATTTTAATACACCTTTAAAGAGTAGACATATTGTATAGCATTTACAGATCCGATGTGATATCTTTTGAACAACAGTGTTTGAGACGTTGTGTGCTATTTTAGACGAATGGTATGAATTAGAATAGACATGGTTTTCAGACTGATGCCCTCTATTGGCAGTGGTCTTAATTACTCAAATAGACAAGTGGTCATTATAGTCTGTCGTACATGCAATAAATAAATGCTTTTTATAAGTATAGGATATATATTCACATATTCCTTTGAAGACAATAGGTTTTATAGAAAAAAATCCCTCTTTAAGCAGAAACTTTATCGACAGATGTCCATTTTACTTAAACACAGATTGCCCTTGAGTAGATAGATGTTATTCATAGTTGTACCGTACATGTGGGTTACTTGCAAAAGTATGGTTCTTTAAAAACGATAGATGTAATCATTGATGCGAGTAAAATCCCTGCTGTCTGACTGTCTGTCTGTCAACGCCTTAGTTGTGATACGATAATTCATATTTTTATACACATGCTGAATGATTGTAAGACTATCTATAAATTTCGGAATCAAAGGTCAAGGTCAAACAGCTGGCCCTTCATAACGATGTCCGTTTTTGTGTACATGTCCTTGGTGATTTTTGTCATTTTGCTTTGTCAGCTGTCTTTAGTTTTCTTTTTTATCCATTTTATACAAATTTACATACCTATAATGCGCTCTGTGGGCTAATGTATTATGTAGGCAGATTACATTTACCTTCATAGACATATTAACTTCATTGGCGGTTGTCTTTTAAAGAGCAATGTACTTTACCTTATAGTCGTCAAGTATAGAAAGATGAGCTTTGTAAACAGACTACATGTAAATAGGATTTTATAAGCAGCTCGATTTTACAGACAAATATCCTTTATAGACAATTTGACAAAACACTACATAGGGAGATTTCTTTCACAGACGAGTATATCTATAAACAGACATGGTTTACAGACAATTGACTTTATAGCCATGAAGTTTATAGACAACTACACTATACAGACGGGTGATCCTTAAAGATACATGTACTTTATAGACTTTATAGATTTGTTAACAAATGGACTTCGTTGAGTGATATCCGATAAAGCTTGAAGATTTTGACAGATTGTTATACAAATTAATTAAAATGTACTCGTCATCTGTATAGATAGTTTGCATTTGCATTGGAATATGGAAAGATCCCATAGTTTTATGTACTTAAGAGAGTGTTTGATCATACTGTGAAATAATGTATGCCACCATATAGCCGTATACTATTACTAGATGGTGGATATATGATCACTATAGACACACTACAAATATCTACTATCTATAATGTTTTCAGTGCGGATTACTGTTTTGCCCATGGCGTGGTATTTAATTTGCCTGGGAGTATTGTTACGTCACGTCCGTATATACGCACAGAACATAGGTAGATACCGTCTCATACAGCATGAGTATATAGATCAATAGCAATAATTCTTGACCCTACACAGAGAGGGATTATAAAGATACGGATAGACTAGTTTCACTAAAAGGCATATTTCTAGGCAAAGTGGGAACATCGTCAGGAGTGCAACACTTACAATTTACCAACCATCTATCATTTCGACTTCGTCCAGAATTAATTTGGATGTTATTGCAGATTTTGCACCTAATTCTGGCGTTTTGGACCTTTTACACTCCGATTTATGTAGACCATCTGATCTTGGACCTAGTGAACTCTGATTTCTGTAGACAATCTGATCTTGGATCTAGTACACTCTGTGGACCATCTGATCTGGGACCTACTACACTCTGTGGACCATCTGACCTTGGACCTAGTACACTCTGATCTCTGTAGACCATCTGATCTTGGGCCTAGTACACCTTTATCTCTGTAGACCATCTGATCATGGACCTAGATCACCCTTATGTCTGTGGACCATCTGATCTGGGACCTACTACACTCTGTGGACCATCTGACCTTAGACCTAGTACACTCTGATCTCTGTAGACCATCTGATCTTGGGCCTAGTACACCTTTATCTCTGTAGACCATCTGATCGTGGACCTAGATCACCCTTATCTCTATGGACCATCTGATTTTGGACCTAGTACACTCTGATATCTGTGGACCATCTGATTTTGGACCTAGTACATACTAATTTTTGTAGACCATCTGATCTCTAGAAACAGAACTGCTACTGCATGGAGAGAAGAAATCGTGTAAATCCTTTGTCAGCATATCCTGTAAGAAATGAATCTATACCTCAGAGGCCTGTGTTCTTTCACGCTGGAGTTTCTCCTCCATTTAGGAGAGAACCGAGTAATAGGTACCACGCTGCTTATCCATATTCTGACAGTTCCATGCAGATGCCTCATCGGTCAAGGTCATCAGATCATGAGGCAATATCACATTGTCGCGAGGCAATAGCACATCGTTATGAGGTAATACCACCACTTCATAAGGCAATAGTTCATCATTATGAGGCAGTAGCAGATCGTCATGAGACAATAAGAGAGGGTCATGAGGCTTCACCAAGTCGTGAGTTAATACCAATACCATCACGTCATCAGTCAATAGTAAATTGTCATGAGTTTATACCAATGCCATCATGTCATGAGGCAGTAGCACATCGTCGTGAGTCAATACCAGTACTTCATGAGGCTTTAACACCACGCCATGAAGCAATAAGACTTCGTCATGAAGCACCATCAAGCCGTGAGACAATACATATACCAAGCTATGAGGCAATAGCACCTCGTCATGAGTCAAAACCAATAACACCATTTGATAACACAATAACACATTATCATGAAGCATCATCAAGTCATGAGACAATACCAATACCAGCACGTCAGGAGGCAACAACACATCATTATAAGCTTATAGCGAATTGCCATGCGGAATCTCCAAGTCGTGAGCCAATACAACTACCACCACGTCGAAGCGCTATAAAACATCGTTATGAGGCATTAACAAGCCATGAGGCAATACCAATTTTACCAAGTAACGAGGCAATAGTGCCACGTCACGAGGAAATAATACATCGTCATGAGGCATCACCATGTCACGAGGCAATATCACATCATCATGAGACAATAACACATCGTCATATTGGAGTACCTCCGCTTTATCGGTCATTGCCCCCGTATCGTGAGACATCCACACAGTGCCACGAGGCAATATGGCCGCATCATCGGTCAGTATATCCTTACCATCGGGCAATATCGGTACTTCAGGAGTCAATACCAACGTATCATCCATTCGTATCGCGGGGATATCTGCATCACCAGTTGAAACCATACCAAACAAAACACCAGCGTTACCAGTCAGTAGAATCTTCTGTGTTGACAACTGATGCAGTTAAACCTAAACAAACCGATGGATATACAACTCAGAATTATTCAGGCAAGCCATGTCGCCCTGATTGCAGTTATCAGTCCGCTTCTACATCAGTTTCAACTCAGAATGAAATAAATCATCCTGCAGATGTAGATTGGAGATTGTCATATACTAGTGGTCAACCAGTGATGGACAAGAAACAAACACGCGTTCCGAGATTTTCTAAGTCGCTACCTGTACTTGAGGTAGACGAGAAATGTAAGAACACTGTAATTAGAGATTTAGAGAGTGCCCAGTCTAGAGAAGTAATAAAACAGAAGCTTATCAGAATATTTGAATTAACCATTCTTGAATATACAGAGATTCTCTTTTCTATTGCTCGTAATGGAGAATTGTCCGGTTGTTCAGATGCTTCGAACAAAGCCAAGTTAGCAAATTTCTTCCAAAGCGTCATGAAAAACACTGTATCTGATTTGATCTCGCTTGAACCAGATGCAATGAAAATGATAGCTTATTCCTTGTGTATGAACGATGGAAACCGTTATAAAAGGTCCAAAACTATAACCCAAGTGTTCAATTGGCTGTACGTGTGTGGTACTCGCATATTGTGCGAGGACAGCATCGGACTGGACAAAACTGTCGGCGTTACATATCAAGTGTCTGACAAGATAAGAAGAATGCTATACTTTGTCCTCCGTAAAGTTGAAGATAAATTATCCCACCATTCCATCCTGAGTGTGAACTTTGATCCAAAAGATACAGACATAAAAGATCAGCTAGACTTTATTGCTCAGACAATTCAGTCCCTGCTGGACGTTAGAGACCAGGCGAATTCACAAGCTAATATTGAAAAGAAGAGATCGAAGAAATCGTCTTCTAGTTTTACAACAGCGATTAATAACGGTGAGAGGGGAAACATCGTAAATAAGTCATCCTTGAACAGTACCTCCGGTGTCCATGTCTTCCAAAAAGGAGCAAGGGTGTTACATGGAGATCGTAGTCTTTCTACAAGCCAAAACAGACAAAGAAGTAACAGTGCAACTAATGACAATCAAGAAACACCACAATGCTTTTCTACGTTTGGAATGACAAACTCATTAGATGTTTACCACGATGTCGGTAGAGGAACTGTAAATCATGACACTGCGACGGCGACAATGCCACCTGATAACAAGTATACCAGGAACGATGATCTATCTAGTTTTAGCTATGACGCAGGAAATCGGCTCGATTTGAACTACCGTGAAGCATCAAATACATTGAGAGAAGGTACTTTCAGTGGAAGACATGCTACAGATATTAATCATGTTCCTAGTGTTGTAGCGTCATCTATATCGACAGCAGCAACAAGTTGCATGGTTACAAAAGACCTACAGGTAGGAACCAGACATGATGGGGGTGTTGGTCATATTGCGAGCCCTGCGACAGAAGGTTCTGTCTCTCTTTCTAAAGACGTAGTCAAGGAAAAACTAGATGATATACGTTGTACAGATTATCCTGGGTTTGATATGAAGGATCCGCAGGAGCTCCGGAAAGGCAATCATGCAAGATTTCAATCATGTGACATTAATGATCACTTGAAAGGAAAAGACGGTGCTGATATTCGGTATAATTTAGATGTTCGAGATGGCGATAGTTACCATGGCGATAATGTTGTAGAGAACAGACGAAAACGATGGTACAAATTTCCCGAGGAAACTGAAAAAGACTTTTCTGAAAATTTCCAAATACATGGAATATCATCGAAAAATGCTAGTACTGATCAACTAAGAGAAGAAATTGAAAAATTGAAAGTGACGGAAGAGTCAGTTGAAATTGAAAGTCAAACGTATTACGATCAGTACGAACCTATCGTTCATCACCATGACGATTTAGATCCAAAAACACGTGATGGAGATCTATCAATAATGTCTCGGGGATCATTATATATTAACGTGCCTGAATCAGCTGATCCTAAGGCCCCAGACTTTCTGTTGTTTTTCAGTCGGTACAATTCGATGACAAAGAAAACTCAAAGATTAGAACAAATGAGTAAGACCCAACGCTCGTTTGCCAAATATAACAAAGACACCTACATACTGAATCCCAATCGCTCTGACAGCAGGAGTGGTACAAAAGCTTCAAGTTATACAGATGCAGCCACTGCAAATAAAAGCACAGAAAGCTCAGTATATTATGCGAAATGTGCTGGATACAGAATGAGGTACTCTACTATGGTAGAAGTGTTGGAAACAAAGGAAGTGCACACACACTGTTCTGAAAGAAAGAATTCAGGAAATGAGTATATCGCAACGTATGGTAGTCCCAGAAATAGCGAGTACCAACAGTGGGATGCTGGTTATTTTGCTCTTGGAAACGACCGTAGGAGAAAGTCGCACCCAGCGACTGACAGAACTACTCGTTCGACTGAAGACGATAGCTTCTCTTATAGTGACAAGTTCGCCAAAACGCATGTACAGGAAACGCGGTCACACGATCCTGGTGATCTGAACGTTTCGGACAGTGGCGGGGATAAGCTATTAATAAGCGATGTACGGGAAATACAATTAAAGGAGTTTGATGCGATTTATGCGAGTGACTTTGTTAGTAGCACCTCTGTGAGGAGTAATGTGCAGGAAACCGAATCACAGGTGCTAGATGCCACGGATAATGATGCAATCGCCTTTGAAACTGACCAATTAGTGGTAAATGGTAAACGAGCATTGCAAGTACAGGAGCTCCGTATCCCTAGGCATACACTTTATAAAGAAAAAGATGATGAAAACAAACGGAAAGCTATGAGAAACACAAAATATGGCCATGGTTGCCAAAGTTTTGAAGAACATAGGGAAGTCGAGCGTGACCAAACACATGTACATAGACTAGCGTTTGCAACAGATGGAAAAATTGAAAACAATATTGGCGTAGAGATATACCAAAACGATCGTGGAAATGATAGTTTAAAGTTAAATTACATAGAGTCTGATAGAAAGATATCTAATTCGAACACTCGGAAAGAAACAAAAGTATCAATAAATAATGCTGAAGACCCTTTGTGTGATATCAGGCATTTATTTTTCTCAGCACTAAATCTTAAAAGTACGAGTAACGTTTGTGATGTAGGTGGCGATAACTCCCAAACTTACTATCGACATGATAAAAGTAAATTTGATTTTAGCGGAAAAATAAATAGTGGGTGCTGTTCTCTTAGAAAATATGATTACAACGGTTCCACCGGCAATGCTGTCGTGACCGGAAAGGAAACATTTAGGAAATATATTGAAAAGGTGAATTTAATGCAGCATTTGAATTAATTGCCGCCCTTTAAGTGGACTTGAAACTCCTTTTAAAATTGCCCTCCCCCCCCCCCCCCCCCAAAAAAAAACCCGAAAAAAACCACAAACACACACTCACACACAAAACCAAACAAACAAAACAAAAACCACACAAAAACATGGTTGATGCGTGGCTGGTGAATGGGATGAGTACATGTATATCTGTCCATGATCCCTCTGATTGTGCCACTATGCGAAAAGGGGGTTGACCTCTTATTCGTGCTGTAAAATGACTGAAAATTGTTGAAAATGATATATGAAGCACAAACTAAATATGAGTTCTGATACAGTTATAAACTTGTATTAATATATAAAATAGGATCAGAATCGTGAAATAAACTGGTCATGTTTTCATGAATGGCGTTTAAGGATCACTTTGATCGAGTGTGTGTTTGTCTGTTTGTCACATGTATTAATCATTAAACATGGGCGTTCTTTGAACATTGTACAATTAGTTCATGGTTTTTGTAAGAAGACTGAATATTATCAAAGTTGTTATTCCTTTATTTTCAGTGTTGATTGGTTGGTTGATTGGTGTTTTACGTCGCTTTCAACAATATTTCAGTTATATCGCGGCATGGAAACAGGAGGTTACCAACCTCTTACTTAACCACTACACCAAACCTGCCCCTTTTCAGTGTTGAAGAATTTAAACTGAGAATATGAGTAATCATTTTTTATTATTTAGAAATCGAATGTTACGGAATGATAAAATGAAACTACTTTTCTCATTTGAAATCTTCTGTTTCAGCGCGTAAAGGAGCGCAAGACGTATACAGATATAGATATAGACGACGACGAGATCGAGGGCAAGAGGAACTATGCCCTTGACGACCTACTGCAGTCCCAGAAGTACAACAAGCAGTACGTCAAACAGATCAAAGGCGAAGGTCAGTAATAATAGCTTCCCGATTATGAAGGCTATAAAGGTCTCTATTGTCAGCAGTAGTGGGCAAATTTATGGAAAATATAGTAGTGGGCAAATTTATAGAATATATATCAAATATGTGGTAAGGATGTTTGGGAAGGATGAAGCATGGGTGCTTCTGGTATCAGCAGAGGTGATGGAATTTATGGAATATATTTAGTGAAAATGTGGGGAAAATGTTGAGTACGTGGGATGGCTTTTTGTGTGGTGTCAGCAGAAGTGGGAGTATTTATGGAATATATAGTGAAAATTTGGTGAGGATGTGGAGCACATGGGATGGCTTCTGGCATGGTGTCAGCAGAGGTAGGAGTATTTATGGAATATATAGTGAAAGTGTGGGGAGGATGTTGATTGCATGGGATGGCTTCTGGCATGATGTCAACAAAGGTGGGAGTATTTATGGAATATATAAAGAAAATGTGGGGAAAATGTGGAGTACATGGAATGGCTTCTTGTATGATGTCAGCAGAAATGGGAGTATTTATGGAATATATAGTGAAAATGTGGGGAGGATGTTGAGTGCATAGGATGGCATCTGGCATGGTGTCAGCAGAGGTGGGAGTATTTATGGAATATATAGAGAAAATGTGGGGAGGATGTGGAGTACATAGGATGGCCTCTGGTATGGTGTCAGCAGAGGTGGGAGTATCTATGGAATATATAAAGAAAATGTGGGGAAAATGTGGAGTACATAGGATGGCCTCTGGCATGGTGTCAGCAGAGGTGGGAGTATCTATGGAATACATAGTGAAAATATGGGGAGGATGTTGAGTGCATAGGATGGCCTCTGGTATGGTGTCAGCAGAGGTGGGAGTATTTATGGAATCTATAGAGAAAATGTGGGGGGGGGGGGGGAAATTGGAAGCATGAGGTGTCTGCTGGTATCTGGTGTATACATGTATTTCAGTACATTTTATTATAGTATCTTTGTATCTTTATTTTTAGGTTACATCTTTATTGATATGCATGTTTTCGTTTTAATTTTCATCATTTCTTGATAATTTCATACAGAATTTAATTTGAAGTACATACAAGAGAATGGTCTGTCTCACCCACTTCTCATGGTGGAGAAGGCTGGATTAGGCTTAAGGTAAGCTATCGTTTGTGTTTATCTCACAATAATGTGTTTGGTTGTGATATTGTTAAAGGGAAGATTGATACTGTGGTATTGCACTGGATTTTTAATGTGACAGCATGTGTTTGAATCTGGGTTTAGGGCCATAAACTGAGAAAATACCTAAGTCAGTTATTTCATTTTAATTCATTCCTTTTTAAATGTTCACATAGATTGTTATGCATTATAGCTTAATTTTATTTATGAAAATAATATAACTCAATGAAATCTAAAATCCAGTTATTCATTCATTGTTTAATAGACGGATTTGAAAACATGACTTAGTGGTAGGTATTTTCTCAGTTTATAACCCCAAACCCTGGATATCAGACAGTATTTTTTTGAAGTGATTATTCACCTTCTGCATCCTTATCTACTTTTTCTAAGATTGTTTTTAAATGTTGGCAAAACAAGAAAATCCTTCACTGCTTTAGACAGGTCCCTTGCATAAAACAGAATTTGAAACTATTCAGGAGGCAGATAACATTATCAAACAGGTGAAATAATCTGGATTTGGTTTGCAGATACCACTATTATATAGGGATAATCTGGATTTGGTTTGCAGATACCACTATTATATAGGTGAAATAATCTGGATTTGGTTTGCAGATCCCACTATTATATAGGTGAAATAATGTAGATTTGGTTTGTAGATACCACTATTATATAGGTGAAATAATCTGGATTTGGTTTGCAGATACTGTACCACTATTATTTAGGTGAAATAATCTGGATTTGGTTTGCAGATACCACTATTATATAGGTGAAATAATCTGGATTTGGTTTGCAGATACCACTATTATATAGGGAAATAATCTGAATTTGGTTTGCAGATACCACTATTATATAGGGAAATAATCTGGATTTGGTTTGCAGATACCACTATTATTTAGGTGAAATAATCTGGATTTGGTTTGCAGATACCACTATTATATAGGTGAAATAATCTGGATTTGGTTTGCAGATACCACTATTATATAGGTGAAATAATCTGGGTTTGGTTTGCAGATACCATTATTATATAGGTGAAATAATATTGGTTGACATGAAACAGTCAATATAACAAAACTGTTATTTGAGGTGAGCAAAAGTACGTAGAATTATTTCATCACAAAACTTATTCTTAAAATTCTGTTTAACATGTTTAATGTTATTATGTCTTTAAAATAGGGAAAAGGACTAATAATCATCAAGTTTCCATATAAGAATTCCATCAACTTACATGTTCTAGATAAATTATGATAAATTTCAGAGTTCCAAGTGAGAATTTTCAAGTGAGTGATGTCAAGAAGTGTGTAGGTAAGTTGAACAGACTATTTATTTCATTGTGCCACATATGCCACATTTATAAAATCATGTTGTCCAGTGTCTGTCTGTCTATCAGTACTTCTGTCTGTCCATCCATATGTCTCATATGTCCATCTATCTGGTAGGAGTCACACATTTAAAAAGAAAAAGGTAGGCAATGCATATGTTCCTTTGAACATTACAGGAATGCGAAATAATTAAATGCTATTAGAATGGTGGGGAATTTGGCATTTTCATAAAATCCTAAGTTACAACTCTTTTTGTTCAGTGTTTCTCTGAGAGATGTCTAAAAATACCCGTTTGCCAAATTCTACAGGAAAACCTGAGTAACACAAAGCTTCTGGTTCAACTTGTTGCTCAACTTTATAATGACATTTTATTGTGATGTCACAATTTGAACATGAATGTCATAATTAAAACCCAGGGAAAAGTAGAATTTGTACAATTTCTGACATCACATATTACGAAGGTTAATAACTAAAAATCCATCAAACTGTTTATGGATTATTGTATATACCTTGTGATCGGAGTTGCGCAGAAGTGTAATTTTTTGTCAATGACTCATGTATGTAGATTCGCACATTACCCAATACTAGGTATATAAAGAAATTGTGAACATTCTTGTAGCACTCAAAGTTTAATAGATTTGAAATACAAAATATAAAATATTGTAGTCATATAAAAATTAAAAAGAATGTCTGTGAGGCAGGGATTAGATGAAAAACATGATCCTCTTGCACACCTCTTTATGCACAGGTATTTGTATTATTAAATTTATAGTAAAATTACTTGAGTATCAAATATTACTAGAGATGATTTACTTTTGGCTGAATGGCAAAGCAACTCTGTTCTATAGATTGATTAAGTCCATCAGTCATCATTTTGACTTCAAGTTTTAACAAAATCTTAGCAATGGAAAGTGAAACCTTATTTTGCTTGTAGTTAAATGTCATTAAGCACTTCTGATTTCAGGAGTTACCTCATCATCATGACCCAAATTCAATGCTTAATAGACTTTTATTATGGTGTATTTGTAGTGTTTTTGCTATCTGGCCTTGCATTCTTTCTTGATTTATGGATTATCATGATGTTTAACTTTGGCCCTTGATTGTGAATTTTGACCATGATGTTTGACTTTGGCCCTTGAATGTGAATTTTGACCATGATGTTTGACTTTGGCCCTTGAATGTGAATTTTGACCATGATGTTTCAGGAAGCCGTCGTATGTTAGATGTGATGGATGTGACCACACAGAAGGGTATGGAGATGTCCATGAGGGAATGGGTGACATACTACGAGAACACAGAGAGGCAGAGACTCCTCAATGTCATCAGTCTGGAGTTTAGTCACACAAAGCTGGAAAATTATGTAGAGTCACCCAACCTGGTTAGTTACAAGCTTCGTTGGTCATACAAAGTCTGATCTGTCTTGCACATAAATTGTCCACTATATGTGAATCTTACAAATTGCTCAGTTACATTTTGGAGCCTTTAGGCTTTAAATGAACTCTTGTGTCAATCATTCTGATTAATAATTTTCTGACTTTCAAAGCTTTTATCCTGTTGTTTATCAAGATTCTAAATTCGTCAGTGTAAATTAATCTGTCTATCTTTCTTTCTTAAAGGAGCATAGTCCGATTGAAGTCGGGAAAAGTATAAAAAAATGTAAACGGATTTCTTAAACGGCGATCGATTGCCAGTATATTATCTAAGATGTGTATAACGTATCGTTACCAAAGTCGATGTCGTTAACGAGATATGCCCGTTTTAAATTTGCAACACAACCAGGCCAACTCCTTGAATATTGATGAGGTCGGTCAGAGGAAATCACGTGACAATGAAACTCGAGCTGTACCCGATTCTAACATTTGTTCCACTTTTCTGTTTTGGCCTCAGAGTTTGTGTATAGTTATTTTCTACCACACTTTTGCTTTTCTCGTGCTCGTATTCCTCCATGTGAACCATTTTTGTTGTTTTCTACAGTGAATATCCGCGCACGCGCATGATTATGGGCGGAGCATCGCCTAATTTGGGTAATTGATACCAGCCGAATTTAATTCGACTCAATTACCTTTATTCTACGAAAACATTTAGGGATTTTAGTTTTAAATTTTGCAATTAACACAAAGTTTATAATTTATGTAATACAGGAAAAATAAGATATTGTTGTAATTTATCCTTTTCATGCTAAATTTTTCCAGTCTCGGACTATGTCCCTTTAAAGAAACTATTTTGTGATGTCTCTTTATGTTCTTATTCTTCTGTTAGCTATGCATGTACATGAGAATTTGTCATAAAGCTTATTCAAACAGGCTTTTCTTGCTTTTTGTCTTTTGCTGATAAATTATCTCGTCTAATATGTGCTTTTGAATGTTCTGAATAGTTAAAACTTTAAAAGAAAATTGACAAAAAAAAAAAATCAGAACATGCTTCTGTTTGTCAGGTGCGTCAGATAGACTGGGTAGATACTGTGTGGCCCAAACATTTAAAGGAATGTCAGACTGAGTCCACTAACATCATTGACAAAATGAAATATCCCAAGGTGCAAAAGTAAGTTATTGCGATCTAAAAACACAGAATGCAATGCTTATATTATAAAGTTCATCATGTTGTACAATGTATATGTTGTGTCTGCATATTCTATCATGCTTATCTAAGACATACCAGTATTTATCTTGGGTTTATGAAAGTAATCACATTATTTGTAAAAAAAATCTTGCACCAAACTAGAATGTGGCAGGAAACATACTTAATTTTTATGCTTCCCGAAAACTTTCGGGAGAGCATATAGTCTCTGTCGTGTCCATGTCTGTCCGTCTGTCTCTCCGTCTGTCCCTCCCTCCATCTGTCCATCCGTCAGAGCTCATATCTCCTGTACCTTTCATCAGAATTTGATCATACTCCACCAAAATATTATTAAGATTAGGGGCTTTGGGACAAAGGTCACTCAAGGTCATTACCGAAAGGCAAAGGTCACTTATTAACTATGACTTAAAGTAACATGAAGTCTGTATATCTTCTATACCTTTCATCAGAACTTGATCATACTTCACCAAAAATGTTATTTAGGTTAAGAGCTTTTTGACAAAGATCACTCAAGGTCATTTCTGAAAGGTCCTAATCAAGGTCAAGCTTACTCATTTTAGTTTAAAATACTGTGATCACTTGTTGTTCTACAGTTGATTCAATAGGATATCCATATGATACATTGAGATTTGAAATCGTCATCAGTTAATATAATGATTCTCTATATACTGAGTCATTCATTTCCTTTTTTAATACTGTGCTTCTAGTAGCACCCATCGGGTTAACTGATTTTTTGTATATGAATCAAGTCATTAAATTCCCACATCAGAACTGCCAATGGGGAGCATACATCAGTTTTACTGATACTCTTGTTGGTTTTGGCATATGTACTGTTGTGAAGAAAAGCATAAGTAAATGTATAATGTAAAAATGAATTGTTTGTAGGTATTGTTTGATGAGTGTGGCTGGCTGTTACACAGATTTCCATATAGATTTTGGAGGAACATCAGTCTGGTATCATATCTTACATGGAGAAAAGGTAAAACATACAGTCAGTGTAACCATGGATACATTTGTGCTTATGGGACTTCTAAATTGCTGGGACTTAATCTTGGTACTGAATCAGTCTGGTTATTCAGTTCATCAAGATTTTACATTGTTTTCAACAATTTTTCATTTATATCATGACATGACAGCATAAGGCACACCATATAGTAGTGAAATCTGGGAAGTGTCAGTCTGGCAAACTAACTTAAATTTTTTACCAATGTAATTTAAAATCTTGCAAATGAATGATTAATGATATCAAACCAGCATGTTTTATGAAATAAGCAGAGTAGAAATTTAAAGTAGAAAATGCTAATGGTAGGATATAAGCCATTGTCTTAAAGTTCAATTTCATACGCACTGTGTTAAATCGCATTATTGTATCTGTGGAATTCAGATTCATTTTGTAAAGAACGTTAAGAATGAATGAAGAAATGACGGAAGTCTCACAACATATCATGTTTCTTTAGTCATTTTTGCCTTTAAGGGGAAATGTTTTGGTTGTAATAAAGGAAATGTTTTGGTTGTGATCAAGATATTGGTAGAGTGTCCATTTAAAGAATAACTGTCCCTTCACAATCAAAAGGTGCGGAGGTAAGATCAAAGATGTGTGATCCCCCACATTACATAATGATTGGCAGGTAATTAGCTATCAGATATATATATATATATATATATATATATATATATATATATATATATATATATATATATATATATATATATTTATATATATGTATGTATGTATGTATGTATACTACCCTCCATAAATAAGTACACACTTTTATATTTTTCATATTTTTGGAATTACCCCGTAATTTGACAAAAATGGAAGAAATAGAAATAATTCAGGTATTTCATATATCATATTCAGTGAAAGAACATGTTTATAATGAAAAAGTGAAGTTTAACAAAACATTTTTTAAAAATCATATACAAATGCAGTACTAATCTATAATGCACATTTCAGTCTAATATTTTGTGTACCCTCCTCTTGCCCTTATCACAGCTTGAATACGTTTAGGCATGCTTTTAACAAGTGTTTTGCATCTCCTGGCAGACAAATTGCCCCAACATTCTATCAGTTAAAATCTAACAACCTAAAATATTGACTTATTCTTGGTTGTCTTTATAGAAAATTCCTGGGGTGGGTACTTACTTATGGAGGGTAGTGTATATATATATATATACTTGTAGTTTATGAGGGTTAAATATTCTACTTAATCTATTAATGTCATTTATCTGTTAAGTGATGGTGCAAGTGAACATGTTCAATATATTGATACTTTATGTAAAATTTTGGTATTCGCTAGGTGTTTTGGCTGATTCCCCCTACCACTAGGAATGTTGAGATTTACACTAACTGGGTTTTGTCTGGGAAACAAGGTGACATATTCCTTGCTGACCACGTGGAAGGTTGTCAGCGGATTGAACTTAAGGCTGGTTACACCTTTATCATCCCTTCAGGTGAGACTGGTAGCACTGAAGTAGTGCTTAGAAATAATAGTACAGGTACCATCAGATGAAATAGATGTCTATATGTGAAAGAAACTTTGTGAAAAACAGAGATGTTTTCTGCTATTTTTGAGGCATTTCCTCTGATACTGTGACCAGATTTGTAGTGTATCTGTCAGATTATTACCAACTGCTGAGAATTTCGCTTCTAAAAACAGAGATAATTAACATCTAGAATATAGATGTAGTTTATTTACTACTGTATTTCCTGCTAGACAGAACCTGACTTCTTACATATTGAAAAAGAAAAATCATGTTATCATTTGTAACAGATAGTGATTTACAAAGTCCAATAAAAATGAATGATAGCATCTGATGAGAATTGATTAAAACTTGAAAAGTGTCGCTGATATGAATTTAATTAATTTTATATATTTACAAGGTTGGATACATGCTGTGTATACACCAAAGGACTCTTTAGTATTTGGAGGAAATTTTCTTCACAGTTACAACATAGTAAACCAGCTAATGGTATCAGAGGTAGAGGACAAAACACATGTAAGTAAAATACACTTTATGATTAGATAATAGAAAATAATTGAATAAAAGTCATGAAGAATAAATGATAAAAATTTCTTGTATAGATAAGTGTTGATTGACTTGAGATAGTTGTTACAATGAATATCAGAATGAGACGTGACAGATACTGTGAAGGTGATCAGGGCATTTGCAAAGTTGTTATAGTGAGTGTGACTAGGGAATCATCATAGTTGATAAAGAGAATGTGACTAGGGTATCTTCATAGTTGATACAATAAATGTGATCAGGGCATCTTCATAGTTGATACAATAAATGTGATCAGAGCATCTTTGAAGTTTATACATTGAATGGGATCACAGCATCTTCATAGTTAATGCTGTGAATGAGGTCAGGGCGTCTTCGTATTGCATCTTCACTTTTGGTTAAAAAAACTAAATAAATGTGATCAGGGCATCTTCATAGTTGATACAGTGAATGTGTACAGGGTATCTTCATAGTTGATACAATAAATGTGATCAGGGCATCTTCATAGTTGATACAGTGAATGTGTACAGGGTATCTTCATAGTTGATACAATAAATGTGATCAGGGCATCTTCATAGTTGATACAGTGAATGTGTACAGGGTATCTTCTTAGTTGATACAATAAATGTGATCAGGGCATCTTCATAGTTGATACAGTGAATGTGTACAGGGTATCTTCATAGTTGATACAATAAATGTGATCAGGGCATCTTCATAGTTGATACAGTAAATGTGATCAGGGTATCTTCATAGTTGCTACAATAAATGTGATCAGGGCATCTTCATAGTTGATACAGTGAATGTGTACAGGGTATCTTCTTAGTTGATACAATAAATGTGATCAGGGCATCTTCATAGTTGATACAATAAATGTGATCAGGGCATCTTCATAGTTGATACAATAAATGTGATCAGGGCATCTTCATAGTTGATACAGTGAATGTGTACAGGGCATCTTCATAGTTGATACAATAAATGTGAACAGGGCATCTTCATAGTTGATACAGTGAATGTGTACAGGGCATCTTCATAGTTGCTACAATAAATGTGATCAGGGCATCTTCATAGTTGATACAGTGAATGTGTACAGGGTATCTTCTTAGTTGATACAATAAATGTGATCAGGGCATCTTCATAGTTGATACAATAAATGTGATCAGGGCATCTTCATAGTTGATACAGTGAATGTGTACAGGGCATCTTCATAGTTGATACAATAAATGTGATCAGGGCATCTTCATAGTTGATACAGTGAATGTGTACAGGGTATCTTCATAGTTGATACAATAAATGTGATCAGGGCATCTTCATAGTTGATACAGTGAATGTGTACAGGGTATCTTCATAGTTGATACAATAAATGTGATCAGGGCATCTTCATAGTTGATACAGTGAATGTGTACAGGGTATCTTCATAGTTGATACAATAAATGTGATCAGGGCATCTTCATAGTTGATACAGTGAATGTGTACAGGGCATCTTCATAGTTGCTACAATAAATGTGAACAGGGCATCTTCATAGTTGATACAGTGAATGTGTACAGGGCATCTTCATAGTTGCTACAATAAATGTGAACAGGGCATCTTCATAGTTGATACAATAAATGTGAACAGGGCATCTTCACTTTTGGTTAAAAAAAAAAAGCATAATAAATGTGCTCAGTGCATGTTTATAATTGATACAGTGAATGTGATTAGTTCAATTTTTATGATCAATACAATGAATACCAGTATGATTAGAGGATCTTCACAGGTTAAATTTTGATAAAGTTTGTCATATAAACCTGTGACAAATGTCGCTAAAACTTGACTTGAGAGATAATATTTGATTGGTCCCAAGCAAGACAATCCAAAGCCATCAAGAAAGTTTTCAGTAAACAGCTCTTTAAGATAGAAGATATGTACCAGTTTTTTTTTATGTACAATATTAACGGTAGTTATTGTTTGAACTGTAGAAAAAAATTCACATAAACGTGTCACTTTTTGTGTGTTGTAATCACACCAAAGTAATTTAATGGGATGACCTATTTATTAAATTCATGTAGTGTTTATTTGAGCCCAGATTTTAAATAGTAACTGAGTGAATTTATTGGAAGGATGTAATCCCAATACCTCAGGACATTCAGGGGATGGGATGATAGGGTAGTATTAATTATTTGTATATTTTACCCCACACCAAGGTTATTTCAATCATGAAGTAGGGATATCTGCCAGGTAACCATCCAAAACTGAGAGAATCTTATACATGTAAGGTATATTGTGACAAGGGGGCCTTGGTTAAAACTCTGTCTTGAAGGACAAACAGGGAGGCAGCACAAGAAAAATCACCAAAGGTCTGCTCTTTTACAATTGATAATGGGTGATTTTCTCCAAGAATTTGACTTTTGATACAGATAATTTGTACGAATATTGAGTCAGTTTTTAGATATTTAATGCCTTAGTGCCCTACTTGTTGAGTTAAGCTACTTAAAATATTGATATTTGTTTGATATTTTTCAGGTGCCCCAGAAATTCCGCTACCCATTCTATGCTGAGATTGCATGGTATGTAATGGCTCGTTATATTACTTGCATCACAGGTAAACAATGTCTAAATGTACCTGCTGAGGATAAGGAAAATGAAGAGAACAGGCGAGAAATGTCTCCTTTTAATGCAGATGATTCCTCAAGACCTTCTTCTAGGTGTTCTCAAGACAACGAAACAATTAACGTAAAGAAGTTAGAAGGTAATGATCAACCCAATACGCCAAAATTTTCTAAAAAAGTGACAATAGAATTGACAAGAATTGATTCTTGTAGACTGAAATCAGTCAGTGATGATGAGAACTCGAACTCTAAACGAATTAAATCCCCTCGAAAGTCATCCTCCGATAGTTGTAGTTCTGCTGATACAGAAATATATGAAAAAAGTGAAGAATTGTTAAATTCTGGGACTGCAAGTATGTCAGAAAAGACACAAAGTAAACCAATAAAAAAGATCAAAAGTGATATGAGTGTGAAAAGTGAAGATTCCTGCTCAAGAGTTTCGTCAAAGAGGGAAAATGGGACATATCATTTGACAAGGTGGGAGTTGGAAGGGTTAGAAAAGCTGGTTGAATGGATAGAAGACTTACCATTAAGTAAGAAAGGAGTGCCAAAGGATATGATCAACTCAGAGGAAGTCCTGTTTGAAATGAAGGTAAAAATATCAATACTTTATAGTTAGGAAAAGAGATTGTTTATAAGGATTTTAGCAAGAGACATATCTCAAGACCATTAATCCAATCTTCATTGGATTCATTGCTAAATAAGACAGTGTTGTCCAGAGAGATACCATGGATCAACCACAGGGCTTTCGGCTCATTGGTCCCCCCTTAAATTTTACCAATATAATATATATATATATATATACTCTGATATTGATAGGATTTTAGTGGGAGGGGGGACCAACGAGCCCAAAGCTCTTTGGATCAACTCCTTTTAGCTCAGTCATAATTCAATGCAAAATGTTGAAAGCAGATGTTCATGATATATATAGTCTTAGTCAATGATTAGCAGAACTTTGTTTTTTTTCGTACATTTAAAAACATTTATATAGGTTTAGTCATGAATTTGTACACATAGAGCGGTGCTAACTTCACTGAAATATGAATTCCACAAAAATATACATACAATATTCTGTTATCTGTCCAGCTGGCCACACCACTGAGTGTTCAGTTTTAATTTATGTGGCTAAATACAGAATACAGGGCTTTTATTTTTAATCTTCTATCCAAAGTTTTTGAAGGAATAAATCTTGAGAAAATTCTTGAAAACACTAATTTTGCAATAAACGCAGTTGTAAAAATGTCAAATGCAGCAATTAGTCAAAAATATATGTTCATTTTTATACATGTACATGTAGTGTTACAAAGTGCAACTTACATTTCCCAGATTCCCTCATGATCAGGGGTCTCTCTATGGATATGTATGTGAGAAGTATATTGTCTTCCTTTATTGTAGAAACTACTTCTTGACCATCGTTCAGATGACCCATTTTTAGCTGCCACTGGTGAACCCATATTAGTATGGCCACCCAGTAAAAAGGTATGCTCTTGTTTCATTCTGTAAACAAAATTGAAGAGTAAGTCTATTATTACTCTTATGCTATTATCTACTTTTTAGTGCACCTGCACTTAAGTGCAGAAAAGCTATTACTATAACACCGGTGTCAGTGTCGGCATCTGTGTCAGTGTCCACATACAAACTGATAAGGCAAATATCTAAGTCTTGGAATTTCATTCTTATTGATTTCTTATTGTATTTTAACTGACGGTATTATGGTAATATATTCCTATTAACTATTCTGAATGAGTTTTTAAGTCCTCTTTGGATTGGGGGTGGGGGGGGGGGTCTCATGTGACATAAAGAGATGATATGGCAAATGTTAAGGTGTTCAAATTTCCATGTTTTTATGTTTCTTTTTATACTTCTGTTATGTGAATGAACTCTAACAATGAGTTACAATATATGCTCATTTCCCATATCATTACACCCTTCTTGATTTAGCCCTGGGGACGGGGGTCATTGACTATAATGAAATGATAGGGCAAATGTTAAGATGTTGAAATTTCAGTGTTTTTGATTTTCTTCTTATACTTTTGTTGACCACATTGCAAAGCAAGCCTGGTTTATGAATTCACGAAGTCTGTCTGTCATTCAATCTGTTTTAAACAAAAGCTGGCACAGCAGGCATGCATCCGGTGACTGTGGCACCTCTGGGTGAAGTTTTGCATATTTTGGTCAGTGCCATGAAATTGCATCTGGTGACTGTGGCACCTCTGGGTGAAGTTTTACATATTTTGGTCAGTGCCATGAAAGTGCATCCCGTGACTGTGGCACCTCTGGGTGAAGTTTTACGTATTTTGGTCAGTGTCATGAAAGTGCATTTGTATGCCCCTGCAATTAATGATAACGTGGCCAGGAGTGGGTAGTGTAATATCCAGCACCTGGATGTCATTCCATCATAAATTAGTTTCCAATCATTTTCTGAGAGAGATCATTAGAGTTGTATGAGTCAAAGCAGATAAGTTTTAACTGTGGCGACAGTGATAAAGCACAGTTATGGCCCTTAGACTTAGATAAATTTCAAAACTTTCAAGTTGCCAATCCTTTTCTAATAAATCAAAGGGAAGTTCAGTGAAATGTGGCATGTAGTAGAATAAGTAGAAGCAGGTCAATACTTATTTCCAGGTCAATTTATCTTTAGCTGAAGAATATGAAGAATTTTCAGTTTGCAATCATTTTCCCTGTAATGAATTGAGAAATTGATTTGAAACGTGGTGTATAGTTGTAGTAGAACATAGATAAAAGTTTTGATTTTTTTTGCTTCCTGTCAAGTTATGAGACTTGGGGTTATTGCATAATATTGATTTAATTGAAACATACGCGCAAATATGTATTTAAAAGGTGCTTTAATGTATTATGATTTTGTAGCAAACTTGGAGTAAGAATTAAATAGTTTCCGGAACTGAAAACAATCTATCTAATATCCTTTACAGCCACCCAAACCGAGAGTTTACAAATTGCCATCAGGTGCTAAAGGAAAGTCCCAGGCATCTAAGGGAAATCCATCCAGTGGTGTCCGTCGTCGCCGAACCCGATGCAGGAAATGTGAACCATGTACACGCACAGACTGTGGTGAATGCACTTTCTGTTACGATATGAAGAAATATGGTGGACCAGGACGGATGAAGCAGTCTTGTAAAAGTCGACAATGTCTAGCGGTTAGTTTAGTTTTTATTTTAATGGTTGATAAAGGTGAACATCCACCTTTACAAAATATTTGTATTAGAAGCAGGAATATTCTCTTGCGCCATTTTTTCGTTTTTTGCTTTTGGGAGGGGGAGTTTTATGTTATCTGCCAGAGTAACATAGTTCAGTGATAAAGCTGTTGAGGACTGAAAGGTTCTTGATTTAAGTCTCAGTGGAGTCTCGTGGACCAATGTGTCCCTTTCCATGGTTTCTGTTGGCATGGAAAACAGTCTAACCCCTTTGGCTAGAATGCGGCTAGATCCGTTTTGACTTTATTTTAACCCACATACATGAAGTAACCTTACTGTGGTGTTTATCATCAATCAATCAGCCTGGTTCATACCAAGTAAAAGAAAGGCTAGTACATAGTTTGACAGTTTGCCTAGTTCATATGCTGTAGGCAGCTTAGAATTAGTTTGGGTTTGTCATATAAAAAGAAGCCTAAAAAAAGCCTTTATCATACATAAAAAGCAACTGCTATGAGTGTCCTTTTTATATGCCTGTCATTAGACAGGACATATTATGTTATGGTGTTGTCCGTCCGTCCAAGGTCATGTATTCCTGACTTTTTTCTGCAGTCTTTCAAGACATTGGATTGAAACTTGGCATATAATTGAATATCAGCGAGGGTCAGTACCAGTTTGCACCTGGGTATGTTTGCTTTAGTTTTTCCAGAGTTACGGCCCTTGAACTTACTAATTTTCAAGGATTTTACCGTTTTCCGGACTTTTTTTTGCAGTCTTTAAAGGTTTTGAATTAAAACATAGTATATAACTTTATATCAACAAGGGTCAGTACCAGTTCCCATTTGGGTATGATTGCTTAGGTTCTGCCAGAATTATGGTCCTTGAACTTAGAAAGTTTCAAAGATTTTACAGTTTTCCAGACTTTTTTCTGCAGTCTTTAAAGTATTGGATTAAAACTTGGTATACTTTGTGTCAATAAGGGTCACTACCATTTTGCATTGGGTCTGATTGCTTTGGATTTGCCAGAGTTATGCACCTTGAACTTAGAAATTTTCAAGGACTTTACAGTTTTCTGGATTTCTTTACGCAGTGTTTCAAGGTATTGGATTGTAACTTGGCCATTCATTCAAATTGATCCCCTTCAAGCTAAATGACGAGCGTATTATGCCATGCTAGGTGTTGCTCTTGTTCATATTTCTTTGAAGGTAAATATTTAATAACCACATAGTCTGAACAGTGTCATGCTCTGCAGCAATATAGAAAGCTCAGGAGTAGTTCAATGGATAAGGTGCTTAGCATGTGATCAAGAGGTTCTGGGTTTGACTCCTGCCACGGACACACCAAATTCCTGGATTTTGGATGAGGCAGTGAAAATGACATGTAAAATCCCTCACTGCTTACAGTGGGTTTGTTACAAAGGTGTAAATGTATGCAGTGTATCAGGCAGATGTTGTCAACATATATATATGTGAAATGTACTGAAGAAGTTATGTAAAACAATGATTATTCAGTCATTCAAATTGTGTTACGAAAATACTGAATTATTTTTTGTTTATTGATTGATGCTTGCTTATGTACTATGATTTATGCTCTGCTGAGACGTCATATAACAAAGTAATGAAAACATCAGGATACCTCAATTTTGGTACTTTTCTTTTTTTAGTTTAATGCCAACTAGTAGTTTAAATAAGAAATTAGTCTTGTTAAGAATGTTCTGTGTAATGTTATTTTCCAAAACATATACAGAGAAGTGTTTTCTTGTTTATTCAACATTTTATACTGCAAAACTTTGTTTGTCTGTGGCCTTTGTCTCTTAAATTTAATTGATACTTGTGAAAACATTCATTTGATTTACAAACTCAGCAAATTATTAAAAAGATTTTTTTTAGATAAAGGCAATGATAAATATACAGTAATTCGATTTAATATCACCATTACACTCAAAATGGGTATGAGCATTTGTAATTGAAAAAAATAATAAAAAGACATAAATAAATACGGTATTGTCATTGAATCCGTAGTAGTCGTTTTGTAAGAGTTACCTTTCTTTGATCGTGAGCTCTACTTTCGTATTGTAGAAAAGATTTCATTTAAGGTTTAATGTGTGCTTAACTCCTACAGGAATCTGTATCCTGTGATACATGATGTATGGTTAACCAGCGAATTTGATGTTTACTGTGAGTGTCTACAAACTTAATTGAGTGTCAGCGTTATATTTATATTTATCTTGTTAATGAATGCTGACCTTTTCTCTCGCCCACAGCCGGTGATATCAAATGCTGCCTTCTGTATGATCTGTGGGAAAGATGAGAGGGTGAACAATCCCGCTAATCAAGGGGAGACAACTACAACCCTAATGGAATGTGGTATTTGCTGGGAAATTGTACATCCAGACTGTCTGCAGCAAAAGTATGAAAATTTAGACAATGAAGGAGTGGTAAATGAAGATTTACCCAATAGCTGGGAATGCCCTAAGTGTTGTCATGATGGAAGACAAGGCCAGTTAAAGGTAATATAGTACTTGAAAAGAATGAATAGTTATTGTAGAAATATGAGTAAGTATGTAACACAATCCCTATTTAATTTGACCACAAGCTTTGCATACATTGATAATTCCCATACACAAAACTTGTACATGTACAAGTGAACTTAAGCTAGGTATAGCTTTAAAAAGCATGATTCTCATTGTATCTATACATGTGAACTAGGCAGTAGTGATTTTGTTGCTAAAACGTGAGGAAATTTAATGTAAACTGATGTCTTCTGTGATGAATTTTACTTGAAGGAAGTTAATTACCCTGAAGTGTCTCTTAATGATATGGAGAGTGTCATTGCAGTCTGACCTTAAGTGAAGGTCTAAGTTACTCTGAAGTGTCTCTTAATGATATGGAGAGTGTCATTGCAGTCATACTGCTCATGAAAGTGCTTAATTTAGAATTATGAAATCTGTATTGAATTAACACCTGGATCTTGCATTACTTTTTTACGGAAATTGCTACAGGAAGTAAATGGCAATTTTTTCTCGAAATAGAGGGTGAGAAATTACTGGGTACATGCTGTTAATGAGAATCCCGATGAAGCTACAAAGTGAGTGTAATACAAAGTGACCATTCACGACAAAAGCCTGGAGAGCTAATGTCATACCTCCATGTTGGCATCGTTGGCATTGTCCAGCATCTGTAGATGAAACTATATCTTAGGCTATATCTTTTGAACTGGAAAAGATACAGCTTTGATATTCTATATATATTGATTCCTCATGATCAGGTTTTAAATGGGTACTGTGACTTTTGATCCACTGACCTTGACCTTGGACTTTGACTTTCTTTTTTTAGAAACTTGAACCTGGGCTATATGTTTAAACCACTGTTGATATCATATTCCACATACATGTATGGGTTCCTCATGATTAGGGCTCTAAATTGGTACCATGACTTTTGACAAAGTTTCTTTGACCTTGGACTTTGACCCACTTTTCAGAAACATTAACCAATGCTTAACATTCTAAACTACTAAAGGATTACTCATGCCATTGACTTTTGTGACTTAAAGTTTTAGTCTGAAAAAATTTGACTTTGTATTTCAAGGTCGAAGGTTGAGGTCATAATGGGACAAGATATGTAAAACCATGTCATCACGAATGAAGATCTTATCGAAAACATTATATTATATAGAAAAACTGCCGTTGTAATGAGAAAAGAAGCTATATGTAACTGAAACCAATTTAAATGCCCTACTATTGAATATGTCATTTAATTTCCCCTGTGTTGTTAAGTACACTTGAGAGATACCGCACGATCATTAGAGCGGAACGGCTCCGAAGCCATTTCTTGAAAGTCATTGAAAAGATGCCATAAGGAAATACAAAGCTTTGTACTTTGAAAATTTAGAACTAACTTACAGACAAGTCAATGACAAATTCCAAAATTTTAAGCCCTAAAAGTACCAACCGACTTATAGGCAAAGCGACATATAGGCCCATACATACGGTAACTCATGAGTGTAGTTTAAAACCTTACACAAATGTTGCCCATGGTAAGATGACGAACCCTATTGATTTTCAAGTCAGAAATTTTTTGTTCAGTAGCTTTTCTGTATGCTCCCGAAATGAAATTCTGGGGCATCTAGTTATTGGCCTGTCCGTGCGTCTCTTTGTCCGTGGTCATAACTTTTGAAATGTTACAGGTAGGGCTTTCATCTTTTGCATGTACTCTTCTTGTGACGAGTCCTTTACGTTGCTACCTCAATTCTTGACCTAGTGACCTTGACCATAATCTTTGACGTATATTTCAAAATTTACCATATTTGGACTTTGTTGCCGCCGGGAGCATTCATGTTTCACAAAAACATCTTCATTAGGTATGAAAACACAACATCCTCAGTGATCTGCTTCTTACATTTATTTTCTTTAAAAATTGACGTCCATTTCCAGCAAGCTTTGTTATCTTAAATGATACCATAAGATTCTGTGACTTGCAATTTTAAATGCAAATGAAGATTTAAATATGTTCATCATAAATTAATTGCAGTATCATAAAAACTGCAACTTTGCAAGAAATGGTACAAACACATCTGAAAACAGAAAAAATTTGATATCTTTATCACATTGGTGGATTCAGAAGGAAAGGGGTGGTACTAGGGTTACTTTTCAGGTTTGATGATAGAAAAATTCATGACCAATTTTATATCATTTTTCTTTTTTTGTGAGCAGAAGGGTGAGGCTACTCCTAATGAGCAATTTCTGAAGAAAATGATGCAATGCTTATGTGAAATTATATTATTTACATGCTTGTGATAAGATGGAATGTTATGTCATGGTGCTTACTGTCCATGTGTCTGTCTGTCATGTTTTTTGGACTTTTTTATGTGTAATAGCTGCATGTTCTATGTTAAAAGTTTACCACAATGATACACAAAAAGTGAAAGAGTCAATTTGCTTATCAGCCAGATTGATGCATCATGACCTTCTTTATATTGAAAGTAGGTCAAACAGTTCTCCAGACGTTTTGTATGGATGCAGATATTTCCCTGATACTAAGTCACAACCTTCCTCCCAGAGAAATACAGGTTCAGTAAGTCTGATAGTAGGTCAAACAGTTTTTGAGATTTTTTTCCCTTTAGGGAATTAGGTATTGTGTCTGACAAGATTTGACCAGTTGCTGCCCTATGTAGAATTGTTTCCCAGAAATTAAGCAACAGCAGTATCATACTGCATAGGAATCTTCTTGTTTATTGGTTATGTTGAAAACTTGCAGTATTTAAGTGTGGTGTTGTGTTACAGTATACACAATATATTTCTATATATCCTGAATGGTACATTTATATCTATTTAGCCACGTGTTATAAAAATGAAAAAGGAAGAAGGAGTACAAAGTCCACACCATGAAAGTTTTACTTCATCCACCGAATCTTTAGATACCATAAGACATGAATCAGATACAGAAAGCAAGAGAGTGACTTCCAAACTGGCAGATGAGGTCAAGGTTAGTTTATAGTATATACACTACCCTCCATAAATAAGTACACACTTTTATATTTTTAGAATTAATTTGACACATTTGGAAAAAATAGAAATATTTCAGGTATTTTCTATGTCATATTCAATGAAAGAACATGTTTATAATGAAAAAGTGAAGTTTAACAAAACATTTTTAAAAAATCATATACAAGTGCAGTACTAATCTATAATGCACATTTCAGTCTAATATTTTGTGTACCCTCCTCTTGCCCTTATCACAGCTTGAATACGTTTAGGCATGCTTTTAACAAGTGTTTTGCATCTCCTGGCAGACAAATTGCCCCAACATTCTATCAGTTAAAATCTAACAACCTAAAATATTGACTTATTCTTGGTTGTCTTTATAGAAAATTCCTGGGGTGGGTACTTACTTATGGAGGGTAGTGTATGTATCTTAACATGGTAGGGAATAGCATATAGTGACATCTGTACCATTCTGAGGTAAAGATTTGGTCATTTTGGCTCACCTGAGCTGAAGCATAACTTTTGACATTTTCAACTTCTTTTTTAGCTCACCTGAGCCTGAGCTATTGTGATCGATCGTAGTCTGTTGTTAACTTTTCACATTTTTGACTTCTTCAAAACCGCTGAACAGAATTTGATGAAACTTGGTATGCATGAAGTACTCATGGTCCCCTACAAGTCTTGTTGTTTTTGGTCCAGATCCATCAGCAGATGGCGCCACCACAGGCAAAAGTAAGTCACAGAGGGTACCCTCATTTAACAAACTTCTTATTCAGACGGGGGACATACAGAGACAAACCGAATGCATAGGAATGAAGAGGTGTTGTTATTTTTGGTTCCCTTTTGAAATCAAACTTTGAGGTTTTTTCGACATTTTTTCGACTTAGTAATTTCAACGCAGAAAAGTGTCATGTTTTTCAGTTAATAGATAGGCCTAATGATTAGTTCTTATGGCCTGATTTGATCATAATTATGGTAAGGAATATTATTGTGAAAGAATTTTGTCAATATCTCAATTTTTGGATTTTTTACTAATTTTTTAAGACTTCGCAAAAAAAGGGGGAGCGTTGGCCATTTTTTACATTTTCAACTTTTTCTGCAAAACTGTAGGAAGGATTTTCATAAATCTTGGTAGAAATAAGTCACTTATGATCCCCTTCAAATTCTGTCGTTTTCATCCAGACCTCTTTACAGGTGATGCACTGGCTGTATACAGAGGCAATCAGAATGCATAGAAATGATCTAGAGGGATGAGTGAAGAAGTCTGATCATTTTTGCTCCCTTCCAAAATCAAATTTTAGAAATTTTTTTCGACATTTTTTTGGACTTGGTGATTTCAATGCAGATAAGTGTCATATTTCCTAATTAATTGATAATGATGATTTCTTATGGACTATTTTGATCATAATTATAGTAAGGAATGTTATTTTGAAAGAATTTTGTCAGTATCTCAATTTTTGGATTTTCTATGAATTTTTTAAGACTTCCAAATGAGGGTGTATAGGGACAATTCTTCACATGTTTAACTTCTGCTGTTATACCACATGAAACATAGTATACATGAAGTACTATAGGTCCTCTATCAATTTTTACATTTCATCCAAATTGATCAACAGATGGTGCCACTATGTCTAAAAAATGGAGCTCACAATGCTACATATATCACTTGGTAATTAAAATATGGAGAGTAGCAGTTCAAATCCCGCAGTGGTCAAAATATTTTTTCATTTCTTTACACATCTAAATAAGTTTTTAGATGTTTCTCAACACTCAGCATATGAAATTAGGCCATTTTAAGTTGGATTTAAAACAATTGTTGTTCATGACCCAGACTTGAAATCAGTCAACAAAAGGCCCCACCAAAAGAAAATGGCAAACTTGTTGCCCTGAATCACATCTTGCAGAGACAGAGCAAATGCTTAATATCAGAATCACCTGAATGGATGTGCAAAAAAGTGTTGTTTTTTATTCTGGTCTGAAATAAAATTTGGCATATCAACATTTGTTTTGACTTAGTCACAGTAATGCAAAAATAAATAATTCTTTCTTCCTGCATGACTGATAATCTAAGTACTCAGGTGAGCGATATAGGCCCCCTTGGGCCTCTTGTTTAGAACCACTGAAGAAAATTTATGGAACTTGGTATGTAGATAATACTCAAAATTTCTTACAAATGTTGCTCTTTTTGACCAGATCATTTAAGATTGGATAACGTAATGTGGAGAAGTAAGGCCTTCATATTTGGCATGTGTGTCCCTAATTGCAATACCTTTCCGTTGGTACCAGAATTTTTATCATGTGACCTTGACCGTGACCTTTGACCTTCTTGAATGTAACTTTTTAACCGTAAGAAGTAGGGCCTGCATATTTGGCATATGTGTCTATAACCTTGCACAACCATGAAAATATGTCACAGATCACTGCACCCTTACTGATAGAACCCCCATAGCAGGGGACTTCAATTCTCTGAATTTGCTTGTAACTTGTATAAGGGATATTTCATTCACAGACTGAAGAGGACACTGAGGAGTATGAGGATCAAGAGATTGACCCAGAAAATGTAAATGACAGAGTCACATCTCCAGTCCTACCCACTGCAGTTAAACCCTCAGGAAGAGGGGCAAAGCAAAGCTCTCCATCTACAAGGGGGAGACATCCCAAAACTACAAAATCTATTGGTAGAGGAAAAATATCTTTGTCTCCAAATCAAAATTTGAAAATTATACGACGAGGGAAGTCGCTAAGTCCTGGAGCTAGAGGTCGGGGAATTAGAAAGGTATGTGAAAATGATTTCTAAACTGTAAAGGCATATCATATAATTAGGATTTTTTTTATTTTCTTACCAAGTTCTTAATGTTGAATCATATGGGTTATGTGAAAATGTGTGTAAAGTTGCTTAGGTTGTTCAAGTACAGTTTTGTCTGAAAGATCAGATTATTTTTATGCCCCTTGATAGATCGAAGCATATTGTTTTTGACCCATCTGTCTGTTTATTTGTCTGTCTGTTGTCAAATTTAATCTTCACCATAATTTGAAACATGAAAGATAGAGACTCCCTATTTGACATGCATACTCCGCTAATAAAGCCCTTTCAAGTTACACAAAGGTCATTGACTTTGTGACCTTAACTGTAACCCTTGACCTACATTTCAGGATTGTTTTTTTCTTCTCACAAAGGTTTTGTACCTTTTCGTAAAATGAGGTCATTGTATCATCTCTTAAAATGCTGTGTAAAACTTGAGGTTTTTAGTTCATCTGTCCGTAGTTAACTTTTTCCCATATTCGACTTCTTCTCTGGAACTGCATTGCAGATTTGGATCATACTTTGTATATATGATTTACTCGAGGTCCCCTACTAAAATTGTGTTCGGGATCCAGATTCCCTCAGGGGTCGATCCAGGGCGGAACCAAAAGTGCCCAAAACAGTACCCCTCTTCAAAAATCAACTCCTCCAGAACCAGTGCATAAATGGGGAAACTAATTGCATTTCAACAATCTCTAAAGATGGGTTATCAAAAATTGTATTCAGGGTTAAGATCTGTCATAAAGAAATTTACGAGTTTTTGATATGTTTCTGGACATAGTAATTTCAATGCAGAAACTTCGAAGTGTCATGTTTTTCAGTTAATTGATATTGATGATTTCTTAATGACTATTATGATCATAATTGTGGTAAGGAATATTATTGTGAAAGAATTTTGTCAATATCTCAATTTTTGGATATTGTATGAATTTTTTAAGACTTGCAAAAAAAGGGGGAAATTGGCCATTTTTCACATTTTCAACTTTTTCTGCAAAATTGTAGGAAGGATTTTAAATAAATGTTGTTAGAGATAAATCACTTGTGATCCTCTTCAAATTCTATTGTTTTCGTCCAGACTTCTTTATAGGTGGTGCCACCATAGTCAAAAGTAGGTCACAAAAGAGTACCCTCCTTTGACAATATTCTTCTTCATACTGGCTGTATACAGAGACAAACAGAATGTATAGAAATCATCTAGAGGGATGAATGAAGAAGTCTTGTCATTTTTGTTCCCTTCCAAAATCAAGTTTTAGAAATTTTTTTGGACATTTTTTTGGACTTGGTGATTTCAATGGAGAAAAGTGTCATATTTCCTAGTTAATTGATAATGATGATTTCTTATGGACTATCTATTTTGATCATAATTATGGTAAGGAATATTATTGTGAAAGAATTTTTTCAATATCTCAATTTTTGAATTTTCCAAATGAGGGTGTATAGGGACAATTCTTCACATTTTTAACTTCTGCTGTTATACCACACGAAAGATTTTAATGAAACATGGTATGCATGAAGTACTATAGGTCCTCTATTAATTTTGTACATTTCATCCAAATTGGTCAACAGATATTGCCACCATGTCTAAAAACTAGGTCTCATGATTGTACATAAACCACTTGGTAATCAAAATTTGGAGAGTAGCGGTTCAAATCCAGCTGTGGTCAAAATTTTTTTTTCATTTCTTTTCTGATTTAAATAAGTTTTTAGATGTTTCTCAACATATGAAATTAGGCCATTTTAAGTTGGTTCTTGACAATATTTGAAACAATTGTTGTTCATGACCCAGACTTGAAATCAGTCAACAAAAGGCCCCACCTAAACAAAATGACTAACTTGTTGCCCTGAATCACATCTTGCAGAGACAAAGCAAATGCTTAATATCAAAATGATCTGAATGGATTTGCAAAAAAAGTGTTGTTTTTTATTCTGGTTTGAAATAAATTTTGACATATTTTCAACATTTGTGTTTACTTAGTCACAGTAATGCAAAAATAAATGAATTCTTCTTTCCTGCATGACTGATCATATAGGTATTCAGGTGAGCGATATAGGCCCACTTGGGCCTCTTTTTTATTTTGGGTTGTTTTATGGAGATTTTAAGAGTTAATTACATGATGTTGAACATGGCCTAGAGAATTCTTCATTTGTCATTATGAACTTTATTTTAGCATACTAAGACAAAGTTTATCAATAAATGCTTTGCAGAAGTATTTAGTTGTAGGTTTAAAGTAACGCAAAAAAAAAAAAAAAGAAGAAAAATAAAGAAATGGGTCTGAAATAAAATTTGACATAATATTATCAACATTTGTGTTGCCTTAGTCAGAGTAATGCAAAATTAAATGACTTCTTCCTTCCTGCATGACTAATCATCTAGTACTCAGGTGAGTGATATAGGCCCTTTTGGGCCTCTTGTTTTTTGTTAGTCACTGTTCATGTCCATATCTTTAGCATTGGTATCAATACGAATGGAACTGGTGTTGATATGAGTGGTAACTGGTGTTGATATGAATGGTAAATGGTGAGGACAGGGCTTTGATATTATATTTCTTGAGACAAAATCTTTCCTAAAGAACCGAAAGGTTTTACCTAGTGACCATGACTTTGATCTCTGTACTTTAAAACATGTTCAGATTTTAATGCCCTCTTGGGACACTAGTGTTTGAAAAACACATTTTGTTGGCCATTTTTGCAATAAACTTTATTTATGTTTGATTATTGTATTCGATACAGCATCACATGTCATTGATTCTATGAAACTTTGTCATATTTTCAGACTGTTATGCCTCCAGATTCTACAACAGACTCATCTTTGACCTTGGAAGATGGTCCTCCAGAGTCTGTCTTTACCCGATCTGGGCGTAAGGTCAAAAGGTCACCACAATTTAGTGATGAAAACTTAGAAACTGAAATGCCAAAAAAGAGACCAAGACGTGAGGTACGTCTGCCACTGAGATTCTTGGATTAATAAGGAGAGAAATGAAAGTGGGTCATGTGTTTAGTAAGGAAATGAAAGTGGGTCATGTGTTTAATAAGGAGAGAAATGAAAGTGTGTCATGTAAAATTTCAATTGAGAAGTGAAAGTGGATCAAGTGAATTTTACATTTTAATTGAAAAATAAAAGTGAGTCATGTGGAATCTTTCGGAAACATTCCTAATTTATTTGATAAATTCAATATTATCACCTTCAAGTAATGATAAAGTATTTCTAATTTTATGAAATTTAGAATTTTCAAATTTTTGTAACATATAGGTCAAAAACCAATTATATATAATAAAAATATTTACATTTTACTAATAAATTCTTTAAAGGTGATTTTAAATTTTTGAATGTATTGTAAAGGAACAGGATCAGTTTCTCATTAGGAATAAATGGGTAAATGTGTATGAAGTAATTCAAAAGATAGATTTTTGGCATCATATGGTATCTGAGTCAAAACAACCTGTATATATGCAATGTGTATAAGTTGCCACATACCTATTTTAGAACTTGTTTTAATATTCCTATTGTATATACTTGTTTTTATTGGGGTTTTAATTTATTTTTATGGTTGAACATATTTCTTCTGCAATCCTTTAATTAAGTTGCTGTTCTGAGTAGTTGTTTTAGATTGCATGAATAAAAGTGTTGTTAATCAAGGTTTCTTGTTCTCTCATTTGAACTGGAGTCAGACTGAATGTTTTCTGACTGAATTCACATTTGTGCTACAAATCAGCCAGTGAATAGGTATCCCATTTACATTGCTGTAAACACACAGCATATTTCTAAAAGAAAACAAAATTTTGAGGAATCTTTGGTTGTGACCCTAACACACCAATTATTAAGTATTAGTCTTTAGTATTTTGGGAAGAATTTTGGAATATTAAGTACATATGTGTTACTTCTTCCAAATTTATTTGATATGCTCATCAATATTCCCATACAACTTTATTTTCATCAATTCAAACGCTTTGGATCAGAGAATTTTTCATTTTTTCTCCAAATGTCTACAATTAATAATTATATATAAATGATATATACCATTCTAATGATCAGAATATTTAGTAATTGATGGGAAAACCCTGTTGTTTTAGCTAAAAGTTACAGTGAAACCCTGTTGTTTTTGGTATAGGGCTATTCTGTAGTATAGCGATATAAGGGCTTGCTTTATGTTATTTTCATTTTGTGATATTTTGTAAGAATTGCTTAGTGACTAAGAAGCCTTGTCATTTCAGGGCCTTGTTTCCAAGCCAGATGTTGATGGAAATGGTGTCAAGGTCATGAAAGGTCAAGGTTTCCTGTCACCAGGACAACATAAAAAATTCAAAAGATATCAAAATTTTGAACCTGGTATGGATGAAGATCAAGAAAGCACAGCTGAATTCATTTCTGGAGTTAAGAAGAAATTGCCAGGGATTAGTAAATATGGATTAGGGAAAAGTCAGTCACTCCCAAGTGCTGGACCAGTCGTCAAAAAAGGATCCCTCCAGAAAAAGTGCATGAGTGACACCCCTGATAAACTAATTGGAAAATCAATGAAAACTGACCTGTTAGGAAGAGGCCAAATAATGAGGGAAGAAAGCCCTAAATTGATATCTCATAAATTTGTTGTCCGACCAGTGGCTCCTCCACCACCACCTGACTGCTTAGAACTTGAAGATGGTGACCTACATTCCCTAAAGCGTAAAATGTGGACTAAAATATTTTCTTACCTGCCATACCCAGATCTGGCTCGTTGTTTATCAGTCTGTCGAGCATTCAATAGGTGGGGTATGAACCATGAGCTCTGGCCATCCATAGATCTCAGTCGTAAACGCATTGTACAAGCCCACCTCATTGGGATTGTTAAGCGACAACCAAAAACATTACACTTAAATGCAGTCATAATGACACAGAAGCAGTTATCCTGGTTACTGGCACGTGTTCCACAATTGAAAAACTTATCCTTAGCATCTTGTTCATGGGCTACAGTGAGTGCCCTGTGTTTCTCCTTATGCCCATTACTTCACAGTGTTAATATCAGTTGGTCTCTTGGTCTCAATGTACAATGCTTTCATGACCTTGTGTCTCCACCGAGTGACCTGAGACCAGGAATGAAGGAGACCAGTCGATTGCACATGCTACGATGTCTGTCTGTAGCTGGCACAGATATTGAGGACAATTCTTTGGCTCATATTGCTCAATACCTGACGTCCCTGAAGGTATTGGATATTGGATTCTGTCAAAGGATTACAGATAGGGGCATACAACTCCTGCTGGACAGCGACACAATCACACGCTCTCTGTTGACTCTTGATGTATCGGGCTTGAGGGAGTTAACTGAAGTCAGTCTTGAAAGCATCAGCAGATGCAGAAATCTACAGTCGGTGAAAATCGTTAAATGTCCCAAAATAACGATTGATGCGATAAAGAAATTTCCAAACAAGACTGTTTCTTTTCTCAAGTAATGGAGTGTTGTATAATATTGGTGAACGTATTGCCAAAGAACCATAGATGCTACTTACAAACATGACAAAACAGATGCTAGAAACAAAGGAGTTTACAATATTGCTAGCATTGATACTGGTGCTGTACTTGGTGTTCATATTTATGTTCCTTCTGGCATCGATGCCAGTGCAAATTGTAATGTTGACACTAGTATTGATATTGATGTTAATGTAGATATTTGTTGGTGTCACTGCTGGGATTGATATTGGTATAGATTCTAGTGTGATATTAGTAACAGCATTGATGCTAGCATAGGCGATAATGTTGACTCTAAAGTGTTGCTGCAGACCCAGATTCTGCAATATATTTTGGTCTTAACACTAGTGTTGCTGCTGGCATTGATGCTAGTGTAGTTGTGGGTGTTGACACTAGTGTTGGTATTAGTACTAGTGTAACCACTAGTGTTGACACAAGTGGTGGCATTGATGCTAGAATAGATACTGGTGTTGACATTAGTGTTGACGTTAATGCTAGTGTAGATGCTGGTTTTTACACTAGTGTAAGTGTTCCTGCTTGTGTTTTTGTAAAGATAAATTCTAGTGTTGACGCTAGTATTACTGGATATTATAGCTTTAGTGTTGATTTAACTTTTCACACTGGTGTTAAAATTGGCATGTCACCTGGTGTTGACATAATATGTTGCCACTAAAATGATTAAATATTTTGTGTTGATTTATCTATTTCATACAAGGCAGTGCTCATTCAGCTTTTTAAATATTCGCCAGAACAAGATTCACCAATCACTGATAGTATCCTTTCATTACACTGATTTAAATACAATGTATGTTAAAATCTTGTGATGCTATCTCTTTAAACTTTGGAGATGCATAATATTAATTTGAAAGTGCATGTTTTCATTGTTAAATACCTTTCTTAAATATGCATTTGGTGCAGTAGAATATTATCACACTTTACAAAAGGGTGACATTCCATTTTTGCATTCATAATATAACATATTGTCAGCAAGTAGACATTTCCTTTGGTTGAAAAATAGAGTGTTATCCAATTTAAGGTGTGTTTGTTAAATGTATCTTGTTTAGGTCTTAAAACCCGTTTAAATTTACGTATCCGAACAAATTCAAAAGCTATATTATTGTTTCTTTAAGTTGAATGAAAACAATTATTTAGAAGAATCTAGATATATGGCTTCCCATCACATCCAGTAAATACTTTATAGAAAAGAGCCATCGAAAAGAGCCATCCAGTAACAACATGCTTTCTATAGAGTGAATCATCCAATCAGAAAATAATTTATAGGGAAGAAGTTTTCCAGTTAGAAAATGTTTTGTAGGGAGAGAATCATCCAATTGGAAAATGTTTTGTTTTGGAAAAAGAGGGTGTGTGTGTCATTCAAGTAGAAGATGTTTTGTAACAAGAGAGTGAGAGAGAACATTCCTATGGCATCATGCTGTATAGAGAAAGTTATCCAATCAGATAATGTTTTGTAGAGAGAGAGAGAGTAACATCCAGTCAGAAAACGCTTTTTAGAGAGAGAGAGGCATTCGACCAGAAAATGTTGCTTTGTAGCAAGAAAGAATCGTCTAATTAGAAAATGCTGCTTTGGGGTCGGGAGAGAGAGAGAGAAATCCAATCTGCTTTGTAGAGAGAACCATCCATTCAGAAAGTGCTTTGAAGAAAGAGAGAGACAACGAGCCATTCATTCAGATAGTACTGCTTTGTAGGGAGAGAGAGAACCATCCATTCAGAAAAAGCTTGTGGGGTGAGAGAGCCTTCAAATCAGAAAAATGTGGTTTTGTAGAGTGAAACTGCCATTCAATCAAAAAGTAGTTCATTCAGAGATAGCTGTCCAATCAGAAATTGTTTAACTAAAAATTGATTTACATGTATTAAAGTAGAATCCGATACATGTAACTTTTTCTTATCAACAGAGTCCTATTGTCAGCCAATAAGGGAAAGTTCATGTATATAGCTTTGCATTTAACCAAATTGAGAGTACTTAATAATTCTGTAAACAGTTTAAATAGGATCACTTATGAAGTATCTGCAATGTTAATACCAAAATGTGTTTCACTTTAAGTCCTGCTGGTTGAGACCATTCAATTTCTAACGATGTCTTTTTGTCTGTTCCGCACTTCTTTCGTTTAAGTGAAGAACCGTATTTATTGCATCATCTTGCTACAAGAGTCTGAGTCTACAGTCTTTTATGTTTTACAAGGGATGTAGTTACTAGTATTGATGTGCCAATTTTTCACGTTCTTTAGTCACGTGTCCAATTAATAGGATACTCTGAAGCGATACCGTGTAGAGCTTAAGCATCAACGTGGCCTCTGATTTTTTATTCGTAAATGTTATAAAGAGGCATTTAATTCACTATAATTCATGATGGTTTAAATGCAAGTCGAGAGCTTCTACAGTGACACAGTAATCATGCCATATCGTATGTGTGGTGACTGCTTGCTTTCTTTCTGTGTAGATCTTTATTTATTCATTCATTCAGGTTATCCTTTTGTTTTACTTTGATCTTGAAATAATCAGACTTGTTGCAATAAAACTACAAATGATTCTACAGTATAGACAATGTTTTGCATTGCTTATAAAGCTTATAATGGTAGAAAATCACTTCGATCATCGTCTGTCTGTTACGATGGTGAAACGATCTTTGCAGACAACACGTTTTGTACTAAGGCTCACTGAATTATGGTTTGAAATAAGTATATTTTATTCCATTGAAATATGGTATGAAATGTAATATCAAGGGTTAAAAATTACCAATACTATTAAACGTTATAATGAGAGTGTTCAAGCTTTTGCATTAATATATTATGCACTAGGAATACAGTATTTTGTGCTTTATGCCCGAAACAGTGTTGCGACGTGTTTCCTCGCATTTGTACTCGCAGATATGTGGTCTGTACCCTATTCCATTCGACACTACCTAAAATGTTGGACAAAATCACTGGCTCGAAAAGTTTGGATGGATTTTAGCTCACCTAAGCCAACGACTCATGTGGGATATTGTCATAGCGCTTTGTCCGTCTGTCCGTCGTCGCAAACTTTTCCTATTCAACTTTTAAACCGTGTGACAGATTTTGATCAAACTGGTATACTTGTAGTTGTATTGGATCTCAACGAAGTTTGTGTTTTTGTGCAGATCTGCCAGCAAATATGAAAACTAATGGTATCTGAACGTTCTAGAAGTTTGCAAGATGGAAATTTTATTGGGGGGATGACTTTTTTTTTTTTTTGCCTATTTGTAATTTCTTACATTTCCTCATTATAGGATGGTTTTAATGCATTGATTTAGTATATTTTAAGTGAGTTTATTGATTTTATGCAATTACATTTAGTAATGAAACAGCATGCATCGAAGTGATCTAGAAGGGTGTCTGAAGAAGTATTGGTGAGTTTAATTCTATTTTGAAATCAGATATGTGACTTTTTTGACCGGATTGCAAAGCAATTCCGGTCTATGAATTGGCGAAAACCGTCCGTCAGTCTGTCCGTCCGTCTGTCCGCACGGCGTCAACATTTTGCGTTTAGCTTGGTATCTTGCATACCCTATAGAGTACTTATGTCCAAGTTGGTAGGTTTGTAGATACTTGAATGTTCTATCCAACCAATACAAAAATTTAGTGATCTTGACCTTGATTTTACGCTTCAGTGAACACACTGTTTTTTGCCTTTAGGGTGACCACTTGCATACATGTATTGTTAATGTTAATGCAAAGCAATTCTGGTCTATAAATTGGCAAAATCGGTCCGTCCGTCCGTTTGTCGTCAACATTTTGCGTTTAGCATTTGCAATCCGGTCATACCGTCTTTGCCGGTTTCTTGATTTTAAATGTTTTTGTGGATTATATCATTTCCCCGATCTTCAGGGAACTCCAGCTTAGATTTTCGCCTTGTATGTTGCATAATAATGCATTGATTTTGTGTATTTAAAGTCATTTTACTGTAATAAAGGTAAATGCACAGAAATGGAATGCAGAAATAATTTCTTTGATTTTTTTTGCAATTTTGTAAGATGTAAAGGAATATACTATTAGCATATTATGATGAGCTTTAATGGACGTGTGCTTCAGAAGCAATTAAAGGATTTCTTTTTTTTAGCTCACCTGAGCCAAAGGCTCAAGTGAGCTATAGTCTTAGTGTGCCGTCCGTCGTCGGCGTCGTCGTCGTCGTCCGTCGTTAACTTTTTCACATTTTCGACTTCTTCTCTGGAACTACATTGCAGATTTGGATCAAACTTTGTGTAAATGATGTACTCAAGGTCCCCTACTAAAATTGTGTTCGGGATCCAGATTCCCTCAGGGGTGGATCCAGGGCGGGACCAAAAGTGCCCAAAAGGGTACCCCTCTTCAAACATCTTCTTCTCCAGAATCAGTACATAAATGGGGAAACTAATTGCATTTCAACAATCTATAAAGATGGGTTATTGAAAATTGTGTTCGGGATTAAGATCCATCAAATAGAAATTTACGCTTTTTTGACGTGTTTCTGGACTTAGTCATTTCAATGAAGAAAAGTGTCATGTTTTTCAGTTAATTGATATTGATGATTTCTTAATGACTATTTTGATCATAATTGTGGTAAGGAATATCATTGTGAAAGAATTTTGTCATTATCTCAATTTTTTGATTTTTTATGAATTTTTTAAGACTTCCAAAAAAGGGGGGGGGGTTGGCCATTTTTCACATTTTCAACTTTTTCTACAAAACCACATGAAAGATTTTAATGAAACATGGAATACATGAAGTACTAAAAGTCCTCTATCAATTTGGTAAATTTCATCCAAATTGGTTAACAGATAATGCCACCATGTCTAAAAAGTAGGTCTCACAATGGTACATATACCACTTGGTAATTGAAATATGGAGAGTAGTGGTTCAAATCCAGCTGTGGTCAAAAAATTTTTTAGGTTTTATTTACACATCTAAATAAGTTTTTAGATGTTTCTCAACACTCAACATATGAAATTAGGAATTTTACATTTAAGGCTTCCAAAAAAAAAAGGGGGGGGGGGTGGCCATTTTTCACATTTTCAACTTTTTCTACAAAATGTTAGAAGGATTTTAATAAATCTTGGTAGAAATAAGTCACTTATGATCCTCTTCAAATTCTGTTGTTTTCGTCCAGACCTCTTTACAGGTGGCGCCACCATAGTCAAAAGTAGGTCACAAAAGAGTTCCCTCCTTTAACAATATTCTTTTTCATACGGGCTGTATACAGAGACAAACAGAATGCATAGAAATGATCTAGAGGGATGAGTGAAGACGTATTGTCATTTTGGTTCCCTTCCAAAATCAAATTTTAGAATTTTTTTTCGACATTTCTTTGGAATTGGTGATTCAATGCAGAAAAAAGTGTCATATTTCCTAGTTAATTGATAATGATGATTTCTTATGGACTATTGTGATCATAATTATGGTTAGGATTGTTACTTTGAAAGAATTTTGTCAATATCTCAATTTTTGGATTTTCTATGAATTTTTTAAGACTTCCAAATGAGGGTGTATAGGAACAATTCAATCACATTTTTCACTTCTGCTGTTACACCACATGAAAGATTTTAATGAAACATGGAATACATGAAGTACTAAAGGTCCTCTATCAATTTGGTAAATTTCATCCAAATTGGTTAACAGATAATGCCACCATGTCTAAAAAGCAGTTCTCACAATGGTACATATACCACTTGGTAATTGAAATATGGAGAGTAGCGGTTCAAATCTAGCTGTGGTCAAAAATTTTTTTTTCATTTCTTTACACATCTAAATAAGTTTTTAGATGTTTCTCAACACTCAACGTATGAAATTAGGCAATTTTAGATTAGATCTGGACAATATTTGAAACAATTGTTGTTCATGACCCAGACTTGAAATCAGTCAACAAAAGGCCCCACCTAAACAAAATGACTAACTTGTTGCCCTGAATCACATCTTGCAGAGACAAAGCAAATGCTTAATATCAAAATCACCTGAATGGATGTCCAAAAAAGTGTTGTTTTTTATTCTAGCCTGAAATAAAATTTGACATATTTTCAACATTTGTGTTGACTTAGTCACATTAATGCAAAAATAAATGAATTCTTCCTTCATGCATGACTGATCATCTAGGTACTCAGGTGAGCGATATAGGCCCACTTGGGCCTGTTGTTATTCTCTCTTTCTCTCTTTTTCATTTCTTTTTCTTTTCGTTTGTTTGGGGGGTTTTTTTGTGGGTTTTTTTTTGTAGTAAGTAGGAATGAAATACTGAATGTCCCCTACATATTTTGCATTGCTGTTTTCAATAAGATCCGTCAAGGGAAGGATGACATAAGCCCCTTAAACTACTTCTCCAAGGTGACTGCATAGAGAATGAATCACAGTGATTTAAAATGGCGTCTGAAAAAGGGGTGGCGTTTTTTGGTTTCCTTCTGAAATAATTTTGTTTACGTCTTTTTGGAATTTAGTCATTTCCACATTTTTTTGTGTCATTGTATTGATTTATTCAATACTGAGAAGCAGTAAAGCATTTATTTGTTAACATTATTTGAAAAATATCAATTTCAGGGGTTATTTGAGAGTGTGAAAATTGAAAACAAAAATTGTGTTCTGGATTCAGTGTTTGATATAGGTATAGCAAATTGTGGCCAGGTGAGTGATATAGGCCCATACAAGCATCATAATTTATTGAGTAAATAGTCACAGTTATCTTTCGATGAAATAGAATCTCGTCCTGTTTCATACAAAACTGTTCAAAGGATTTTAATAAATCTTGGTAGAAATAAATCACTTATGATCCTCTTCAAATTCTGTTGTTTTCATCCAGACCTCTTTACAGGTGGCGCCATCATAGTGAAAAGTAGGTCACAAAAGAGTACCCTCCTTTAACAATATTCTTTTTCATACGGGCTGTATACAGAGACAAACAGAATGCATAGAAATGATCTAGAGGGAGAAGTGAAGATGTATTGTCATTTTGGTTCCCTTTCAAAATCAAATTTTAGAATTTTTTTCGACATTTCTATGGACTTGGTGATTTCAATGCAGAAAAGTGTTATATTTCCTAGTTAATTGATAATGATGATTTCTCATTGACTATTGTGATCATAATTATGGTAAGGAATGTTACTTTGAAAGAATTTCGTCAATATCTCAATTTTTGGATTTTCTATGAATTTTTTAAGACTTCCAAATGAGGGTGTATAGAAACAATTCAATCACATTTTTCACTTCTGCTGTTATACCACATGAAAGATTTTAATGAAACATGGAATACATGAAGTACTAAAGGTCCTCTATGAATCACAGTGATTTAGAATGGCGTCTGAAAAAGGGGTGGCGTTTTTTGGTTTCCTTCCGAAATAATTTTGTTTACGTCTTTTTGGAATTTAGTCATTTCCACATTTTTTTGTCATTGTATTGATTTATTCAATACTGAGAAGCAGTAAAGCATTTATTTGTTAACATTATTTGAAAAATATCAATTTCAGGGGTTATTTGAGAGTGTGAAAATTGAAAACAAAAATTGTGTTCTGGATTCAGTGTTTGATATAGGTATAGCAAATTGTGGCCAGGTGAGTTATATAGGCCCATACAAGCATCATAATTTATTGAGTAAATAGTCACAGTTATCTTTCGATGAAATAGAATCTCGTCCTGTTTCATACAAAACTGTTCAAAGGATTTTAATAAATCTTCGTAGAAATAAATCACTTATGATCCTCCTCAAATTCTGTTGTTTTCATCCAGACCTCTTTACAGGTGGCGCCATCATAGTGAAAAGTAGGTCACAAAAGAGTACCCTCCTTTAACAATATTCTTTTTCATACGGGCTGTATACAGAGACAAACAGAATGCATAGAAATGATCTAGAGGGAGGAGTGAAGACGTATTGTCATTTTGGTTCCCTTTCAAAATCAAATTTTAGAATTTTTTTCGACATTTCTATGGACTTGGTGATTTCAATGCAGAAAAGTGTTATATTTCTTAGTTAATTGATAATGATGATTTCTCATTGACTATTGTGATCATAATTATGGTAAGGAATGTTACTTTGAAAGAATTTCGTCAATATCTCAATTTTTGGATTTTCTATGAATTTTTTAAGACTTCCAAATGAGGGTGTATAGAAACAATTCAATCACATTTTCACTTCTGCTGTTATACCACATGAAAGATTTTAATGAAACATGGAATACATGAAGTACTAAAGGTCCTCTATCAATTTGGTAAATTTCATCCAAATTGGTTATAAGATAATGCCACCATGTCTAAAAAGTAGGTTTCACAATGGTACATATACCACTTGGTAATTGAAATATGGAGAGTAGCGGTTCAAATCCAGCTGTAGTCAAAATTTTTTTTTTCATTTCTTTACACATCTAAATAAGTTTTTAGATGTTTCTCAACACTCAACATATGAAATTAGGCAATTTTAAGTTAGATCTGGACAATATTTGAAACAATTGTTGTTCATGACCCAGACTTGAAATCAGTCAACAAAAGGCCCCACCTAAACAAAATGACTAAATTGTTGCCCTGAATCACATCTTGCAGAGACAAAGCAAATGCTTAATATCAAAATGATCTGAATGGATGTGCAAAAAAGTGTTGTTTTTTATTCTGGTCTGAAATAAAATTTGACATATTTTCAACATTTGTGTTGACTTAGTCACAGTAATGCAAAAATAAATGAATTCCTCTTTCCTGAATGACTGATCATCTAGGTACTCAGGTGAGCGATATAGGCCCACTTGGGCCTCTTTTTTAAGTTTACATATGTATATATTTTCAAAAACTTTTGCTGTTTTAAGTTGAATAAAAACAATCATGTTGCCTGCTTTTACAATCCACCCAGTCAGAATATGCTTTGTAAAGAAACAGCCATCCAATCAGCAACTGTTTTGTAGAGAGAGAGAGAGAGAGCCATCCAGTTAGAAAATGCTATGGAAAGAGAGAGAGAGAGAGTCATCCAGTCGGAAAATACTTCAGAGAGAGAGAGATATCCAATCAAAGAAATATAGATTTGAACTGTGAGATTGCAATTCAGTCAAAAAGTAGTTCATTCAGAAATTGCCATTTAATCATAAACTGCTTCCCTATAAACTATTAATTTGCATGCATTGTAAAGGATTTGATTACTCTCTAATAAAGTGTCCCATTGTCAGCCAATGAAAACAAAGGTTATGTATATAATGTAGAGATGGATTTAACCAATTAGAAAGTTATATGCTGTAAATACTTTCACATGGATATGTACAGATTATACATCTTTTGAACAGGCTTCTTGTCAAGTATGTGATATCTGCAGTGCTTATATCAAGTGTATCCTGCCGGTTGATCATTGAAGTCATTACCATGTCTTTCGTCTGTTCAACATCGTGTAAAAGTTTAATCACTGCTCGACTGAAACTTTTCGTTGTTAATTTACTGTATTGTCTGTTTTACGAGGGACGTAGTTGTGATTGTGTGATTTTTTTTCTGATCTTCCCACCATGACGCAATAATTATGGGAGATCGTAAGTATAATGACCGCTCGCTTTCTTATTGGGTAGATGTGTGCTTGATTTTTTGAAATTGTGATTTTTAACTGTAACCTTGAAATAATCAGACTTGTTGCAATAAACTATCTATGACTCTACATTATAGACACGTTTTTGTGTAGCTTCTAAACCATATGGACAGTTGAAAATAACTTCGATCGCCGTCTGTCTGTCCGTCTGTTACCTTGGTTAAGCGGTCTTTGTAGACGACAGGTTTGTCCTTTGGTTCACTACATTACAGATTAAAATAATTAGTTTTTATTTCGTATAAATTTGCAACAATATAATCAAGGGACAAAAAATACCAATATTATGGAAATTTTAAGTGTCCGAGATTGCACATTTAAATATATTATGAGCTAGTAGAGTAGTTTGTGTCATATGTCCACTATAGTGTTGCAACTTGTTTCCTCGCATTCGTACCAACTATGGTAGTGCAACTGATGTCAAAGTAGACTGTAATGCAGGTGTTTCACATGTTTGTCAAGGTAGGCTAATGCAGGTGCTCCACACCTTTGTCAAGGTACTTCGTATAACACAGGTGTTCCACACCTCTGTCAAGATAAATCGTGCAATGCAAGTGTTCCACGCCACCGTTAATATAGGTCGTATAGTACAGGTATTCAACATCTCTGTCAAGGTAGTTCGTGTAATGCAGGTGTACCACACGTCTGTCAAGGTAGATCGTATAGTACATGTAATCCACACCTCTGTCAAGGTAGATCGTTTAATACAGATATTCCACACCTCTGTCAAGGTAGATCGTGTAATGCAGGTGTCCCACACCTCTGTCAAGGTAGATCGTATAATGCAGGTGCCCCACACTTTTATCAAATTAGATCGTATAATGCTGATGATCCTCACTTCTGTCAATTTAGATCGTGTAATGCAGGTGTTCCACACCTCTGTCAAGAGAGATCGTGTAATGCAGGTGTGCTACACCTCTATCAAGGTAGATCGTGTAATGCAGGTGTTCAACACCTCTGTCAAGAGAGATCGTGTAATGCAGGTGCCCCACACTTTTGTCAAGGTAGATCGTATAATACTGGTGATCCTTACTTCTGTCAAGGTAGAACAATTTGAAAAAGAGCGCAAGTTCATGTAAACTTTTATTGGGAAAAATTTATGCATTAATTATCAATTTGATGTTTGATTTCTCTTTGAGAAAATTTTATGCATTATCAATTTAATGTTTGATTTCTCTGAGAAAATTTTATGCATTAATTATCAGTTTGATTTCTTTCAAAGAGAGCACTCATTACACCTAATTTACGAGCAAGATGAAGGGCAGACTGGTCCAGTGAAATCTCGCTGCCCATCAAATAGAAGGACCAAGTCGATTACGGCTTTCGGCTTCGATATTTTCAAAGGTGATTTATCCCAGTGTCTGGGTATCCATCACTGCCTCGAATGCGTCATTAGCATAGGACATAATAATGAAGCACTGCACCAAGCAGGTGCCTCTACTACAATTACAACAAGAAAGATAAAATGGGCATTTGATACATGAATTTCATATTTTACATGATACAAGGAGCCAAATGTCCGATAAACTAGTTTTTTGCCGGAATTTACATTATGACGTCAAGGAGTGGACTGTTACGTCACAATACAGTGACGCAACTTTGAGTGGCAAAACATATATTGGACATTAAATGGAAGATGAAATGAATATGAAAAAGGCCTATTTAAAAATAATAATCTTTGTAAGTCCATTACAAGATGCATGAGATGTTTTGTATATGAATTTAAGTAAAAGATCAAGGAAAGCTTATTGATTAATGTATCTAACGCGAAGCAAAGTACATTAATAAATAAAAAAAAAAAAAAAAAAAACCAGCAGAATGATATACATGAATGCGTGGTCAATAAATGCAGATTTTATTTCAGATTTACTACAGAACTGTATGAACAAAAGACGGACTAATATATTCAGAAATTTCTGCATAGGTCTAATGACTTTTGGTAAAGGTTTGTACAATCTGTTTACATTTACGCCCAGGATGGTTGGTTGATTGGCGATTTAGCAAGTAGTTGAAAAATAGAGTGTTATCCAATTTAAAGTGTGTTTGTCAAATGTGTCTTGTTTAGTTCTTAAAACCCCGTTTAAATTTACATATCCTAACAAATTCAAAAGCTATAATATTGTTTCTTTAAGTTGAATGAACACAATTATTAAGAAGAATTGTGATGCCTGCCTTACCATCCCTTCCAGTAAATACTTTATCGAAAAGAGCCATCCATTCACAACCTGATTTTTAGAAAGTGAATCATCCATTCAAAAAATGATTTGTAGGGAAGAAGTTATCAAATTAGAAAATGTTTTGTAGGGAGAGAATTATCCAATTTGAAAATGTTTTGTAGAAAAGAGGGTGTGTGTGTCATCCAAGTAGAGGAGGTTTTATAAACTAAGGAGGGTCAAAGGTTCCGATAATTTCATATCTGCTGGTTCTAAAATTATTAAACGCCTTCAACATCGACTTTAGGACCCCAAGATCATCGCTAAAACCATAGGTCTTGTATTGGGTCCCTCTACAACCCAATGCAGACGTTTACTTGAGCGTTGCACGCTGACTAACAGGGTAGTAGGGACTCTATGACGGGCCTTGTCCAAACCTTTTCAGAGGAGATGAAGTGCCCCGCTGACTGTTAGTCGGCACTCCTATTGATCAAGGATCCGAGCTCGCTTACAGACGCGCAGAGCAAGGTTTACTTATGTTGATATCTCTTTACATATTTTTGATAGTAACATATTATTCTATAAATCTTTCGTGTGCAATAAATTTTTAGGACCTCTCTTCTTGAGAAACATGTTGATCCTTGTTCTCTATATGGAGGATTATTTATAAATTTTTAAATGTGTTTCCTTTGATTGTGCTGCTTTTGCGGTGAATGGGAAGGTGGGCGCCTTGTAAACCGGTTAACCACACCAACTGAGTGACGTTTGTTACTTCAATCGACTGTCCTAAGTCGGTATCGTAACTGCATCACAATTGAACATTTTTGTAATGTGATTTGTGTCATACAGCTTTGTGGATGTCTTCTGTTTTCCCTTTTATATCTACACTTATTCTCGGTTGCAGTATGAAGTCTGTAAAAAGATTCCCCGCGGCCGGGTGTTTCAAGTGTTTTTATTCAACCTCTACTTAACTGACTTGGTTGTGTGGGACTTTTCCCCTGGGACTGTACATACATTTTATATTGTACACCTCTACACCATGGCTTGTAATATATTAAAACCAAAGAATGAATCACCCAGACTTTTACTATCTCCTCTTAGATTACCCTCTGTGTCTACTATCCATCTTCCTCGCACTTCTAATACTACTTAAGTTAATATTTCTTCTCCAAAATATAACTATCCTTATAATCAGTCCAAAATAATTTCAAAATTCATAAAATCTAAACATAGCGGGTATTCTAAGATTTCTTTGTGCAACGCTAAGAGATGTCTTACTTGCCATGACATCTCATGCAAGTCCACCATTAAATCCACTGTTAATGGTAACATTTATAATATTAAAATAAAGGAGGACATCAATTGATATACGTTATAACCTGAGTAGCATGGGGATGTGGGGCTCAGTGTGAAGATGAAACTTCCCAAACGTTGAAAAACCGTTTTCGTAATCATTCATACAAAATCAGATATAATTCTAAACGTAAATACAAGAACTTTCATTACAACCACTTATATATCACAAATATAATCACGATATTGATAACGTTATTATTACTCCTATTGAAGGCATTACAAAACTACCTGGAGCAACTAAATCTGAAGTGAAAAAACGGTGTTTAATTGCAGAACTTTATTGGATTAAACATCTACAAACCCCATATGCTCTTGGTCTCAATGACCAAATATTTCAACAAGGTAATATTTCCTCTTCCCTTAACAATATCAATATATTTTCACTAAGACCAGACGTTAAGAGGCAACACAGGTCGCACGGTAGTCGCCGTAATGGCAACCGCAGAAGACATGATAGGTTAAAAAGGTCATTAGGCGATCTACTGCGGATTGCCATAAATAACGGTCGTCACGAACTTCTGCATACATTATCATCTATTCCGGTCACCAGATTAAAACCTATCCTGGATGAGGCTGATCTAATAAGTTTACGATATTCGGATTGATTTAGACTTAAAATGATCATAGCATTTTCATATAATAAACTTTTACCACGTATACCATCGCTTCCTCCTAAATCGCAAATTATCAAGGTTAAAGGAGCATGGTCCGATTGAAGTCGGGAAAAGTATAAAAAATGTAAATGGATTTCTTAAACGGCAATCGATTGCTAGTATATTATCTAAGATGTGTAAAAGGTATCGTTACCAAAGTCGATGTCGTTAACGAGATAAGCCCGTTTTAAATTTGCAACATAACCAGGTCAACTCCTTGAATATTGATGAGGTCGGTCAGAGGAAATCACGTGACAATGAAACTCAAATTTTACCCAATTCTAACATTTGTTCCACTTTTCTTTGTTTGGCCTTTGAGTCCGTGTATAGTTATTTTTACCACACTTTTGCTTTTCTCGTGTTCGTATTCCTCCATGTGAACAATTTTTGTTGTTTTCTACAGTGAATATCCGCGCACGCGCATGATTATGGGCGGAACATCGCCTTATTTGGGGAATTGATACCAGCCGAATTTAATTCGACTCAATTACCTTTATTCTACGAAAACATTGAGGGATTTTAGTTTTAAATTTTGTAATTAACACAAAGTTTATAATTTATGTAATACAGGAAAAATAAGATATTGTCGTAATTTATCCTTTTCATGCTAAAAATTTCCAGTCTCGGACTATGTCCCTTTAAATTTGTAAATAAAGGTTTAGATCTGCTTAATATTTCTAATATTTTTCGTGATCATAGAGTCAAATCTATAATTCCTCAGTATTTCGAGAATCTTGAACCACCACTGATTTTCTTTCAGTACAAAAACCTATTAGAAATCTTATAATTGATTACAATGCAGTCACATCTAATCTTAACTCTCTTGACTCTATTCCATCGTCCTGTTCATGTAATAATTCTAAATTCACTTATCAGCCTGTGGGCCATATTATTACAGGTGATCTTTATTGTATTACGGACAAATATTTACGTTCACTTTTAATAAAGGACCAAAGTATAGATTACCCTCTAGGATAGATTTTATGCACTGAAGTAGACATATTTTGTTATTTTCCACTTGTATTTCATTTTCACTGATTTTTTATGGTTTGGATTTATCCATCATCTTTACATTTACCAAATGCCGTTTATGTTGTTTAAGAAGCATTAAATACTTATTGTAAATGATGGTATAAAAAAGAAGGTGTAAAAATATATGCCTTGAATAACATTAAAAATAGTGAAATCTTAAATCTTATGCGAATATCGATAATTTTACAAGTAATCCCCATTTATTCAAGCAACCACATTATATACCAGTCAAGTCTATAAAAAAGATAATGGCTGATTTACATAATACTTATGTCTTCGTACCTGCTGACAAAGCAGCTAGTAATATTATGATTGTTTGAAAACTATACTATATTACAGTTCTTAAAACGGAATTGAACTCTACTTCTACGTGTGTTGAAACCCCATTGGTTAAAGACAAGAGCCTATCTGACCACTGTAAAGCTATGTGTGACTTCAATTTTCAAATCACATTTTATATCAAATATATTATATTACAGTCATTGCTCTACAAATGTGCTTTCTAAGCATATTACCTCCGCTCTTACTGCAGATAAAGACCATGTTATCAAGTATTGTAATGCTGTCTTTAGCAACAGTAACGTCAATTACTTTTGGTCCATCAAAAATTCTAACAAATGCATTGAAAAATTCCGAATGAGAAATTTTGAGGCTAATAACGTTTCTACTTTTGAATTTTCGACACTATATACCTCTTAAACTCATGACTTAATCAAAGCCAAAGTGTTGTCTCTCATACGCTGGTGTTTCAACAGAGAGTCGAAATCATACCTCTGTACTTCAGTTACATCTGGAATTTTCTCTAACAAACAATATGATAATTATAGATATTGGACTTGTACTGAGTTGTATAATGCCATCACAATTTGATGGATAATATTTTATGTACAATTTAAAGGCAACTCTTATCAACAGATTATTGGGATTCTTATGGGCACTAACTGCACTCCCTTTATAGCAGATTTCTTTTTCTATACTGTTGTGCGAGAGACTTTATGCATTCTATTTAAACTTCTAAACGTTTCGACCCTATTGATAAGTTCAATGACACCTCTAGAATTCTTGATGATATTTTAGTTATTGATAACCCTGAGTTTGAAAACTTTATCACTGACATTTAACCATCTGAACTTCAATTCAACAAAGCTAATACTTCCAACTAGGAAACGCCTTTTTGGACTTAAATATTAAAATTATTAACAACAATATTCATACCAATATATATGATAAACGTAATGACTTTGGATTTCCTATTGTAAATTTCCCTTATCTAGATGGTGATGTCCCCAGACTCCCATCATATGGTATTTATGTTGGTCAATTGGTTCGGTATGCCAGAGCATGCACTAACGTTTTTGATTTTCACGTAAAAAATTCTCAGGTTGCTTTTAAACTTCTTACTCAGGATTATAGATATCATAAACTTCGAAAAACTTTTTGTAAATTTTATAGATCTTATTCAGACATTTTCTCTAAGTTCGGAAATCTTACTTTTCAACAATATGTATAAAAAATATAGAACATATATACCTATTAATTTAGTGCACCATATGCGCATTTCGACAACTTATGTAACCAGCGAAGTTTCCCATCCCAATTTCTCGGGTAATCTAATGGACAAACTAAGGAGGGTCTAAGGTTCATAAATTTTCATATCTGCTGGTTCATCGCTAAGACCATAAATCTTGTATTGGGTCCCTCTACAACCCAATGCAGACTTTTACTTAAGCATTGCACGCTGACTAACAGGGCAGTGGGGACTCTATGACGGGCCTTGTCCAAACCTTTTTTTTAGGGGAGGAGGGGTGTGACGTCTTTTTAAACTGTTCTCTTTGCTTATTTTCGGGTAGATTCTTATTAGATTTCCTCCTTGAAGGTGGGTTTTAATGCATTGATTTCGTGTATTTTACGTGATTTATTTTGTGCAAGTGCATGTCGTTTGATGGACTTCTCTTTTGAAATTAAGAAAAAGATTTAAATAGATAAATACGAAAGAGAAAACAGAAGACATCTGACAAAGCTGTATTACACAAATCACCAAGGACCCGCACACAAAAAAATGACAATAGTATAATATACACAGAACGGCATTACAAAAACATTCGATTGTACTGCGGTTACGATACCGACTTAGGACGGTCAATTGAAGTAACAAACGTCACTCAGTTGCTGTGGCTAACCTGTTTACGGGCGCCCACCTTCCCACTCACCGTAAAAGCAGCACCATCAAATTACACAGATTTAAATATTTATAAATAATCCTTCATTTAGAGAACAAGAATCAACAGGTTTCTCAAGAAGAGAGGTCATAAAAGTTTATTACACACGAAACAATTATAGAATAATATGTTGCTATCAAAAATATGAAGTATTCAAGGTCCCTTAATTTTTCAAGGGGTGGGTCGTAGGCGGGACCCCAAGACGCTACCGTCCTTTGACAAACTTTGACCACCTCCATAGATCAGCAAACCGAATGCATTGCAGTGATCTAGAAGGGAGTCTTAAGAAGTGTTGGTGACTTATTTTCTATTTTGAAATCAGTTATTTGCCGCTTTTTAATGATTTTGTAGAATATATTTTTTTTGCCTATTTTCAGGGAATTCCTTAGATTTTCAGCTTACATGTTGGCTATAAAGCATTAATTTTGTGTATTTTAAGTGATATCATTTTAATAAATGTAGTTGCATATAATGGAATGCAGAAATAATTTTGGAATATTTTCGCAATTTCTTAAGATGTAAAGGGATATACTATTAGCATATAATGATGAGCTTTGATGGACGTCTGCTTCAAAGCTAAGTAAAGAATTTTGTTTGGAATGAAGTACTCAATGCCCCCCCCCTCCCCCCACAAATTTTGCATTGCTGTTTTCTATGAAATCTGTCAAGGGACCGATGCAGGGCTGGATGTCATAAGCCCCAGAAATGTACCCTCTTCTCCAGAATGACTACATAAACAATCAAACCGAATGCATCAGAGTGATCTAAAATGGTGTGTCATGAAGTGGTGTTTATTTTGGTTTTCTTCTGAAATAATTTGTTTACATCTTTTTGGAATTAGTAATTTTCACATATTTTTGTGTCGTTGAATTGATTTCTTCCATACAGAGAAGCAGTAAAGCATTTATTAGCTAACAGTATTTGAAAAATATATTTCATGGGTTATCTGAGAATGTCATTTGAAAATTTTGTTCTAAATTAATCAAATTAATGTTTTTATATATATTTTTGATATAGGCCAGTTCTTCCATCCTGAATGTTAGCGGTTCAAACCTCACTGCAGGCAAAATAAAATCATTTCATTCCATCATGAATTATGTAAATCACTCTAAAACTAAGGAGTATCTCCCTTATGCATATCTTTGTTATTAGATTGATTCTTTGGTTCACTTTTTCTGTCATTTTGGTTTCAATACTGCTCTTCAAATATTTATATAATATGAGAATCCCAACCATTCGGTCACGAGCATCACTGAAGAGACATAAGTTGTGGAGATGTGCATCTGATGCACAAAATTAAATGATATATACATGTATGTTCTATATTTATTATAGCCATTAGGCCGGTGTCACTGCGGGTGGACTGATAGTCTCCGAGGGCAAGATACGTCTAGTTGTTAGTGCTTTTGTACTGACAGTCTACTTTTCAGTGCTTTTGTACTGACTTGAAATACATACTTAAAATTTTCCGTCATGAAATTATGTAAATCACTCTAAAACTAAGGAATATCTCCCTCATGCATAGCTCTGTGCTTAGATTGATTCTTTGGTTCACTTTTTTGGTCATTTTGGTTTCAATACTGCTCTTCAAATATTTATATAATATGAGAATTCCAACCATTCGGCCACAAGCATCACTGAAGAGACATAAGTGGTCGAAATGTGCATCTGATGCACAAAATTAAAAGGTATATATGTTCTATATTTATTTACTCCAAAACAATGTTTTGAGGGTTTTGCAGCAGCACTCAGTAAATCGTATTGAAAAAGGAAAAATACAAATATCTGTGAATTTCTTCAAATTCACTTGTTTGTGAATGAGGTAATTGTGCTCAGGTTAGTGATATAGGCCCATACAAGCATCATGTTTTATTGAGTAAATAGTCACAGTAATCTTTGATCAAACGTTTATCAAGGATTTTAAGCAATTTCGATGAAATAGAATCTCGTCCTATTGCTCTTCGGATTTTAATAGGAATTAATCAGGAATAAAAATGATGTATACTTTATGTAAACAAAAGCTCTTACATGTTATAGACTCTGAATCACGGGGCTCAGCTCTACAGTAAAATTGCTCAAGAAAATTGGACAACGAAATGACGCTTTATGAATGGTGATGTACAGAATGTAAAGAGCTCTCATTTTTCTAATGTGATAAATTTTATTGAGTTTTGACAACCCTTTTTAAATTTACATATGTATATATTTTCAAAAACGTTTGCTTCTTTAAGTTGAATGAAAACAATCACGTTGCCTGCTTTAGCATCCCACCCAATCAGAATATGCTTTGTAAAGAAACAGTCATCCAATCAGCAAATGTTTTGTAGAGAGAGCCATCCAGTTAGAAAATGCTATATATATAGAGAGACAGACATCCAGTCAGAAAATACTTCAGAGAGAGAGAGAGAGAGAGAGAGAGAGAGAGAGAGAGAGAGAGAGATCCAATCAGAGATATATAGATTTGAAATGTCAGACTGCCAGTTTATCAAAATGTAGTTAATTCAGAATTAACCGTCTAATCATGAACTGCTTCCCTTATAAAATGTAAACTTGCGTGGAGAATTCAATTATTACTCTCCAATAAAGTGTCCCATTGTCAGCTAATGAAAACAAAGTTTATGTATATAATGTAGAGATGGATTTAACCAGTTAGAAAGGAATAGGCTGTAAACACTTTCAGATAGATATCTAAAGATCATACATCCTTTGAACATTCTTCTTGTCAAGTATGTGATATCTGCAATGTTTATACGAAAAGTGCATCCTGCTGTCTGAGATCGTTCAATTCATTGTGATGTCTTTCGTTTGTTCAACTTTATATAAAAGTTTAATCACTGCTCTGAAACTTTTTATCGTAAATTTACTGTATTATCTGTTTTATGAGGGACGTAGTTGTGAGTGTGTGAATTATTATTCTGATCTACTATAACGGAATAATGATGCCAGATCGTAAGTGTAATGACCACTCGCTGTCTGAATGAGTAGATCTGTACTTGATTATTTGAAACTGTGCTTTTTTTTGATTTGTTGTAATAAACTACATATGACTATACATTATGGACACGTTTTGTGTAGCTTATAAAGCAAATGGAAACTTTGATAGTGTAACTGATATCAAAGTAGACTGTCTGTAATGCAGGTGCTTCACACGTTTGTCAAGGTAGACTAATACAGGTAACCCACACCTTTGTCAAGGTATTTCGTATAATATAGGTGTTCCACACCTCTGTCAAGGTAGATCGTGCCATGCAGGCATTCCACACCTCTGTCAAGGGAGATCGTGTAATGCAGGTGTACCACACCTCTGTCAAATTCGGTCGTATAATACCGGTGTTCCACATCTCTGTCAAGGTAGATCGTGCAATGCAGGTATTCCACACCTCTGTCAAGGGAGATCGTGTAATGCAGGTGTACCACACCTCTGTCCAGGTAGATCGTGTAATGCATGTATTCCACATCTTTGTCAAGAAATATCGTATAATCCTGATGATCCTCACTTCCGTCAAGGTAGATCGTGTAATGCAGGTGTTCCACGCCTCTGTCAATATAGTTCGTGTAATGCAGGCGTCCCACACCTCTGACAATTAAGGTAGATCGTGTAATGCAGGTGTTCCACGCCTCTGTCAATATAGTTCGTGTAATGCAGGCGTCCCACACCTCTGACAATTAAGGTAGATCGTGTAATGCAGGTGTTCCACGCCTCTGTCAATATAGTTCGTGTAATGCAGGCGTCCCACACCTCTGACAATTAAGGTAGATCGTGTAATGCAGGTGTTCCACACCTCTGTCAAGGTAGATCGTGTAATGCAGGTGTTCCACACTTCTGTCAAGGTAGATCGTGTAATGCAGATGTTCCACACCTCTGTCAAGGTAGATCGTGTAATGCAGGTGCCCCACACTTTTGTCAAGGTAGATCGTATAATGCTGGTGATCCTCACTTCTGTCAAGGTAGAACAATTTGGGAAAGAGTGCAAGTTCATGTAAACTTTTATTGAGAAAATTTTATGCATTAATTATCAATTTTATGTTTGATTTGTTTCAAAGAGAGTACTCATTAGACCTAATTTACGAGCAAGAAGAGAGGCAGGCTGGTTCAGTGATATCTCATTGCACATCAAATCGGAGGTCCCGTGTCTGGGTATCCATCACTGCTTCAAATGCGTCTGTAGCATAGGACATAATAATGAAGCACTGCACCAGGCAGGTCCCACCACTACAAATACAACAAACAAGAGGCCCAAGTGGGCCTATATCGCTCACCTGAGTACCTAGATGATCAGACGTGCATGAAGGAAGAATTCATTTATTTTTGCATTAATGTGACTAAGTCAACACAGATGTTGAAAATATGTCAAATTTTATTTCAGGCTAGAATAAAAAACAACACTTTTTGCACATCCATTCAGGTGATTTTGATATTAAGCATTTCCTTTGTCTCTGCAAGAAGTCATTCAGGGCAACAAGTTAGTCATTTTCTTTAGGTGGGGCCTTTTGTTGATTGATTTCAAGTCTGGGTCATGAACAACAATTGTTTCAAATATTGTCCAGATCTAACTTAAAATTGCCTAATTTCATATGTTGAGTGTTGAGAAACATCTAAAAACTTATTTAGATGTGTAAAGAAATGAAAAAAAAATTTTTGACCACAGCTGGATTTGAACCACTACTCTCCATATTTCAATTACCAAGTGGTATATGTACCATTGTGAGAACTGCTTTTTAGACATGGTGGCATTATCTGTTAACCAATTTGGATGAAATTTACCAAATTGATAGAGGATCTTTAGTAATTCATGTATTCCATGTTTCATTAAAATCTTTCATGTGGTATAACAGCAGAAGTGAAAAATGTGATTGAATTGTTCCTATACACCCTCATTTGGAAGTCTTGAAAAATTCATAGAAAATCCAAACATTGAGATATTGACAAAATTCTTTCAAAGTAACAATCCTAACCATAATTATGATCACAATAGTCCATAAGAAATCATCATTATCAATTAACTAGGAAATATGACACTTATTTTCTGCATTGAATCACCAAGTCCAAAGAAATGTCAAAAAAAAATTCTAAAATTTGATTTTGGAAGGGAACCAAAATGACAATACATCTTCACTCATCCCTCTAGATCATTTCTATGCATTCTGTTTGTCTCTGTATACAGCCCGTATGAAAAAGAATATTGTTAAAGGAGGGAACTCTTTTGTGACCTACTTTTGACTATGGTGGTGCCACCTGTAAAGAGGTCTGGACGAAAACAACAGAATTTGAAGAGGATCATAAGTGACTTATTTCTACCAAGATTTATTAAAATCCTTCACACAGTTTTGTAGAAAAAGTTGAAAATGTGAAAAATGGCCAACCCCCCCCCCCTTTTTTTGGAAGTCCTAAAAAATTCATAAAAAATCCAAAAATTGAGATAATGACAAAATTCTTTCACAATAATATTCCTTACCACAATTATGATCAAAATAGTCATTAAGAAATCATCAATATCAATTAACTGAAAAACATGACACTTTTCTTCATTGAAATGACTAAGTCCAGAAACACGTCAAAAAAGCGTAAATTTCTATTTGACGGATCTTAACTCCGAACACAATTTTTAATAACCCATCTTTATAGATTGTTGAAATGCAATTAGTTTCCCCATTTATGTACTGGTTCTGGAGAAGATGTTTGAAGAGTGGTACCCTTTTGGTCCTGCCCTGGATCCACCCCTGAGGGAATCTGGATCCCGAACACAATTTTAGTAGGGGACCTTGAGTACATCATTTACACAAAGTTTGATCCAAATCTGCAATGTAGTTCCAGAGAAGAAGTCGAAAATGTGAAAAAGTTAACGACGGACGCCGAGGACGATGCCGAGGACGACGGACGGCGCACCATGACTATAGCTCACTTGAGCCTTTGGCTCAGGTGAGCTAAAAAGGTAAAATCAGCTTTTGAAACACGAATTTCATATTTTACATATTTTACATACAAAGAGCCAAATGTCCGATAAAGTAGTTATTGTCGGAATTTCCATTATGACGTCAAGGAGTGGATTGTTACATCACAATACAGTGACACAACTTTGAACGGCAAAACATGTCTCGGACATTGAATGGAAGGCGAAATGAATATAATAGAGGCCTATTTAAGATGGTAATCTTTGCAAGTCAATCACAAGAGATGTTTCGTATATGAATTGACAAATTTACATATGAAAAAACAAGAAACCGTCGAGGACCGTATGACCGGATTGCAAATGCTAAACACAAAATGTTGACGCTGGACGGATGGACAGACGGACGGACGGATTTTGCCAATTTATAGACCGGAATTGCTTTGCATTAACATTAACAATACATGTATGCAAGTGCTCAACCTAAAGGCAAAAAACAGCGTGTGTTCACCGAGGCGTAAAGTGAAGGTCAAGGTCACTAAATTTTTGTATTGGTTGGATAGAACATTCAAGTATCTAAAATGTATCAAAATGTTGAGGCCGTGCGGACAGACGCCAATTGATAGACCGGAATTGCTTGCAATCCATTCAGTCAAGGAAAACTGATTTATTAATATTCGTTACATAGAGTTAGTTCCCATTTGAGACGGTATCTGCGTAAAAGAATTATGACGTCATCAATTTTCTATGAAAACCTCATTTGAGGACTATCATTTCCCTGAGTTTTAGATCAGTTTCCATAGAATTTGATGACGTCATAAATGTTTTACGTCAGATAATGGGAAGTAACTCTGTATAACGAAAAAGACAGAATATCTAACGCGAAGTAGAGTACATTAATAAATAAAAAACACCAGCAGAATGATATTATACATAAATGCGCGGTCAATAAATGCAGAAAATTTTTTTAAGATTTACTACAGGATTTTATGAATAAAAGACGGACTAATATTTTCAAAAACTTCTGCATAGTCTGATGACTTTTGGTACAGATTTGTGCAATCTGTTGATATTTACACCCAGGATAGTTGGTTGGTTTTTTACGTTGCTTTCAACAAATATTGCGACATGGATGCAAGAGGTAACCAACTTCCTAAGAATTGTTATACAGGAATGGTACCTGGATCGCCCGCTCCATCAACCAAGCGCTTGACCACTACACCCAGTCTGTCCCTCATCTGGAACATTCAACATTTTTTGTTCTGATGTTAACATACCATGGATGTTCATCTTACTGTTTAACATCACACTAAGATTATCTCACTTAAAACCACACTACTCTCATTTAAATTAAGGGTACAGGTGAAGTGTCGTACAGACAGTAAAAACTCGTCCAACAAATATGACATCACAAAAACACAGATATACAGCATCAATCAATTTATCATCATTTTTATGAAGATGACCCCTTTCCACATCAAAACAGCATATATGTTTTAAGACAAAAACAAAATAAACATTAAAGTTATCATCTCTCTGCAGCATAATCCATCAAGCTAATATTTCCAAATATTGTCCATGAACTTGTTCAGATTAAAATTATGAGTAATTCATATATATCTCTGTCAGATTATACAGAGATATGTAGATTGTACATCATGAGCATTAAATGTTTAACATGTATTACACATGTTTTATGAATACTGCATGTACATCCTGAATATTACAGGTATATATCAAGACTATTACAGGTATATCATGACTATTACAGGTATATCATGACTATTACAGGTATATCTTGACTATTACAGGTATATCATGACTATTACAAGTATATCATGATTATTACAGGTATATCATGACTATTACAGGTATATCATGACTATTACAAGTATATCATGACTATTACAGGTATATCATGTCACTATTAAGAGTGTAATACATAAACAGCACATTTATGTTACAAATAGTATGTCATAACTATTACAGGTATATCATGAATAGCGCAGGTATAACATGAATGTTATAGGTACACTATAGTACATTTTAGTACAGGTAAAGCATTATCAACAGTGTACATATAATGTACATCACAATCATTCCAGATAGAAGATACCATTACCTGATGAATATTTCATCATGAATATAACAAAAGCCTGCTGCATGTTCATTTGAGTAATATATAACACAGAAATCCATGAATGCTCTACATGCATAATCAAGATTTGTATCCTACAGCTGAGATTCTAAGAATGACAAAAAAGGAGATTCAGTACAAAGGTACAATGCAATCATTCAAAATCATGTGTTGAGGCAAAAAAGGAGATTCAGTACAAAGGTACAATGCAATCATTCAAAATCATGTGTTGAGGCAAAAAAGGAGATTCAGTACAAAGGTACAATGCAATCATTCAAAATCACGTGTTCAGGCAAAAAAGAAGATTCAGTACGGAGTTACAATGCAATCATTTAACATCATATGCTCAGGTTCTTTTCTTAACATTCCAATACCAAACAAGAGCAACGCCTAGCGTGGCATAATACGCCCGTCGCTTAATTCGGACAGGATCAATTCGCATTTGGCATGATTTTCATAAAAAACATCTGACGTTTACTGAAGTTAATTGCGTTTCATAGCATTTTATCATAGGAATAAGTCCAAGGGCAATAACTTCTGCAGAAATGGTCCTATCCAACCAATCTTGGAACTTGAACTGCAAAAAAAAACTTGAAATTTTTTAGAACTAGTCCCCCTCTAACACCTCCCCCCCCTCTCCTAAAGTTATAAATTTCTCAAAAATGAAAAAAAAGATATCAATACCTGTAAAATATGTGGAAGTTGGTACAATTTACTTGTTTCATGGTAAGTTTCATACTGTTTTTACAAAAATTAGATTTTTAATGAATTTTCAAAACAAAATCTTGAAATTTATAAGTGCAAGGGCCATAAATCCGTCAAAAGTAGGTCAATCGTTACAAAACTCGAACTGGTACTGACGCTGCTTGGAATAAAGTTGTATACCAAATTTCAACTCAATATCTTGAAAGACGGCCAAAAAAAGTCTGGAAAACATGACCTAGGACATATGGTCACCCCCCCTACTAAAATTATAAATTTCTCAAAAATGAAGAAAAAGATATAAAAACCAGTAAGATATGTGATAGTTGGTACATTTTACTTGTTTCATGATAAATTTCATAATGTTTTGTCAAAAAGTAGATTTTAAATGAATTTCTGAAAAAAATGTTGAAAATTTTAAGTCCAAGGACCATAACTCTGTCAAAAGCAGGTCAACCTTAACGAAACTCGAACTGGTGCTGACGCCACTTGAAATAAAGCTATATACTAAATTTCATTGCAATATCTTGAAAGACGTCCAAAAAAAGTCCGGAAAACATGACCCCGGACAGACACACGGACGGACAGCGCCATAACATAATACGTAGGCAGTTGTATTCCTAATAAAACTATATCTGAATTACGATGGCATTCATAACTTTTGATTGAACACATACTTATCATTGCAATTATTATCATAATCAATACAGAGGAAATGTAGACTAGGATCAGACTAGAGGAACCAATAAGTGGTGATACATACATTGAATACAATTTTTAGATTTTTTTTTCTTTGCACTTAATCACAACTTTTCAATCATCCTTTAATTTTTTTTTCATAATTTTTGCAAAGTTAGTGCTACAATTTTTGTAATATATCAACAGATAAACCATTTCTATATCATTATGAGTTTATAGCTTAAGATGACATAAAATATTCCCATTAAGCTCTATCAGTTTATACCTTAAGATGACATAAAATATTCCCATTAAGCTCTATCAGTTTATACCTTAAGATGACAGAAAATATTATAATTAAGCTCTATCAGTTTATACCTTAAGATGACATAAAATATTCCCATTAAGCTCTATCAGTTTATACCTTAAGATGACAGAAAATATTCCCATTAAGCTCTATCAGTTTATCCCTTAAGATGACAGAAAATATTCCCATTAAGCTCTATCAGTTTATACCTTAAGATGACATGAAATATTCCCATTAAGCTCTATCAGTTTATACCTTAAGATGACAGAAAATATTCCCATTAAGCTCTATCAGTTTATACCTTAAGATGACATAAAATATTCCCATTAAGCTCTATCAGTTTATACCTTAAGATGACAGAAAATATTCCCATTAAGCTCTCTCAGTTTATACCTTAAGATGACATAAAATATTCCCATTAAGCTCTCTCAGTTTATACCTTAAGATGACATAAAATATTCCCATTAAGCTCTATCAGTTTATCCCTTAAGATGACAGAAAATATTCCCATTAAGCTCTATCAGTTTATACCTTAAGATGACATAAAATATTCCCATTAAGCTCCATCAGTTTATTGATTACGGTGTTTTGACAACAATATCTTCTATCTGTCACCAATATAAAGATAAAATAAAGTGTGGTTTTCAGAAATGACTGAAGTATAATCTATGTTTAAGGTACAAGACCCATACAACAGAGTTGAAAGGCATCATATTTTCACTTCACAATAATAATCTTCACCATGTCATGCTTTACTAAAAAAATAAGAAAAACATTCATCACAGAAAGGATTTTTAAAACAAATCAATTGGAAAAGAATACTGTTTGAAGTTGATACAGTCCAAGACAAAAGCTAGTGTAATATGTCTTTAGAAAGCAATCCAAAAAGGGGAGAACACTTCTGAGATTCTAGTATCAAACTTCATAATACCTATACATATACCCAAGGGGAGAACACTTCTGCCATTCTAGCATCAAACTTCATAATACCTATACATATACCCAAGGGGAGAACACTTCTGCGATTCTAGCATCATACTTCATAATACCTATACATATACCCAAGGGGAGAACACTTCTGAGATTCTAGTAGCAAACTTCATAATACCTTTAAGAAATGAATCCTATATTTTTTTGGTTGATTGAGGTATCAACCTAAAATTTGGACGGAAAACTGCATCAGTGCGCGAAGCGCATTGATGCAAAAGTTTTCCGTCCAAATTTTAGGTTGATACCTCAATCAACCAAAAAAATATAGGATTCATTTCTTATCATTTTATTTAGCTTTTATATGAAAACAAAAATTAAATAAGTGTCCAAGAAACATAATTTATTATGGCTCTACATTACTTTTTTTTTATCTCTGATACATGTGACGTGATCGCGTAGTAATACAATAACAAGGTAAACAACATTTTGAAGTCAATAATGGCGGCTAACACGAAATTCGAAAATTTGATCCTAGTGTCTATTGAAAAGATTAGAAGTGAAAAAGAATGAACAATTATTTAAAACACGACTTAATGGAACATGCATATGAGGATGATAATCTGCTACCTAAGGTATTTATATTTTAAATGGTATCAGTATCATTAGAAATGCAATGCATATTGACTGGTGCATGTGCGTGTCACAAGGTGGGAAGTGTAGGCTCAAGGACTTGGATCGGAGGCAGCACCTGCTCTGGTGCCTGTTCTGTATGCCCAGTCGGGTATGATACCGTAGAAATTTTAGTTATCAACGGCCATTGTCAAACGATCGCCTAGTAGCAGACGAGTACTGTTTTTATTTTGTACTTGACTGCATGTATTTCTAAAAAGCACTGTATTGTAGCTTAATTGATAGACCTGGCCTAGTTATATTTTACATTTTTATTGAATAAGAGTAAGAAATTATATTTTATATTTAATAGTTTCTGAAGTGAAGTGCGATTTCTTTTGTACTTTGCATTCATAATATATAACGAAACAATTTTATGCAATCGATTAACAACACAGGAATCACGGTTCTATAAATAGATCGGGGTTTCGCATTCCAGAGGAAAGTAGCGCCGGCAGTTGTGATATATCTGCACTCAAAATTTTGTTCATGCAGAAATGAACTAAATTTTTTAACCAATCAGATTCGCCGCAAAACCATGAACACAAAGAGAATTAAATGATATACATATACCCAAGGGGAGAACACTTCTGAGATTCTAGTGTAAAAGTACAATGTACTCATACTACAATGCTGCTTCAAATGATTGTAAATAACTAACATATACCATCATAAATTCAAGTTCCACAACAACAGATCTGAATGACTTTAGAGTGCCTTCAAGTATCACAAACAAATACTGTAATACACAAATGTCAATTCCTTATTCACAATAACAAAGCTTCATGAGGTACTTTCTGAACCTCCTACCTTGAAATGACATTAGTCATAGCTGACATTAAGTTTGAAAAATACCACAGCAAGCCATTATCTACAGAGTGTTAAATGACGAAAAGGTTTACATAAAAAATTTCCATTATATAACCTTTAAGTACAGGTTCGTAGTATAATGTTCCTGCAGACAATAATTTCATGTCTTTTCACATAGAAAAGAATTAATTATGTTGATATGAGAAAGAAACCTATTTTAGTTGAAGAAGGGAGCCACTGATTACAATAATAAAACATACATATATATCTAAAATTTCATTCCCTAATATACAAACTACTATGGCAATGACAAAGTATACACCAACCAAGAAAATCTACCAATCTGAGTATCAACACAAAACAATCACATCAAAATATAAAACACCATGTTATCATGACAACCACAACATCATTATATGTTTTCAACACAAACACATATATTATATAAGCGTCATCATAAGAAACATATTGGCAGTACTTATTGATGATAGACAAATAAAATGCTTTCTAAGCCACCATTAAGACACGTTAAAAAATCATGGACACAACCGTTGTCAAAAGCCAGAGTTACTGAGTATATCTGTCCCGCCATCCCTAAAATTGTGGCTTCCTCATGTTTCATCCAGATTCTTATGAATTATTAATAAACTTAAGTACTTTTATCAGAATTGAAGAAAGGCTTGGAAGCACATCACCTTTCCGCCACCTGTGCTAATACATCTCAAATTAGCTTCTTTCAAAGACTTTAGATTGTTTGTGTGTAACAGTGTGTTTGCCAAATTAGCTTAGACAACTATGTTTAAAGTTCTCTTAAATTGCATATGAAAGATTGATTATGACTGGCCAAACTTTCAAAACTCAATTTATCGCATTATTCATTATTGGTCAAATTGTCTCATTAATAATTCATGAGAACTGAGATGAAGCACTAGCAGGGAGCCACAATTTGAGACAGGAAGGGAGGGATGAAAGCACTCGGTAACCATGGCTAGCAACGATGGGTTACAGCACAAAATACTATTTATACAAGCTAAGCATACATATACACATATTCAAACATCTTCATACATAAATGAGAACAGTTGAACTGTATACAATATGAATAATACGAACTATGTTCATGATCTATGGCCATTATTGAAAAGATTATACGGTAAGACCTGAAACCCTCCTAACTCCATGTAACATCTCAAAAGATACTACATTTAGAGAGCAGAATAGATGGGGTTAAGATATTTATATTATACCATTGGTTTACTCTCCCTATATACTTTAGTCTAATAATGCTACATTTCAGCTAATCTGTAGCAATGCTCAAAATATGCTAGACATCATTCTGCGATATCATGATATAATGTTCACTATTTATAATAGCTATTATTTTGTAAGATTATGAAATATGAAATCCTCTGTGTTGTTACATCTTGCATTCAATAGATTAAATTCAAGAGCCGTCATGTTGTAAAGTAAAATAACATTTGAGTTACGATAACTGTCATGTTGTAAAGTAACATAACGTTTGAGATACGATAACTGTCATGTTGTAAGGCAACGTAACATTTTAGATACGATAAGTGCCATGTTGTAAGGTAACGTAATATTTCAGATACGATAGCTGTCATGTTTTCCATCTATATGCCGCAGCCTCAGGTATACATCGGTGCCAATTCCTTGCATGGTGTATAACTCTAGAGATCCACCGAGAAACTCTGCGTATGTTCTTGAGGCTGGCAGGCCGAAACCATAACTACAAAAGCGATATAATCACTGAAGTAACATGACACAGTTATACTTATTCAATACATTAATGTTAAAATATAGTATGACATGCATGTAATTTTAATATGCAGATTGTGATGCAGCAGTTATTCAGGATAAAATATATATACACTAATGTGAAGGGCTGCTGACTTATCCCCGCATTCTGATTTATCCCTTCATTCTGGAGTAAAACTACTTGTGCTTATATTTATTGTTTTACGCCATTCCAAGATTATTTCACTTATACAATGGTGGCATATGTCAGGGTCTTCTTCTATAGGACATTTCAATATGGTGATTTGTCTGCCCTTGATAAGCTGACTCTCACAATCTGCATATCACAGCGAGGTATATACGAGACATAATGAACAAGTTCTTGACCCGATATATTTTGACACAACAAATGAGCATAAAATCCCAATCAAACCACTAATCTATCATACTGAACGGTTTGGTAGAGTTGAGTTTCAAAGCTTTTGATTATATATGGAATTCACAGTTAAAAGTTTGAGGGTGACTCAAACCACCAAAATGGAGAAAATGGAAGATGAACGGTGATTCAGTATCCATGTAAGAATGGGACGGCTCCCAAGGAAATTCATGAGGACTTCATGAAAACCTTTGGGAAGGAGCCACCTTCTTAAAGTACTGTTAGAAAAAGGGTGGATGAACTTAGAATGGCGAGGGAGAGCATTGAAGATGATGACCAGAACGTTCTGGACATCCCAAGAAAATTACCAAAGATGAAAATGTTGATATTATGCATGCTCTCGTCATATGTGACAGATGGCAAAACCTCTGAGATATAGCCAGAGAAGTTGGCATAAGTTATGGGGCTATTCAATCAATTTTAACCAACATCTTAGGCATGTCTAAGGTCTCAGCTAGATGGGTCCCTCGAATTTTGACAGAAAATCAAAAGAAAAAGAGGTATGATGTTTCTTTGCATCTTTTGTCTTGCTATGAGGATGATACTAAGGATTTTATGGGTCAAATCGTAACTTATGATGAAACTTGGGTTCACTTTTTTTAATCGTGAATCTAGGAAACAAAGCATGCAATGGATTCACCCTGGCTCACCCCTCCTGAAAAATTCAAGAGAGTTTCCTCAGCTGAGAAAGTCATGTCCTCTATCATATGGGACAATGAGGGGATAATCATGACTGATTTTCTTGAGGAAAGATTGTGAAAAGGAGAAGAGGAAAATTAACCAGAGACATTCTGCTGTTGCAGGATAATACATCCGCTCACCAGTTGCAATGATAGCTGCAACAGAATGCAGCTTTGGGGTTCTTTCTCATCCCTGACATTTTCCAGATTTAACCCCAAATGACTTCTATCCGCTTTAAAAACTAAAATCTTACCAACTTTTGGAAACAATGAAGGTATCATGGACACTGTACTAGAGTACTCAGGGGACCACAATGAAGCATTCTATTTGAAGGGATTCAGAAAACAGGACCAAAGATGGACAAATTGCATTGAGATTAAGGGAGACTATATTGAAAAAATAATGGCAATTCCATTAATCCTGGGTATTCCTAGGTAGACCCTGGAGAAGACTGACTCTAATGAATTGGGCTGATGACTTACACATGCAGTCTGCCTGGAGTAGACCCACTTTACTGAGAAGGGCTGATGACTTACCCATGCAGTCTGCCCAGAGTAGGCCCACCACCGAGATGGGCTGATGACCTACCCAAGCAGTCTGCCCAGAGTAGACCCACCACTGAAATGGACTGTTGACTTACCCATGCATTCTATCTGGAGTATACCCACTCATGTGAGATGGGCTGGTGACTTATCCATGCATTCTGCCTGGAGTAGACCCACTCATGTGAGATGGGCTGGTGACTTACCCATGCATTCTGCCTGGAGTAGACCCACTCATGTGAGATGGGCTGGTGAATTCACCAAAGAGATAATCATTCTGAGGTTGTTCTGTGGCACCTGAAGTTGTGAAGTTATAGTTGAAAACTTTTTCTGCTATATCATGTGGAATACCACCACCTCTGTCTGAAATTCTGAAATGTACAAAAAATAAAGACATTTTACATTTCTTTTCATCACTTTACCTCAGTCTGCACATATTTCTATGCAGGTTAAGGTCATAAGATCACCAATCTTGACATTACTTGAAAGGCCTCATTTTAAAAACATACACACTTATTATAAAATTCTTTGAGTCATAGTAATGCCAATTTTCTAAAACCTATATAATAAGCATTCTGACAGTATTGCTAAAGCAATACAATCATGTCCCTTACCCTCTCCAACACATTTTACAATGCACACATTTATGAGAATTATATTGTAAATACATCTCATTTTCTGTAAGTATAAATGGGAAAAAGTCCAAGGGCTATAGCTCAGTAAAAATTTACATAAGCACACAAAATTTGAACTCGATCTGTAATTTGTTGCATTAAAGCAATATACCAATATTCAAATGATAAACTGCAAGCATGACACCCTAAAAATTGTTGAAAACTGTGTACTGACATTACTTTTCTTAGTCCAAGGGCCATAAATCAGCAAATAGACCATGTTTGTAAAATGTTAGCCCTCGCGTGGGCTGAATTCATAGCAGCGACAAAGCTTTCCTAAATTATAAGTTTCATGGGCCATATTGACTTTTGACATACTGACAATCAAAAATCCTTCCCTGTTAAGAAGATTTTAAATTACCTCTCTTAAAAAGAACTTGATTAGTAAAATATGTGAAATATGATCAAATTCTAATGAGAATTTAATAATATATGATAATATATAAGAATCACCTGGAAAACAATAATTTAAGTCTTTTCTATCAGTTGTGACCTTGACCCCAAATTCAACAGGGCTCTTCCTCTTTTAACAAGTAAGCATATATCCAAAGTTGGTTTGAATATGACCAAAGGTACTTGAGAAATCATCCAAAAGCAATAATAACAGTCTATTTTCATCACCTGTAACCTTGACCTCTGGCCCCCGAAATCAATAGTGTTCTTCCTTTCATGATAGTAAGCATATATGCAAAGTTAGTTAGAATATGATGAAATGTACTGGAGTTATCATCTGAATACCAATAATTACATATTTTCATCAGTTCTGGCTTTAACTTTTGACCTTTTGACTCCAAAATCAATAGTTTCTTCTTCTCTTGATAAGTAAACATAGGTATATAGAAAATTTTGTTTGAAACTATAGAAAGGTACTTAAGTTATCATTCGGAAACCAATATGTGATGAAAGGACTTCTTTACTGTCCAAATAAAAAAATAAAACTTTTTAACATTTTACTCAAATTTTCCGAACATGTGCACTGGATAGGAAAATATAGGTCGTGACCTAAATCTAAAACAGGCATGCACATCTACACATAAAGATACGTCATCCATGTAAGTTTTAACTTCCTAGCTACAATAGTTCTCGAGTTATTGCCCAGACAAACGTCGACGCCGACGACGGGGTGATAGCATAAGCTCCCTCTCATTTTGTGAGGTGAGCTAAAAAGCAGAAAACTACGTATGTGCATTAATTCTTACGTCCAAGGGCCATGATTCAGCTAACAAAATTTGACGAATCTGAAAAGGTCGAACTTGATTTGTAACTTGTCATGATAAAGCGATGTACCAAATATTAAATGGTTATCTGTAAGTATGATGAACACCAGTGCGGAAAATTGATTTGCTATACGGACAGACGGCCGGTCGGACGGACTGACTGAAGAACGGAGTGCAAACCTAAAGTCCCCTTCGACGAAATTCGCCGATAGGGGACTAAAAACAAATACGGAGCTTAAAGATAATATAAACTAGAATTTTAATGTGTCGGTGCGACACAGATGTCCCCGCTGACAGCTAAGGTAGTGAAATATAATTGCCACAGAATTAATATTTGAAAATTCAAACAAGGTTCAGCCATATGCAATGCACATTTTCTAATTTCAAAGTCCCATTACTCCTGAAACAAAATCTCTGAGCAGAGTTGCCTCCCTTCATGTACATCTACATATGCTGCCCTACCTACATGTGAAGTTTGGTGAAATTCTGATGAACAGTGTAGGAGGAGTTGCGATGACAAGGTTCAGCCATATGCAATGCACATTTTCTAATTTCAAAGTCCCATGACTCCTGAAAAAATTCTGAGCAGAGTTACTTCCCTCCATGCACATCTACATATGCTGCCCTACCTACATGTGAAGTTTGGTGAAATTCTGATGAACGGTTTGGGAGGAGTTGCGATGACAAGGTTTCGGAATGACGGAATGATAGGGTGCAACACTATATGTAGTTCGCGTTGAGCAGTGGTTTCAGAGAAGAAAGGAACCAAAGTCCTTAAAACGTCCGTCAATGATAACTTTGTTTATAGGCAGACAGACTAAATAGAGAAATACAAAATACCTCCTATGAGTTGATCCAAGTTCACAAAACAGCAGAACATACAGAACTGGTTATATCAAACTTAATGTTGATGCTTTGGACGCCCACAGCTCTAATTAATATAGAATACATAAAAGCATGCATGTTAACACCAGTTTCTACCAAAAGAGACTCCAGCTAAAGTATTCAACGACAGAAGCAAAGATGTCTGTAGTAATTAGTTTGTTTATTTACACTAATTTGCTAAAAATTTCGTATCATGTACATGTAGACCATGTTCCTCATAAAACTTCCTAGATTGTCAGCGCTACTAAGTTTCTACTTGATAAACACAAACGATTACATAGAAAACTTCAAAGGAATGTGGAAGTCAAACAAGTTTACCACCCTCTGTGATGATAGGTTTTGGAAATAAAGAGTGCCAATGGAAGGTCAGATTTACCTGGTCGTTACTACCTATTTACATGCCACGTAATCGACAATATAATACATAAGTATACACGTCTTGAGTACCCAACCTTCAATTTATCGTAGATATGTTGTCAACTGCTGTCGTGTGTTTCTCGTTGTCTAATAGGTACAGATCTGACAAAACATCATGTACCTAGAATGTTTACCAGGGACGACGTCAGGTAAACGTTCAAATCGGCCGATAAATAGCAAAACCTACATAAGTAGAAGATCACGAGAAGTACACCGGATCATATAAATTGGTGGATTTAGGGTTGTGGGGTGGCACCCACCATCTAGTCGTGGATTTGAAAGTCAATTTCCGTGTTTGTAATAATTTTCTTTTGCAATCGGCATTTTGTATCCTTCAAAACCCCTCCGAAATCAGGAGGCAGTAAGTCCAACACATCATATCTATATGTAAACTATTTTGGGAAGAATAAATGCAATATATACTCCCTATTCTTTTGAATTCCACATTGTTTATTATCCATATTTTTTTTAATCTATATTAAATATCTATGAATAGTGAAAGCTACAAACACACTGTATGTTTGTTGGCGATATAAGTCTTATCTAAAAACATTCCTTTTTATTTTCCCACAAATCGATTATATGCAATGCTAGTTTTAAAAGTAAATCGATTTGAAGTGAGGATAAAAACAAATTCACAATAAAATAAGATGTTCTTGATCAAAATTTATTTGTTTTCACAATAAAAGAACAATATACATATTAACAAATAATGCAAAAAATATTTCTCTCTTTCACGACCATAAAACGTTCTATTGATAAATGTCCCATAAAAGTCACTAACAATTATAAACTTGTCAAACTGGATATTCTATTTCGGTTAAAAAAGTGTTATTTATACATCTAAAAGAAAGTTCTTTATTTTGTGACAAAGGTAATTAACATAACCTTATACACAATACTCTCTGACATATCGCTTTGTTTCGTGAACCTTATAGCGGTTTTTCGACGTCTTTCTATTCGACGTATTTTTAGACCAGTGCACAAATTCACTAAAATACAGAGACAATTTTAAATGTCCATTATTATCAGGACGATTCTTTTCTCCAGGTGGCTTTAGTCATGGTTTTGTCTATGACAAGCAATGAATTCAGTTACAGAGTGTTGACATTTATATCTTCTGTTCTGCAAAAACAATACCCATGATCTTTTAAACTCCATACAAGTTTACAAACCGAATGTTATTTTGTAGCTACGTGCCACCATATACGGACGGCGAATCTTACTGATTTAATACTGCTAAACAAAATGTAAGTATATCTACGATTTTATAATCCTACTAAATTTTATTTATTTCGTTATTTGTTGTGTTTTGGTGAGTTATGATAAACATCTAGTTCAGGTATATTTCACCTACACATGCAGGGACGATATCAACCACAGCGCAAGTTCTTATTTATGACCCACTACCACTACCAAGTCATTCTAGGTCCCGGCATATGCTTAACGCATATATCCACCTAAGTGCGTCAAATCAACATAAGCAGCCGACATGGTTCTAACCATCGACTTTTCCGTTACGATCCCGTCTCGCTATCTGCTCAATTTATATTTCCTTTTTACATTTTTCTCTTGACATTTTTCCTTTATACGATCAATGGCTAGTATCATGGTATATTTTTAGTTGTCGAAAAAGCCTTTCGATAAAATTTGTTTTTAAAAAGAAATACGAAGCTTCAAAGTTAAAAACAAATACAAACAATTAGAAAGGAATAGACGTTTCATTTGAAAACATGCATGCCCTTAAGGTGTGAGAACTAGAAGCTAGTGTTTAGTCCATAAAATAAATTCAATAGATCTTTTAAAGCGATATATTATACTAAAAGTTTCTTTCAGAGACTACCCGCTGTGTAAACATATACATTACCAACACAGAAAGTGAGAGACGCGATTCCAAACACTAACCGTTCACGGCTATGTTTGTATACTTTGGCTGTACCGGGGACTTAATATTCGCGATCTCTTCGATTTTTTCCCTTTTCACAAGAGTTAAAAATGTCAATGAGCGGTCAAATATTAGATCCTATAATTAGTAATTCTCTGTAATTATTGCCAATCAATAAAAATATCACCAAGCGGCTCATTAAGCAGTGTTACGTTTACGACATTTTCTTGATTTTCAATGTCCAAATAAGGGGCCGAATTCAGAATAAAGGATATATGTAATATTTGTGCACTGACCAACTCTTATTCTTTTTTCTTTTTGAAATATTGTTTTTGGATATACATGTACCAGCATCATCTTTGTTAAGCACTGCAAAATGTTTCAATGCAAAACACGTTTTTAAAAGAATTTTGCCCTCCTCCCCTTCCCCATTAAGCTCGGTCAGTCAATCAGTAACATTTGTAAGATCTTTATATAGTGAAATATATTCTGACATTTTTTAAGTCTCCTACATTTCTTCAAATACTATTCAAAAGTGTTCTTGGATAAAATGTTTGATTGCTCACACTTCACAGCAACATCAACACTTTTCAAGCATTCAAGTTCATCCATACAAACTTGGATGAGAATGCATTTAATACATAATGACACACAGTTTCTAGCGACCTTGTAAAACCTTGTTTGAAATACACGATCTGATCGTGTCATGATGATATAACGTTGTCAATACAGCCCATGTTTAAAGTTCAGCAGACATAAAACATTGCTTAAAATCCCTGTATCAATAGAACAGGCCATGAGGTCAGCCTTATCTCATATCAAAGACTTTGGAAACATTCCTTGCGAACTAATTGGACCCATCATGGGGCAGGGTATTCCAAAACTAAGACGTCATTACAGGAGCATTGTCTTTTAAATCTAACTTACAACGGAGCAGCTGAACAGAACAGCTGTTTGGGATTTTTACCATGGAAAGAGGTAAGAAAACATTATTATATTGTCTCGTCTTTTTCCATAAGAACACGTTTAGACGTAACAATCTGGGCATATACTGTGTAAACAATAGGTATAATCAATACTGTTCACACGTAACACCATGGAGAAATCAGCATTCCCTGACGGCAAGAGACAAACACATTGTTTCTTGATAAAGGATGCCATTCCCGAATCATTATTGTCTGTTTACCGTAAACACCACCCCAGATTACCCCTTTATGGTGGTCAGGATCTAGTGGTGGAAGATAGCACCACACCTGGATTATTATCCCTTTATAGTGGTCAAGGTCTAGTGAGGAAAGATAGCACCACGCCAAGATTATTACCCCTTTATGGTGGTCAGGGTCTAGTGGTGGAAGACAGCACCACACCTGGATTATCCCTTTTTGGCTGTCGGGGTCCAGTGGTGAAGATAGCACCTACACCAGGATTATTATCCCTTTATGGTGGTCAGGGTCCAGTGGTGGATGATAACACCTACACCAGTATTATTATCCCTTTATGGTGGTCAGGGTCTAGTGGTGGAAGATAACACCACACCAGGATTATTATCGTTTTATGGTCGCAAATGTCTAGTGATGCAGGGTAGTAACTCACCAGGATTTTTATTCTTTATGGTAGCCAGTGTCTATTGGTGCAGGACACTATCCTACCAGCATCATTAATACTATATGGAGGTCATGGTCTAGTGGTGCAGCATAGCACCATACCTGGATTATTATCCCTTTATAAAGTTCAAGGTCTAGTGATCTAAGACAACACCACACCTGGATTATTATCCTTTTCTGGTAGCCAGGGACTAGTGGCATATGACACCGTGTGGCCTATAGGAACCACCGGCCTTCTACAGGTACCCAGATACAGTATACTTAGCACTACTACCTCTTGTCCTGGCCAGGCTGCAAGCCATCCTGGTAAGAGATTTAATATTTATATGAGGAACAAGGAATACAGTTCAACAAGTAATAAATAACGTCATTCTGACCATTGGAACCCCGAATTAACTTCTTCATCAAAATACTATTGACCGTGTTCAGAGGAACGTGGGTTAAATATACAGTGTTCATTTTAGATACACCAACGAACAAGAAAATCATTGTTACTTTCTGAACTTTTTGGACGTACTTGAAGTACAGCGTAGTGAATATAATTTTCTACCCCAATAAGTGAAATTGTTAACAATTACACTGTATCATTTCTCATATAATAGATTTACATGTTCTGACGACAATACAGTAATTTACGCAGTAAATGTTTGGTTTCATAATCTTATCAACAGACAATAACTATTACTACTTTGACTATCAAAGGCGTCTCGAATATCCGTCAATTTTCAATAAATAGAAAAAAAAACTCTTATAAAGAGAACAAAAGTACATGATCACTCTGATTTTCAGAGACGAACAAAATGATTAAATTTAAATAGCTAAATTGGCGAGTATGCAAGTTTGTAATCTAAAAGTTACAAATGGCGAGCTGTACAGCAAACCAACATTTAAAGACCGCACAGAGAGTCCTCGTCCGACCATATATAAAAGTAGTTTATCCTGATTATGCCATTCTAACTTTCTTATTTATACCAGATCACAAGGAAAAATACGGTGTGATATAAAACATTGCCTAATACCCTAAATAAGTGCAACAATAAAATATTACATAATGTTTGATTCCTATAGAAATGTAATGAACTATGAAGGCTGCAGAAACTCGATCTCAGTAACTTTTCATATTTCTGTTTTTATTCAAAGGGACTAAGTTATTGATCCCGGAATAAGAGAACAGTGCCCTCAATTAAGTACATGTATATACAAAGAAAACATCCTATATTGCAAATACGTGCGTCAGTTAATTCCTAGACGGCAAATTTTTACAAAGGGCAAAAATTACACTCTTAAATGGAACAAGACATGAATGTTATGGCAACAAGTGTCATCCTCGTATCAGATGAAGCGTCTATCGAATTTGGACGATCCCTACTCAAATAGTTCTGTCTGTATATTGTTTACAAGGTTGGTTTATCAGTAAGGTTTAACATGTGACCTTTGATCCCTGGTCTTGAAAAGCAATGGACGTCCTCCAGAATTAAGTATGTGTACCAATCTAAAACTGAAAAATAACAGACGTCGTAACCGGGTTTAATAATCCAAGCCCAAAATGTAGGGTCTGAATCATGTTTACAACCTTATCAAAATGTTTCCCATGTGACCTTGACCTTTGATATTTAATTCTTGTTTACAAGGTTCATCAACAACGATAAGCAAACGTTACCTTGACTTTTGACCTCTGACCTTGAAAAAATAATAGGCGTCGACCTCTACGCATCGATTATAGACCTCTTCACCATAACTACGGACCTATAACACTGGATGGCAAACTGATTAACTTTTCTTCCAAATTTCTTACATAAGAATGTAATTTGACGTCATTCTGATCGAAATGGAGGGAACATTAATGATTTTGCCGTCCAAAGTTACAGCCCCCAATTATTGTGAAGAGGTATATAAAAAGTACTAGGGTTGACGGTCCTAACCCAAACGGTTTAGTCTGTAGCATGTTTACAAATTTTGTCCACACTGTTAATCGTGTGATCTTGACTGTTAACCTCTGATCCCGAAAAACGATAGTCGTCCTCCCCTTGTCCATAAGAGAAATATATGCCCAGTTTGACATGGTCTGTAGACAGATGCACCCGTCATACCTTAATACGTGCGTTTATCAATGGCGTATAAAAGTATGGTCAGAAAAGTATAACTTCATGTGTGTGTGTAGGTGTGTGTGTGTACAAATCTTTTAAATATCAATCATACAGAGTATCACTACTAGAAAAATAGCACAAATATAGAAACTTAATAAATGAACACTTGGAAGGTTGTTGAAAGCATTTTCAAATAAAACAATGACTGCTTTCTTAGTTAAAACTCATTTTTTGGTATCATCAAAAAGCATCTCCTGAATCCCTATAATTGGTCATTTCTTCTTCAACCACAACTTACATCTAAACACCAGGAGATAGTGGTGAACATTTCCCAAGTCTGACATTGATTATATATAAACCACGATGTACGCCGAGTTTAAAATACATGATATTAATTGCACAATTTTTTGAAGCCATCCGAAACATGTGTCCTTGTTTGAATTCCAAGTAGGCCTTACCACTTTAAGTGTTTAATAAAAATCTTATTAAATGTTCAGGTGGAAACAGTACGGATTAAATAAAGAAATCTTCGGTAAAGCAGAGCTAAAATTAAACATCACAATGGTTGTAATCCGCGAGAAAGTTCAACAATAGAAACTCTTCACTCAAGTGGAATTTAGGTCATGCTCTTTTATGAAGTATATTTGTGTGGAAGTTTATTGAAGTACACTTTATTCGGTATGTACTGGTAACAATTCTTTAAGATAAATCATTTATATTCACTTTATGTATCTTTAACTTCAGTTGTAAAACGTTTGAATGAGTTACCATGTAGACGCAGTTTTTAAGTATCTCATGAGCTATGTTTCTACATAAATAAATCTATACCCAAACATTAACGTTTTGACAGAACAAAATAATTGCTATGCATAAATGAGTTGTTTAATTTTTTTCTATAAATTTGTGAAAGGGAACCCTCATTATCGTCAACAGATTGATTGGTTACTTGATTTTTGTTTAACGTCACACCACGAATATTTCACGTAGATGGTGACGGCATCTGCCTGATGCGGGGCATACAAAAAAAAAGAGCGGGACTGGAACCCCGGCCTCCCGATCAGGAGTCCAACTAGGCCACGCCGGCTTATCGGCAATAGTAATTTCAATTTTTATATTTCAAGTTCTCTAGATAAGAGGAAGAAACATTAAGACTGAAAGAATGAAAGAATGAAAACTTTAAAACAGTTTTATTTTCATTCGTCGGAATACTCTATCTATGGTATTTTCACTCGTCTGAATACTCAACCTACGGTATTAGCACTCGTCTGAATACTCATCCTATGGAATTTTCACTCGTCTGAATAACTAATCTATGGTATTAGCACTCATCTGAAAACTTAACCTATATGGTATTATCACTCCTTTGTTCATTACGATGCTACAAAGACCAAAAAGGGAATCACAGACTTCAGTACGTATGTCATACTACTTACCAAGACGAGACCGGTCAAATTAACTAATGTCTGATTCACGCCTATAAATTAATTATAAGATGACTTACGACTGAAGTAAAACCCTTTTGTGCTATGAACTATGTAGCAGACGCAAATTACAGCCAGTGTTATGAATCGGGTAGTACATGATTCTGGTCATAGGTTCACGGTGACCTTGACATTGGAGCTATGACCTTAGGTCGGGGTTATGACACACTCTTGTATCATTGGAAACATGCATGTGAAGTATAAAACAAGATTTCATAGTATACACAAGTTATATTTCTATGACAAAGTACTTTTTTCTACACTTTCAACTGGAAAGACAGGTCAAGCTGGTTCTCGTATACCCCCAGAATTCAACTGTAATAGGGAAAATGAATATAGAATTCAGCTTATATCGTACCCTATGTTTTAACTCAAGGCTGAGATAAAGACTCCACTTAATCACAATGATTCCTGACTGCACGCTAGAGACATTTTTGTCAGGCGCACAGGGTATCAACGGTTTCTGTAGAACTATATCAACAGATCTTCAGTCCTATATCTACATCAGCCAAATTCTTCAGCAAATCTGTTCACACGTTACTAACTGTATCAAACAAATAAAATCTATCAACGTGCTTAAGTTCCGTAAATAAAAAAACCCCACTGTAAACGATTTAAATACTTTATCATCATTCATGCGGGTACCCCCTCTTTTTGAGACACAATCATTAATATCGAAGTTCTCGAGACAATGTTCTTTCTGAAAGAATTTTAGCATATCAGGTACGGTTTGAAACAAAGGATGACTTCAGGGATTTTGTGCAGGTTTTCATGTACCCGACTATCTTTAGAGATAATGTCATAGATATGATGACTCTGGGTGGTAACAAAATGATTGAACTTTTTGCAACAGGTAATGCAGTTTACATGTATTGATACGTGTATGTCAGTTAAGGAAGAATTCCTCTGGTAAGAAATATTACAAACGTATCAGCATCGATTAATTATTTTCTGTCCTATTTAAAATATGAAGTAGTTCTGTGATTCGTCTGTAACGATAATTTCAAGTTGATTGTAATTACATATGCTATAACAGTAATTTTCAATTCTTGTAGAAAATCAATATCATTATAAGGAGATATATTTGAGACTATGTTAAGTTATGTTATGGACATATCTAACTGGCCCGACGAAACTCTAAAACTACTTGACAATTTGTCAAAACATGCAACAATTTTGTCGCCCACGAAGACAGTTAAAGAGGGGTTGTGGCAAACAGACGATCGGACGGACTGACAAAAGACAGTGACATTGAAGAGCTGACATACTTTACAAACGATACAGTGACCTCTGAAATTGTAAAGTTGGAAAGATTTTCTTGTTTGTCACCAGAAATTGACAGAATTCGTTTCAGCTCCTACTTTTCAAGATAGGGGTTATTTGTGAAAATTAATACTGAATGAGTGACAACTTAGGAAGTGGTCTATAAAAACTATGCTGATGTTTTCTATCGTGATTTCATTAAACAATGACGAGACTAAATATAACGATTAACCATACTAATTAATTATTTATCAACGAGAGGAAATTAAGCGATGGAACTTGATGAATAATGAAACAGAAGACTGATAGAATTCTCAATGGCCATACTAGCTTATCATTTATTAACGAAGGGAAATTAGGCGATAAAACTTGATTAAAATGAAAGAGAAGACTGATTAAATGCTAGGTGTCCTCAGTGGATTGGCTACTAAATCTCCTCCTGATATCTGTATTATCTGGAGAGAGGTATATATATAGACAACGGATACAGTTATCACTGTCCAAGTCTGGTGTAAAAGCTCAGTAAGAACCTTGTATTAGGGAAATATGAAGTGTCAAACAGGACGGTATATTCTGGAGAAAGTGCGGAAATATCAAGGTTTGAACTGTGTACAAGTTATAAAGTGATAGGTAATATAACACTGTATATGGCATTATTTATGGATACCGTGCTTGCGTCATGCGGCGATCGTTCATTCAGTACGTGAGTCCTGGAGAGAAGGATCTGATTTGATAATTCCCCAAAGGAAATGTTTACTGAATAGCTGAACTCCGGTCTTTTATTGTAATTACTTCCTGGGAAAGATCTGTAGAGGTTCCAATTCTTAACGTTCATTTATCAATTGAAATCATGAAAAACCATAATGAAAGGTCACAGTAATTAATATTGACTTTCAAAATAATAAATACTTGTATGTGATAAAAAATGCGCATCTAATTGTTATGTTTCACCTTCGATTTCGTGGTTTAATTTCACCTTTCTTGCATCTACAAAAATGAAATAAATGTCGCTACTCTTTGTCGTTACATTAAATACACAAGTGAACAGCTATATGCATCTCTGAACAAGTAACTGCTAAAAATCTTCACGATAACGAAAACATAAATTCGGGTTGCTTGCAATCGACTCACAAGTGCACTAAAATTTTTCTCAGTAGGTTGATAATACTCTATTCGTAAGCCTACATGAATCCAATATGAGAAAAAAAACTTAAGCAAAAAGCGCTCTGAGTAAATAAAGTCACATATCGTATCTTCGATTTCTGATTCATTAATCCTATATCTTTTGTTCTCATTTTAGGGAAACAATCGGAGCACATGGGCAGAATGAGGTACTATTACTAGTAAATGATCAAACTCGCTAGCACCTGCTCTCTGGAGACCTCGTAGTATTGATAGACATCGATTCTGGAAATATTTCATTAATAAGGCAGTACATATGGATTCATCTAGATTAATATATCTGAATAGAAACGACCGGTAAAGGCTTAGATTGGTGTATACCAAATAAGTTCGAGGATTAAAGCGTGCTCGATAAAAGGGGAGTATTTACATAGATTTTGATAAAAAGTTTATTGGTGACTGAGCAATAAAAGAAGAGAATGAAAAGCGATAAGAAACTTCATTTATATCAAGTGTGAATGGCGGAAAGGAAATGCTTATGTGATAACGAAAACTTTTAGCAACATCTAAATTCTGCCTCTAGATTTCAAACGCTGAACTGGTCCTCGTTTTGATAATGGAACGTGTTCCGTAAACTTGGAATATCAACATCTTTAGTGTGATCCGAATCTCTGCTACACGTGTGATTTGATACTGTTTATCTATAAGCTGATCTACCCCTACAGTGATGTATATAACAATGGCCGACCATAACCACCCTGACCAACCAGAGTGCGACAGACAAAGAACCTTTGTCATGGACGATAGTCCCAGGGAAGACAGTGGAAACAACGATGAATTAGAAGACCAACACAGCTTCCATGGTAACGACGCTACTGATTCTGTCGATGGTTTAACAGCAACTTCGAGCAATTCCACCACTGTGGATCCTATGAGTATAGACAGTGATGAACAGAACAGTGTGGGAGAGGAACTAGATTCATCTACCTCTCATGTTCCTATTCACTCTAATGTGCTGGACTCGCTCTCGTACGACTGTCCCTCGCCCGACTACGGTAGTTCTCGTGTAATGCCTACCCCAGTCAATATGAACGTGAACGAAATCAGTGTGACAATAGAAGACTTCGCTAATACACAGGAACATATTAAGGAGAGAAAGTACCCAGTGCTTCCCTCTATCGGCGGGCGGGGGACCACTCTCATATCCTCGTGTAGTTCGGAGTACAATGACATGAACAATGATAATAATTCCACCATAAACCAACTTGATTTTACGCGGGAAAGAATGGAGGAGGAAGCCGACTTTTTTGCTGACTATCGGATTAATACTAGTAAAGTGAAAGTAACCCCCCGACAAAACCCTCTACCGCCTATCCAACATACCAGATCCGTGTCCTCATCAAAGACAAAGAGGTGATACTCCTCGAAAGAATTTGAGAGAACAGAATATGTAGTATAACATATTGTAGAAAATCTAGCTGCTTACAGTGTCAGGTTATGTCAGATATTGCACTATAGTAATATGTGATTTATATTCCGTGTTTTTTAATTCACTCTGACCACTTTAAAATTTATGACCATTAATGGTCACGTGACTCCGGAAAATGATCACGGGATTTAAGAACTATTCGATTTTGATATATGATTAAAACAATTAACTATAGGCAATAATAATTAGCTAGTGTAATGTACATGAATGATATTTCTGAGAAGTAATGCAGTACAAAATTTTATTTACTTTAAGCTGTTTGAAATGGTATGCATAACCTTTAATATAGAATATTATGTATCATCTTTACTACCGCTCTGTTGTCATTGGATTTGAAACACGACTCACCGGTTTCATCATAATTATATTTTATTCATATTCATATATGTTAATAAAATAGTAATATGAGTTGGAGGCGTGATTTGATAAGAAATCAAGACTCTGACATAGTAAACACATTTTATGTGTTTAGTGAATAAAAGCCTTAATTTTACTGACTTTGTAGTTTTATGTTAATTACAATTCTTCGAAAGAGGAGGTAACTCTTCTGACTTAACTACATGATTAAATCCACTCACTCGAAATAAAAACAAAAACAAGATGAGAACTAGTAAATGTTGTTTGGTAAACACTATTAGGTGGGTAATTTGTCTGTTGTATTACTTAACAAATCATCTAGGTATCAGCCCACACCAAGCAGTGAATGTCCTTTTATAGGACTAACTCATTACAAAGACAGGATACAAATGGGACTTCAACAAGATTCCACAACCGGGCATTCATAGTGTAAATACTGACATCCCTGGCCATCTACACATTCATGGCGATAAATACTGACATCCCTGGCCATCTACACATTCATGGTATTAAATACTGACATCCCTGGCCATCTACACATTCATGGTGTTAAATACTGACATCCCTGGCCATCTACACAAATTCTGATTAGCAGTTAATGATATATGATACTTTCTTCAGCTGTAAACTTGACCTTTGACCTTTTGACCCCAAAATCAATAGGGTTCTTCCTGTCTTGATAAATAAGCATATATCCAAATTTGGTATGAATATGATGAAAGGTAATCTATTTTCGTCAGCTGAGTCCTTGACCTCTGACCTTTAACCCCATAATCAAAAGAGTTCTTCCTCTCTAGATAAGTAAGCATAAATCCACATTCGGTTTGAATATGATTAAAGGTACTTGAGTTATCATCTGGAAACCAAATGTGTGATAATAAGAAGGAAGGATGGAAGGACAGGATGGAAGGATGGACAAAGCAAATAAATAGTAACCAGAATTTTTCACAAAGCTTTATGAAGGCGGCTAATAATGATGTACTGTATCACAAGGTTACAAACAAAATGTTCTCAACATAAAACATGATGCAAGCTTTGGTCAATCTCTTTAATATCTCATAGAGACAATAAATTGTATCAAGTTATGACGCTGTCAATTCATGCTCTAATGCTGATGTCGTTTTCATTGTGAAACTGGCAAAAATAACAAAATGATGGGTATTTTCAATGACAGATATTTTTATCTCTTTTGATTATGGGTCTAAAGTTGAAATTAATGACTACGGTATAATATGGAAAAGCTGCAGGACAATATACTTCCTGGAGAAGTAAAATAACTAATCTACCGATGAGTAACAATATATTTCTAAGCTCAATATATTTCCTTCGTAAAATCAGGTATGTATGTCCTGATAAAATATCTGAAAAGATATACTTGTACAATATTTAAGTTTTATTTTAATGCTTTCTAGGAGACTGATATCTCTTTGAAATCAATTTGTGTAACCATACTGCACTTGTGCGTTTTAAATGCTTAATTTTTAAGTAAAGCCATCAATCAAGGGATGCACGGACAAAATCTTAAATCATTTAGTCGCAAACCACCTTCGTATATTATAGTGTTAGGTTTCAAACCACCGACATAGAAGGTACACAATATAATTTATATAAAATTTCTTATCAAAAACTTAATTTTAGATTCAAGACAGCCTTTTTCAACAGAATCTGATGTATATGAAATCCAGATACACTGCATCTTATGTATGGAGTATAATGAAACACACGTTACACAGATGAATTCCATAATAGTATTATTACAATATAAATGATCAAACTAAATTTACATGTAGATAATAGGAGCACAAACAACAACAGTACATGAACTTGAACCAAGTGTGTACTACATTTTATGCTAATAAAAAAAGTACTACCTGTGATTATGAAACACTAATGTCACTGGCAGTACCAAAGTCCAAACAGTTATTTTTTAGCGTGGAGTCATTGTCAAGGTCAAAAGGTCATTGACCTTGGTGTCATTTGAAAGGGCTTCATAAGTTGAGTATGCATGTCAAATATGAAGTCTCTATCCCTCACGGTTCAAAAGTTATAACCAAGGTTACAGTTGACAACAGACAGACAATCAGACAGAACAAAAACAATATGCCCCCGTCTATCGATCCAGGGGCATTAAAAGATATAAAATTTCAATTTGAAAACAGAACAGAAATAATTTGGTTTTTGTCATCTTTATGCCATTACCGACAATTTTTTCAAATATATTGTGATAATAAACATGGTGGCAAATTTGAGAACTGAACTAAAAACATCTGTACCACATTTGGAATGCTTAACCCAAACACCAAATCTGCCCTTTAAGCATACTAGTGGTTAAGGAGTGTGGTCAAGGAGTGTTGTTTAGAAGTACAGATTTGTACTAAGTTTTCATACATTATGCTTGCAAAAAGAATAAATGACATAAAGAAAGTACATGTATGCTCCATACGCACAATTATTATTGTCTAGTGGTGACCTTTACCTAGGGTTATAACATACAGTCCTGTAAGAGACTCTAGGAAGATCCTGAATATGTTACCATCGAAATGAATGTATTATAACATAAAATCATTTTACTTAATTTAGTTGGAAGCAGACCATAATATGAAAACTGATATCCAGAGTATGCCAAAAATATGGACATTGCTCGCAGTAAATCAGTGAGTAACTCTAGCAAGTCTAACTCTACTAAAAACAAACCTTATTATGAAATCCACTTCATTATTAGCAATGGTGATCACTACATCTGGGATATTATGTCCATTACCAAGATGACTCTCTGTAGTGGCTCTGTAAAGAGTATGTCACTGTTATAATCTGATTGAGTACACGGGTAATACCTCATTGTTGTCCTCTAGGTAAAATGGCAGAGGAGTTTAATGACAGATAAAATGGGACAGGGGTACAGTTCCATGAAATATAATTCTTTATAATATCTTGAACTTACCTTATTTAAATGAAAATAATTAAAGAAAGACAATTCTAGTTCCACATACCTGAATGCATTTTTAAGAAGTTCTCCCAGTACATAGTCCAGCGGAGCTGCAATATATGGGTACCTGGCGTTCAGATGGCCATTGAGTCGTACAGAAGGAGCAAAACCATATTTGGACTCACAGACTTGCCTGTAATAGAAATATTACCAACTAGAATTGCAAATAGAAATGTTGAACAGAAAGTTATATTCTTCCCATCACATGCATAACTCCTTCTAATACAGACAATACAATATTGATAGCTAAATACAATGTAACTTTGCAGATTATTCTGAATTCTGTTTTGGCTTTTTGATCAATTCATTTACAATGTAATATATATAAATATAATATTGGCATTTAAGAACTTCCTATAAATGGTAAGAATTATATCAAGAGCTATTAGAAAACAAGCTTAACTTTGTCAAACTACTGTATTACACAGACACTTGATTCAAACTCTTGATGATATCCAATGTAGATGGTGGTCTCCCCTTGTACTAACCTTACAAACTCTGCTTTCTTCTCGATAAGTGTGCGGGGAGAGAAGTTGACGTCGATAATGCCCACATGGTTTGGCTGTGGAATATATTTCTTATTGTCTAACAATATATAATACGGTAGCAGCCAAATTCCAATAAAGAACTTTATCATGGTCTTCTATCTCAAACGTTAAATTTAGAAAGTATACCATTTTCTGGGTCAGTCTGATTAATGCGCTTTTAAACATAATACATACAGTGTGAAATGTGTAACAATACATCATATACTAGTAATTGAATGTACATGTATGTGTATCAAAGAGGTGAGGAAACAACATAGTTACCCTTTTAAAGATATTACATGTCATTATTTCTATTTCTTATATTTTTGAAAAATATCACACGAGTTCTCTAAAGACAACAGAGCTCACAAAGTGGGTCACAATGGAGGAATATGACTTAATAAAAGTGGTAGAAACATTCTGAGAGCAATGCTACAGAAACACATATCTCTTATCAGTCCAAGGAAAGTGTTATGGCAGACAGACAGACATCATGGTAACATAATACATTCTTCAAATAAAGGGCATGAAGAAAACATATAAAGATGGATGTACATAAACAGATGAACAGAAAGGAAACCTATAACCCCTCCTGCTCTCTTCCCTGATTTCACTGGTAGATTACTTTTTACAATAAAAAAAGCTTTTAACATAAAAACTATTCCTAAAAAAAGGCTATGAGTAATCAGAAAAATTTTAATGAAGAAGTAAAATAATTATGCTAAGTATAAACTTGAATTTGTCTCATGGTCAAATTTATGTGAATCTGAAAGTGTTCCAGCAAAGACACATTCCAAATACCTAGTAATGCCCATTATAAAAGACACATTCCAAATACCTAGTAATGTCCACTATAAAAGTTATTGACGTTGAAATAATGTCCATGAACACTGTCAGTGATATCTGGGGTATCGCACTATATAAAATTGTGTACATTAAAATGCATGTATCAATGTGCTCTGTTAATTCAGGTATTTTCTGGATTGATTGTTTGATTGATTGATTTTTGTTTTACGTCACACGAATATTTCAAGTATATGGTGACGGCATCTGGCCTGATGCGGGGCATACAAATTTTGACCTTTGCAACAGACCCACCCAAAGCAGTGAGGGATTTTTAACGTGCCATGCATACCACAACATAGGGCCTCGGATTTTACTGTCTCATCCGAAAGACATGACACCGGCATGACCAGAGCGGGACTCGAACCCCGGCCTCCCGATCAGGAGTCCGTCACAATATCACTAGGCCACGCCGGCTTTATTTTCTGGATAAAAAACTTTCTGAACTGGGATTATTCTGGAATCTGAAAGTCATATCTCAACTTTTTGAAAAATTTGATGGGAGATTTAATTATAATTCAAACAGTTCAGGAATTTTAAAAGGATTTTGCCACAAAAAGTAGGCAAATTCTACAAATATACCATCCCCCCAAAATCCCTGTAATAATTGTTTGCTTATAAGTATAGTCATGGAGGTACACGTATCAATGTATTTTTTTTTATGCACCACAGTCCAAACATATTATCTATAAATAAGCACATTTCCAAACACTTAGGCAATTTTATCTGTAAAACTAGGAAATCCTATTTGATTTGTTACAATGAGTGTCCTCTTCTCCTACAGTACTGACAGCCTCCAATGAAACACCTGGTGTGCAACTACTGGGACATGGTTAACAATTCTGTGAAATGTTGTTCATATCAATGTGAGCAGTAGAAACTTAAGGCCTGGACAAGGGTATACACCATACCTAAGCACTGTGACCTTCACCTTGCAGATATGACCTTGTTTCAAGGTAATGACACACACTTGCACTGATGGCAAAATAAAAATATTATTCAAATCATACAGGCAGTAATTTATAGCTTGGACAAGGATTTAACTTTAGTACTATGACCTTGATCTTTCAGATATGACCTTGGTTCAAGGTCAAGACATACCCAAAATAAGCAACAGTCCAAAAAACATGAAAAAGTCAAAAATTCTTTTTCAATTTGAAATGAAAGAACTATTAAACTTAGAACATTTTTTCTAGAAGACACAGATACCAACAGTTTTTAAATCAATACATTCTTTCTACAGAGGCCAATACTGGCTACACCTTTGGTTGTTTACTGTTAGATGGGAAGGAATTAATCAATATACCACATTTGGATGAGGAGATATTTACAGTGTTCATGTGTTGAACAAACAACGTAAAATGGAGGCTAGGTGTTAACCAGTATGGCATCATCAATAAATTAACAGAGGCCAGAGTTGGCCTATATTGCTCACTTGAGTACAATTTGATCATTCACAAATAACTAAGTGCTAGATGAAATCTGAAGATACATATACCGGGTATTCTATTGCTTTTTGTGTTTTTGACCACAGACAAAAGACTAAACATTCTGCTCCAGTAATCATAAGAATGATATTGAAAAAGATTAAGTTAGATTTCTTTGAACACCTAACTTACAGCATGCCAGAGGTGGCCAATATCAAAAATAGAAGAAAAAAACCCCATAAATCCAGCTTACAAAATTTTCACATGACAGTTTCAAATAACCTTGAAATTAAAATATCAAATAAATTTCTGCACATAAATGCTTTCTTGCTTCTCTGTATTGAATAACTCAATAAAATGACACAAAATGGTGTGGAAATGTTTAAGCTCAAAGGATGTTAAGAAAGGTAAAAATTTCATTTAAGAAGGGAACCAGTAAGTTCTGAAGAAGTAGTCCATCAAAGCTAATTATTACATGTACCAAATAATTCTATATTCCCTCCCACTCATTTATTTAACTTACACAACATTATTTTTACATTCCATTTTTTTTTTAAATTACATTCATTAAAATGCAATCATTTTAAACACACAAAGTCAATGCCTTACAAGCATCTTTCTAGGAGAAAATCTAAAGAAATTATCCCAAAACGGGCAAAAAGTGACAAAGTCGAAAAAACATGAAAAAAGTCAAAAATTCTTTTCCAATTTGAAATAAAAGAATTATTACTGTATAAAAATTACGTTTTTCTAGAAGACTCGGATACCAACAGATTTTAAACATTCTTTCTGCAGAGGCTAATACTGGCTACACCCCAGGTTGTTTACTGTCAGATGGACTGGTATTTAATGAATACACCACATGCAGGTGATGAGATGATTCCAGTGTTCATCAAACAATCTAAAGGTGAGGCTAGGTGTTAAACAGTATGACATCATCAATAAAGTAAGAAGAGGTCCTTGCTCTTCTGAGCACCATTTGCTCATTCATAAACAAATGATTGCTTGAAGAAATTCACATATACATATATTCTGTTCCTTATTGTGTTTTTGACAAATGACAAAAGATTGTTGCTCCTCTGCTAAATCAAAGAATAATACAAAAATATGTCAAAAAGATAAAGTCAGAATTCTTTTGAACCACTAATACTGGCCTATACATCAAATATAAAAAAAACCATAACAAATTCAGAATTAAAATTTTCACAAGACACTTTCATAAAGCCCTTGAAATAGAAAGTTAAATAAATGTTAGCTAATAAATGTTTTATTGCTACTCTGTACTGAATAAATAAATGTGTAGGTATGATTAAGTCCAAACAAAGTTAAAACATTTCATTTCAGAAGGGATTTAAAACAACAACACTTCTTAAGACACTGTTTTGAATCATTCTGATGCGGTCAAAAACACTTTTGGACACAACCTTCGAGATTGCTCTGACACAATGGGTTTAATTATCTATTCAGCCGGTCTGAAGAAGCTTGTCAAAGGAAGGTACTCTCACAGGCCTTTGTCGTCCCATCCTGGATCCATCTATTTACAGATCTGGCCAAAAATTGCAACACTTATAGGGGACCTAGAGTTACCCATCCATACCAAGTTTGATCAAATTCCTCCTGCAGTTCTGAAGATTAAGTCAAATGTATGAAAAGTTTACAGATGAGGGATGAACAACAGACAGCACACTATGACTATAATTTACTTCAGCCTTTGGCTCACAGTGAACCAAAAAGGTTAATTCACTACAGTTGCAGTCTTCACAAAACCTCACAAGCCTGACACACAAGGCAACCATATTTTTTCCTGGGCTAGCAAAAGTTCTCTAACAAAGTATAAAATGGGCTGGTAAAATTTATCTGTGGGCTAGTGGTTAAAAAAAGTTTTCATGAAGACAACATTTGTCTGGAATTAGAGATTAATTTTCAATGTAATAAGAAATCTTCTCCAAAACTCTGCTTCTGGGGTGTGGATTTTCAAGTGAAAAATAGCATTTTGGGATTCAGAACTCAAGAAAGAATAACATCTGGGAATTCTGCTTCCAGAATTTTTGTCCAATTAATAGGATTTTCCAGATTACTAGAGCCTGGATTAATAGAGCATTATTGTACATGTATATGTGTGTAATGTATAAAAGGAATATGTGATGGCTATCATGTATATCTTGATATCTAATAATGGAAAATTGTTTTGAAATACGAGTTCAGATATTTTAAAACTATACTTTTATACTGTTTCTTTAAGTAAATGGCAACAGAAAATGTGTTTAAAAAGTTTCTTTGATAAAACAAGCAAATTCAGAGAATTGTGGTCCCCACTTTGGGGGTTCTATCAGTAAGGGTGCAGTGATCTGTGACATACAGTCATGGTTGTGCATGTCTACAGACACACATGCCAAATATGAAGGCCCTACATCTTACGGCTATAAAGTTACATTGAAGTAGGTCAAAGGTCACCTTCAAGGTCACATAATAAGAAATTCTGGTACCAAAGGTATTGCAATTAGGGACACACATACCAAATATGAAGGCCCTACGTCTTCTGGTTAAAAAGTTACATTGAAGTAGGTCAAAGTTCAAGGTCAAGGTCACATTATAAGAATTTCTTGTACCAATGGAAAGGTATATTGCAATTAGGAACACACATGCCAAATATGAAGGCCTTAAGTCTTATGGTTAAAAATTATGATGAAGGTTAAAGTTTTTGTGACAGATCGACGGACAGACAGACGAATGAGATTAAATGTTTCCACGCTTTTGTGAAAAGTGTGGGACAATTATGGGGAATGTAATGCAATTTTCAATTAGTTTTTGGTCTACATGTAGATAGAGGAAGCATAAAATGTGGAAATCCAAATCATCATTAAGAACAAGACTCATTCAAGAGGGAAAGAGTCATGAACATAATGTTCTGATTGACATTCCTATCAGGTCACAAGTGATTGTCTCTGTTATTTCATATATTTCACAAAATTTCTAAGATGAGGATATTCTGAAGAACACAGTTACAAACTGACCCTTTACACATTTATGAAAGAATACCAAATCTTAGCAATATGAATAAATAATAAACATTAAAAATATGTCCAAGTATATCATGATAAGTGTGAATGTAATACAATGGAATGCCATCACTGAAATAATTCACTGACCTTATCTTCATGGAGTGATACATGATGTTCGACAAGCATACGGATTCCCAAACGAGACTTCAACATCCGATCCAGAAACTGTTTAATCATACTCTCATCCTTAGAAAAAGAAAGTTCAAGAATTTATTTCACCATGTCAAGTTTCCTGAAGCAACAGATGTATCTGCATACGATAGTTTAGTTGACAAGACCAACAGATCAGCTGTAGATTGTGTGTTCTGGAGAAGATACTCAAAAAGGCAATAGGAAAATCACTTAAGAAAGTGAGAATTTGGGTGTAAATCTACCTGTGCTGGTTCACTAAATTTACACCTGGATAAGGCCCATTAAGTTTGGTGTAAAATTACAAATACCTGGACAGCACTGTAACTTATTATCAATTAGTATGGAATTAAAATATCAGAATGCACGACGAAACACAAATGCCCCTGGCAGCAAACTGTGCAAATAAAACAATAGCTCTGCAAGTTTGAAGAACAGATGGAAAGATACAAACGGATGGCTCAATCATTATAAGCCCTCAATCATTCTGTCCAATATGATAGAATTATGACAGAGAAATAAAATCACTTTATAACCAATTGTAATCTAAATATCCTTTCATAAAAAAGTCCAAAAAGTTATTTTAGTGTGAAGGTCATTGTCAAGGTCAAAAGGTCATCAACCTTGGTGTCAATTGAAAGGGCTTTATTAATTGAGTACGCATGTGAAACATGAAGTCTCTATCCCTCACAGCTCAAAAGTTATGGCCAACTTTAAAGTTGACAACAGACAAACAAACAGACAGACAAACAGACAGACAGGATAAAATCAATATGCCCCCGCGATTTATGAAACCAAACAAACAAATTGAAAAATTTCATAAAAGTTTCTATTTTTTTAAGTTGTCTGTCTGTCATTCAGCTTGTAGGGATACAAGACATTTGCAATTTTTCTACACAACCTTTGAGATATTGGACTGAAACTTTGTACTCATTTTTATCACTAACAATTACAACATGAGTTTCAATTTTTTCTAACCTTACTTTATTTTTCCAGAGATGTGGTTCTTGAATATCTTAGCTGTCACAAAATTGTAGGAGGAATGATCAATCACAAATAATCTTATCATAATAGTATATAATAATATAAATTAGAGCTGTCCTAGCAGGACAAATACTCCCCAAGGCATCCTGTTGGCATAAGCATAATGGATGTCTCACTTGCACATTTTGAGAGACATGCTTTGTTCACTCAAGAGGAAACTGAGGTCACATTTGGCATTCTCAGATTGATTGATTATTGTTTTACTTTACTCCATGGTTATTTCACGTATATGGTGACGGCAACGGCTTCTGTCTGATGCCAATCTAATTAAAATACAGATCTTGTTCTCTCGTGGAGAAACGAGAGAACAAGATCTGTATTTTAATTAGATTGGTCTGATGCATAGCATAGAAATTTAGACCTTTGCAACAGACCAACCCGAAGCAGTGGGGGATCTTTTACATGCCACGGCTACCGTGACACAGGACCTCAGTTTTAACAGTCTCATCTGAAAGACAGAACACCGGTGTGCCCAGGGCTGGAATCGAACCCGGGACCACTTGGTCATAGGCCAAGCACCTCATCCACTAGGCCATACCAGCTTACAGGATCCTCAGCATGTATCAAGTAAGTCAACCCATGATATATCAGTTGTGTCAGATTGAAGGTTGTAGCACTTTCACTTTGTCCAATATTGACCTTCTGGGACTTATTAATCTTATCATTCAAGCAGAAAATTTAGATAACATTCAGTATTGCAGCATGCATCAAGTAAGTCAACCCATAATATATCAGATATGTAAGATTGAAGGTTGTAGCACCTGTACTTCGTTCCATATTGGCCTTTCACAAACTTTGACATAATCACTAAAGTGGACAATCTGATTAAAACCGTATCTTTATTCTGCTTCTCTATCTGTCCTATTGTGGATAAAGATCTGGCGAAACTGCGTAAGGGGTCGTGTTCTGGTGAACTCTGATTTTCAGCCAATCAGTGGATCAGCTACAAATTTCTAAAAATGAAATTAACATCCCCAGCTTGTGTGACCTGCAAGGTAGTTTTTGAACAGTGTTTGTTACATATTGCATCACTATCACGTGCCTTACCAAGTCATTGATTGGCTATGGGAAATAACAGTTTCGGTAACTGAAACGTCATAAGAGTTCATCAGAACATGACCCGTTACAACATTTCGCCAGATCTTTATCCGCAATGGGACAAACAGAGAAGCCGACTAAAGATATGGTTTTAATCAGATTGTAAAGTTGAAAATGTAGGTTACACTCAGCATCTGCAGCATACATGCAGTAATTCATCCCAAGATACATCAAGTGAAATGGATGTCCCATTTGTACACTTTGAGAAACTTGCTATGTAAATTTCTTAACCGGACAGACGAACGGATAGAGGGACAGACAGGGTCATTCTTATATACCCCCAAACTTTGTTTGCAGGGAATACAACTAGTAATGCTGGTACCCAACTAAGAATACATACATCAACATACATTGAAAGAATATATGTATTGTATGTGTATGTATGACAGTTTTCATGCCAGAATGATTTCACAGTTCTGTAATTCAAATCAACTAGAAGCTGCTTCATGGGGTATTGTGCAGATTTACAGGTAAAATCACCCTGTTTTGTGTTAATTCATAAAAAACAAAATACCAAATTTGGACTCACTGTCATTTGTATACACATTACAAAACACCTGGACTGGAAATAAGTGTAGCATATTAAAAGCTGACTTATTTAGAGTTAATTTATTATCTGATGATGTCAGTCATGAGGAGATTCTTTCCATTTTCTGCTGAGGTGCCCAAATTATAATAATGACAAATTTAACCTATATACTCATAATACTGCCTTGAGTCAATTACAGCCTTTAACTGTTGCTAAACTATTTTTTGGTGATATATCATTAAGCAGTGAAGAAAATGAAAAGATTACTCTTTCTGTTCAAAAGTTTTGGCAATCTTCCAAGAGATTCTGAATCAATACATTAGGGTCACCATGTATATCATCATTACTACTTCTTCTTCTTTTTTTCTTAGTTGTATTAATCTTTTCAATTAAATGTTATTATATGATCTTGCATGTACCCCCATTTGTGGCTTTATAATTGTGTTGCAATTTTAGGGAAAGGGCACAAATAAGGTTGTAAAAACTTATGCCCAATCCCATTTCATTTAATGAAATGAAATTTGTTTAAACAAACAAAACAAACAAAACTATATCTTGAAACAAACTATATCTTGTGTTTGATACTGAAGTATTTAGTCATTTCATAGGTCAATTGGAATTCTGTAGCACAACAAAAAATCAACACAATACCTGTATATGTCTCCTGCATTCTGAGAAACCTTCAGCTAAAAGGGTCACCACATTGCTATGGTCATCCAGTAGAGTCTTCAGAGTTTCCGAATACCTCTCTTCTGACTTATGGTCTGTTACCTGAAGCACAAATAGAGATGATTACCTCATAGTCTGTTCAATCATCATTACCTGAACAGGTAGAGGTATAACACAATGTTAATTTCGTTCCTAGGAATTTTTAGCCGATCCACTGATTGGCTGGAAATCAGAGTTCACCAGAACATAACACCTTACGGAGTTTTGCCAGATCTTTATCCGCAATAGGACAAATAGAGAAGCAGAATAAAGATATGGTTTGAATCATAATGAGGTAGAGGAATGACTTAAGTAAGTAATCAATAGGGATAAAGACAGAATGATCCGAAATGTATGAACAGGTAGAGGTATGACTCAAGTCAGTAATCAATAGGGATAAAGACAGAATGATCTGAAATGTATGAACAGGTAGAGGTATGACTTAAGTAAGTAATCAATAGGGATAAAAACAGAATGAACTGAAATGTATGCACAGGTAGAGGTATGACCTACTTAAGTAAGTAATCAATAGGGATAAAGACGGAATGACCTGTAATGTATGAACAGGTAGGGGTATGACATAAGTAAGTAATCAATAGGGATAAAGGCAGAATGATCTGAAATGTATGAACAGGTAGAGGAATGACTTAAGTAAGTAATCAATAATGATAAAGGCAGAATGATCTGAAATGTATGCACAGGTAGAGGTATGACTTAAGTAAGTAATCAATAGGGATAAAAACAGAATGAACTGAAATGTATGAACAGGTAGAGGTATGACCTACTTAAGTAAGTAATCAATAGGGATAAAGACGGAATGACCTGTAATGTATGAACAGGTAGGGGTATGACATAAGTAAGTAATCAATAGGGATAAAGGCAGAATGATCTGAAATGTATGAACAGGTAGAGGAATGACTTAAGTAAGTAATCAATAATGATAAAGGCAGAATGATCTGAAATGTATGAACAGGTAGAGGTATGACTTAAGTAAGTAAGTAATCAATAGGGATAAAGACAGGATGACCTGAAATGTATGAACAGGTAGAGGTATGACTTAAGTAAGTAATCAAAAAGGATAAAGACAGAATGCTCTGAAATGTATGAACAGGTAGAGGTATGACTTAAGTAAGTAATCAATAGGGATAAACACAGAATGCTCTGAAATGTATGAACAGGTGGAGGTATGACTTAAGTAAGTAATCAAAAGGGATAAAAACGGAATGCTCTGAAATGTATGAACAGGTAGAGGTTTGACTTAAGTAAGTAATCAATAGGGATAAAAACAGAATGCTCTGAAATGTATGAACAGGTGGAGGTATGACTTAAGTAAGTAATCAATAGGGATAAAGGCAGAATTATCTGAAATGTATGAACAGGTGGAGGTATGACTTAAGTAAGTAATCAATAGGGATAAAAACAGAATGCTCTGAAATGTATGAACAGGTGGAGGTATGACTTAAGTAAGTAATCAATAGGGATAAAGGCAGAATTATCTGAAATGTATGAACAGGTGGAGGTATGACTTAAGTAAGTAATCAATAGGGATAAAGGCAGAATTATCTGAAATGTATGAACAGGTGGAGGTATGACTTAAGTAAGTAATCAATAGGGATAAAGGCAGAATTATCTGAAATGTATGAACAGGTGGAGGTATGACTTAAGTAAGTAATCGATAGGGATAAAGACAGAGTGCTCTGAAATGTATGAACAGGTAGAGGTATGACTTAAGTAAGTAATCAATAGGGATAAAGACACAATGATCTGAAATATATGAACAGGTAGAGGTATGACTTAAGTAAGTAATCAATAGGGATAAAGACAGAATGACCTGAAATGTAACCATTTTCAGTTATCGATGTTCTGTGACCAAGACCTCTGACCTCCAAATCAATAGGGGACATTCTAGACTCACTGTAAATCTGTGTATGAAGACTCACATCAACTGGTATAAAAGAAATCTAGTTATAGTCCAGAAACCATTTGCAATAATTAATGCTGTGTAACATTTTATTTTATCTCTACGAATGACAGTGAGTCTGTGTATGAAATTTTACATGAGTAAGTGTAGAGGGAATTCAGTTATGGTTTGGAAAATATTTTCAGTTATCCATGCTCTGTGACTTTGACTTTTTGACCTCAAAATTAATAGGGCACATCCTTGACTTAAGGTGAGTCTGTGTATGAAGTGTTTAGTTGACGTGAGTAAAGGGAACTCATTTATTGTCCGGAAACTATTTTCAGTTATCCATGCTCTGTGACTTTGACATCTTGACCTCCAAATCCATACGGCACATTCATGACTCAACATGAGCCTCTATGAAGCTTTACCTTAATAGGTGTAAAAGGAATTCAGTTATGGTCTGCAAATTATATTCAGTTATCTATGTATCTATGGGCACATCCTTGATTGTCAGGGAGTGTCTGTGTGACGTTTTCTGACCATAGGTGTAGCTCTTTTAAAGTGTCTTTAAATGCATATCCCACAATCACCATACAAGCAAGTACTTTGAATTTCATGTGAATCTTGTCTCTTTTGACATAGAAGGTCATGTTTCATTAACAGACTTCGCCACGGAAGCTTTTATCATGAGGGATTTAAGGGTAACAGTGTATTGTTCTTGATATCATTTTTATGGGAAAACATTTTATTTCCTGCCTTTGAAATAGAACTACAGTAAATGACAGCAAACCGCATTATTTCCACAAAATTATATTTACATGTCTTAGCTTATTTACATGTCTTAACTTATTAGCTTTTCTTGAGAATTCTTGTGAGTTACGTGACGAGACTTGCTGATCTTAAAATAAGTGAGTTCAATTAAATAAGATCTTTAAAAAACAGGAGAACACGGTCTGGAGGCTGTGAAATTATGTCACATCGAATGAACTCCGCAATTATACCATACACATGTATATCAAGTTAAAATCCCTATAAATTGAGAGATCAGACCTGGGTCCGGTACAATAAATTGAGACGAGAAACCGCTAGATACAATATGGCCAGATTGCAAAGCAAATTTAAAACAAGGTCAAGGTCACAAGGTCAAAAGTCATAGATTCAATTGAAAGCACTCCTCATAAAGAACCTGTATTTTAAGTGTCAAAGCCCATCCCTATTGATTCAATAGATATAGCCAAAGTTAAAGTTTTTGAAAAGTTAAAAGGTCAAAGTCCAAGGTCAAGATCACTAGGGCACAAGTCATGGCATAATTAGAAAGCTCTGGTTATAAGGAACCTATGTGTAAAGTATCATGTTTGTTCTCCTCTTAGTTGCCGAGATTTTGCTTCAAGCAAAAACTTAACCAAAATGCTGACAGACAGATGGTGGATGGACCAACATTGCCAATCTATTGATTGGAATTGCTTTGCAATCTGGCAAATAAAAACTCCAGTGATTAAATGATTAGAAAATAGACACTGAAATTATGACTTAAGTACTTTCTCAGCTTATGGCCCCCTTTATTCAAATATTCTCATGAAGTGTAAAAGGGGATAAAATTATGTAATTCAATTCAAGTACCTTTTTTTATTTGTATGATTAAATGACCATGGTGAGATATGGTCAATCAAATAGCAGTCACCTATACCTATCACATACTTTTGGTGCTTTTCTTTGTTCCATCCATATGATTGATTGAATATTGTTTTACGTCACTCTACGATTATTTCATGTATATGGTGACGGCATCTGTCTGATGAATTGCATACAAATCAAACTCACCTAAGGCAGTGAGGGATCTTTTATGTGCTACGCCTACTGTGACACAGAACCACAGTTTTTAATGTCTCATCCGAAAGACAGAACACCAGTGCACCCAGGACAGGAGTTGGACCCGGGACCTCTCAATCACCAGCCTAGCACCTTATCCACTAGGGCACACCAGCTTTCTATCCATATGATTATCAGTCATTTTTACAAAAAATTTACAATGCATTATCTCACTCTTATCACTCTGTTATCACATGGCTTTTTGACCAATGAAAGGTGTACTTTAATTGCACCGAGTTGGAAATTACTTTATACCGTCCTCGTGGTTACCGACTGATCAAAGATGCAGGCTTGGTTTATACTGTCCTCATCTTTACTGTTTTATCAATGGTGTAAACTTGGTTTATACCATCCTAGTGGTTACCTCCTTACAATGGTGGTATATTGGTTTATACCGTCCTCGTTGTTACCATCTTCCAATGGCGTAGACTTAGTTTCACCCCTAACACCTACTCCATAGACAAGACAGTAACCACTTGTTTTACAGAAAGTAAGAGATTATTGAATCCCTTATACTCAGAAAATATGCTGAGACCTTCAAACAAATGGTATGGTGGTATATTTGCACCTACATTATTGATATACTTACAGCAGGGTGTTCATCCAAAATATGAAAGGCTCGTATATACATCTCATGCTGAAAAGATTTGAAATTCATAAAGATATGACAGACAGGCAGTGAGCTACTGGATAAAGTGATAGCTACTTACACGATGCAACGTATTACTAAAACCACTCATTATAAAGTAAACCTGTGTATAATGCACATCTCTGAAAATCAAGAAAACGCTTGCTTCCTATATTTAATCTGCAGGTAAAAAATAGGGCACCAGTGAATAAAATATAATACGCTCGCATTTTATTATTCTAGGTGTCATACAAACTAGAACTAAATATCTAATTAAATGTGGTAAATGTAGATTACATTTGACACTGGTAAAATACATGGTTCAGTTTTCTTTTCCATTGTTTTTAGGTTAACTGATCTTCTTTGTGCATCTATCATTTCCCAAATTGACACCCCCTCCTTTCGTAAATACACTGACTACAATTGTATTAAATATTGATGAGATGTGAAAATTGCTGTTCAATATGCTCATCTTCATAATATGATGATTTTTTATACCAAGATTCATCAAAAGCCACCTAAGGGTTTAGGAGAAGTTGTAAAGACCTGATATTCTGCATAGAAAAATTTAAGTCCAAGGGTTATAAATTCTGTAAATTGTTTAGGATATCATTCCCCTATCAATAAGCACATCTTAATATGGTGTCCTTTCTTTGTACAATGTTTCATCAAAATTCTCCCAAAGGCTTTAGTAGGAGTTACAAAGACAAGGTATTTTGTAAAGAAAAGACCCGAGTTGTGAAGACCTGATATTTTGCATAGAAAATCTAAGTCCAAAGGTCATAACTCCTGTAAATTTTTTGAACAGCATTCCCCTTCCAATATGCACATCTTCATATGTCATTCTATCTTTGTACCAAGTTTCATCAAAATCTCCAAAGGATTTGGGAAGAGTTGCAAAGATGAGATAGGTTTGACAGGCAGATGACAGCCGTATAGCAAAACATGCCTACATTTTATGCAGGTGTACAAAAATCAATTAAAAGTGAGTGGCAATGCAGCTACCATTTAGGTAGTTGTTGTTTATCTCCATATCCTCTTCTATGAACCTTCATGATCATTATATAGTACTTGATCTTTCTATTTGATAATTTAAATTTCTGTCTAATTGAAACTGTGTTAAACACTAGGCATTCAACTGATTAGGTATTGTCAGAGGGTAACATCTATGCCAAGCCTGTGGGTATCGAGCTTTATCTGAGAAGTGTATACAATGGGCATACTACCAGCAGTCTTATGAGTGTCTTACTAAACATCCAAATCAAGGTTCAATGTAACTTGTAATCAAATACACAAAACTTTAATAAATTCATCAATAATCATCTGAATTATCAGACATACAGCAAAGCCTGTGTATCCATTTCACAGTTAATTCACTTCCTGTGCAGATTTTAGTGCATGCTGATATTTCAGTGGTAATATTCAAATCAGTTTTTTCCTTGGGAAAAAACTTGCTATATCTTAATGCCTAAATATAAAGCACATCAAGGAAATCAACCTCAAAAAAGTTTGTATTATGCATCAGTGATTATGGTAATGTAAAACTAAAACCAATCTGTTTATGACTTCGACAATGGGTAGGTCTAATCTATATCAATAGTCAAGGCCAAAGTAGGCCTAACGAAAAAATGTATTTCCTATTGTATTCATCTTCAAAATAGTGTAGATAGATTTGATTTTTATTTAGCCCCTCTCCCAAAAGACATGAATCCAAGTCTTAAGAAATTATTGTGATAAGAATAGGAAAGACAAACTGATTTCTTGCCATCTGGCATGTGGACTTAAAACTAGTTGTGAATTTCAAGACTTTAATACCATTTGCAAGAAACTCATTCGCAACTTAGAACCCTGCTTATGAGAGAAATTTATCCCCACATAAATGATAATGATAATATGAATACTTCTGAATGGATTGGACAGAATGTTATATACATACTATTCTCAGTATGGTTGGATTACATCCCACAATGAAAGGCAACCCTCGGAATGCCTTGATTCTGTGAGCTAATCGTACAGGCAGCTCTTTATGTAGATACTGGGCACTTTTCTGAAAAAAAAAACAAAAAACAGAGAACCCCTTAAGTAGATATTGTAAAAACCTTCAAATGAATCTTGTTTCATTACTGTACCTAAACTACCTAAATTAATCTAAACAAGAGGCCCAAGTGGGCCTATATCGCTCACCTGAGTACCTAGATTATCAGTCATGCATGAAGGAAGAATTCATTTATTTTTGCATTAATGTGACTAAGTCAACACAGATGTTGAAAATATGTCAAATTTTATTTCAGGCTAGAATAAAAAACAACACTTTTTTGCACATCCATTCAGGTGATTTTGATATTAAGCATTTCCTTTGTCTCTGCAAGAAGTCATTCAGGGCAACAAGTTAGTCATTTTCTTTAGGTGGGGCCTTTTGTTGACTGATTTCAAGTCTGGGTCATGAACAACAATTGTTTCAAATATTATCCAGATCTAAATTAAAATTGCCTAATTTCATATGTTGAGTGTTGAGAAACATCTAAAAACTTATTTAGATGTGTAAAGAAATGAAAAAAAAATGTTGACCACAACTGGATTTGAACCGCTACTCTCCATATTTCAATTACCAAGTGGTATATGTACTATTGTGAGAACTGCTTTTTAGACATGGTGGCATTATCTGTTAACCAATTTGGATGAAATTTACCAAATTGATAGAGGACTTTTAGTACTTCATGTATTCCATGTTTCATTAAAATCTTTCATGTGGTATAACAGCAGAAGTAAAAAATGTGATTGAATTGTTCCTATACACCCTCATTTGGAAGTCTTAAAAAATTCATAGAAAATCCAAAAATTGAGATATTGACAAAATTCTTTCAAAGTAACAATCCTTACCATAATTATGATCACAATAGTCCATAAGAAATCATCATTATCAATTAACTAGGAAATATGACACTTTTTTCTGCATTGAATCACCAAGTCCAAAGAAATGTCGAAAAAAATTCTAAAATTTGATTTTGGAAGGGAACCAAAATGACAATACATCTTCACTCATCCCTCTAGATCATTTCTATGCATTCTGTTTGTCTCTGTATACAGCCCGTATGAAAAAGAATATTGTTAAACGAGGGAACTCTTTTGTGACCTACTCTTGACTATGGTGGCGCCACCTGTAAAGAGGTCTGGACGAAAACAACAGAATTTGAAGAGGATCATAAGTGACTTATTTCTACCAAGATTTATTAAAATCCTTCAAACATTTTGTAGAAAAAGTTGAAAATGTGAAAAATGGCCAACCCCCCCCCCCCCCCCTTTTTTTTGGAAGTCTTAAACGTAAAATTCCTAATTTCATATGTTGAGTGTTGAGAAACATCTAAAAACTTATTTAAATGTGTAAAAAAAAAAAAAAAATTTTTTTGACCACAGCTGGATTTGAACTGCTACTCTCCATATTTCAATTACCAAGTGGTATATGTACCATTGTGAGACCTACTTTTAGACATGGTGGCATTATCTGTTAACCAATTTGGATGATCCGCACAAAAAACAAAACCTTTGAAAAGGACTATGAGTACTTGCATCCTACCCAGTTTTATCACAATCCTTCAAATTGTTCTGTAGATCAAGTTGAAGATATGAAAAATTGTCCCCCCCCCCCCTTTTCTTGGAAGTCTTAAAAAATTCATAAAAAATTCAAAAATCGAGATATTTAAAAAATTCCTTCGCATCAGCATTCCTTACCATAGAAATGATTAAATGAAACCAAACGAATGCATCAATGTTTACTAAAAGAAAATAATAACTCTTTAATGCATTAAAATAACAAAGTCCCAAAAAAAATGAAAAAACGTCAAAAATTTGATTTCGGAATGGAACCAAAAATATCTACACTTCTTCCCATATGCCTCTAAATCATTCCTATGCAGTCGGTTTGTCGCTGTATGCACCCGATCTGAATAAGAAGTTTGTCAAAGGAGGGTACCCTCTGTGACCTACTTTTGTCTGTGGTGGTGCCACCTGTTCATGGATCCTGACAAAGATGACCACATTTGTCGGGGACCTTGAGTATTTGATGCATGCCAAGTTTCATTGAATTCCAGCAAGTGGTTCCGAAGAAAAAGTTCAAACTGTGAAATGTTTACACCAATTATCCCACCCCCCTTTTTCTTGAAAGTCTTAAAAAATTCATAAAAAATCCAAAACATAAAATATTGAAAAATTTTCTTCGCAGTAGTATTTCTTACCATCAAAATGATCAAATTAAACCAAATTAATGCATCAATGTTTACTAAAAGAAAAAAATACCTCTTTTCTGCATTAAAACTACCAAGTACAAAAAAATGTCAAAAAAACGTCAAAAATTTGATTTCGGAACAGAACCAAAAATAACAACACTTCTTCACACATCCCTCTAGATCATTCCTATGCATTCGGTTTGTCTCTGTATGCCCCCGGTCTGAAGAAGAAGTTTGTCAAAGGAGGGTACCCTCTTTGACCTACTTTTGCCTGTGGTGGCGCCACCTGTTGATGAATCCGGACGAAAAACAACAACACTTGTAGGGGACCATGAGTACTACATGCTTATCAAGTTTCATCAAATTCTGTTCAGTGGTTCTGGAGAAGAAGTCGAAAATGTGAAAAGTTAACGACGGACGGTGATTTATCACAATAGCTCACTTGAGCCTTTGGCTCAGGTGAGCTAAAAACAATCAAAGGACTCAAAAGTCCTGAGAGTCGGCTTTGCTGATTTTAAGTATGTAATCATTTTACCATTTTAGTGGCGGATTCTGGATTTCAGGAAAATGGCGGGGGGGGGGCAAAAATTAGGTCTTTGTTGCAACTACATCGTGGTTATACCTATGTACAAAATGCTAATAAAATTTGCTCTCTTCATACTATCTTACGGCAAAGAGTTTGCAATTGCTTGTATCCGAAATGAACGTGCAATCGACAACTTCATGGCAACAAGTTTTACTGCATTGTTGTCACGAGTCGAAGCTGAGCCAAGGAACGACATTCCTTCAAGTGGGACATTAAATAACCATCTTATTCACGATTCTCATAATGTTTTAACATCATTTATATTTAGAAACATACAACATTTACCTAAATATCTATATTGCATTTTCATTATCAGAGGAAATGCGGGAAGACCGATCTTTAAATTTGTCATATATGTGAAAAAGAACTTAAGTTCCAGAACATGTTGGGGAAAACTTTAATTGAAATATCTCGATAAAAACAAGCGATACAAGATCAAGACAAATGCTTTGTCCGTGGGAATTACACAATCGAGTACATCCGACGGTGTCGGTGGTAAACACATTGTAAAGTAGTCACAACTACATATTATTACGCGAAATTTGAAAACATTATTGCAACTCCTTTTTCGAGTTATTGAAACTAGTTTATGTTTAGCTTAAATTAACTGAGCTGAAGGTACATTGTGCTGATCAAGAATTTTTAAGACAACATCAGTAATTTTTCGGCACTTTATTTTTCAGCGGCGTAGTAAGCTCTATATCGGTAGTGAAAGTTATAATCCCTGAAAAGAAAGTGATTGCAATTAGTGCGGCTTCACCGAAGCCGACTCAAAAATGATCGGAGAATCTGAATAACTGTAAACCATTTGATACATAAATATCTAAGGCACAAGATCTTTATGTTGGGGTTAAACATTGCTTCAATATTTCAGTCAGATCTTAACATGGAAGCTGGAGGTAAGGAAACTCTTAAAAATAGTGGTGCAATCCAGGCATCGAACCCTGACTGCCTGGACCGCAATGCCAAGAGCTTAACCACTAAATCAAGTCTTGCCCATGGAGTAAAGGAGATTGAATACTTGTGACATCAGATCTATCTATTTTGACTTACCAGGATATGAGCATCATCTGGCTGTTTTCCAGCATATAACATAGTTGTAGGAGTAAGTCGCACTGATACCTAAAAAATTCAGCACACAAGTTTATTAACTACTTGCCAAACTAAACAAGTTTTTCTAGTATGTATCTCCTGATCTTCTCATATGTTTTTTTTTATAAAGGGGGGGGGCCCCCCCCCCCCCCCCCCCCCCCCCCCTTTGAGATTCCTATAAATGACCTTCTAGAGAGAGAGGGGGGGAGGGAATGAATCCACGCATTATAAACAATAGTATAATATTTGTGTTATGCCGTCACTCAGAGCGCCGGTGCATGCTGTCTACGTATATACAGCTGCTCGCCGGATAAGGTTTGTCGTTTTAACGGTTTAGAACTGTCAAATTTTATTAATTGCTCTGCGAGATGCAATGCAACATAACAAACTCCCGATCAATGAGGCAAGTTTACATATGGTGAGTGGCCATGTTTTGCAATTATGTAACCGTTAGACGGACATAAAGAAAATATATGCATATAAAATAATATAAAAGTGAATGAAAATGGTAAGTTTAACTTTTATACCCCTTGATGCTACATATTCAGGGGGCGAATCAAATGGTTGTTTTTTATGGGATCAGACTCATTGAGTGGACAAAGAGTCGCTTCGATAAGTTATATTTCTTTTTTTTTCTGTTTTGTAAATGAGAGATTTCTATTCAAACCATGCCTATTCTTTAATGATATTGATAAAGATCTAATTGCCTTAAAACTTGGAACATGACAACCTCCATATAAAGCGTGATGCGTCGACAAATGAAAAAATTCGCCCTAATTTCCTCCAAATTTTATGAACTTTTATGAACAACGCCTCAATTTGTTTATGCATATTATACAATCTAATTACTTATTTGAGTGTGGAAATGAGATTAAAATTGGTAAATCTAGACTTAAAATGTACAAACAAAGTATTTTCCGAATTTTGTAGGACTATGACGATAAAGTTAGGAGTAGGAACGGTTAGGTAAATATTTATAGGAGTTTTTTTATTCATAGCACTAAAATGTTACTGCGCCCTCTTCATATGTTGTGTGTGGCTATGACCTTTTCTTTACAGTGTTTCGTCGTATTAAATGTTACGTACAGAGGGTAATATTATGTAAGCTTGTATGTTTTGGACATTCGTGGCGGTGTGGCTAGTTAAACAGGAGACGTTCACTCCCTCAACAGAACCTTTGTAAAACATTTTAGAGCACGACTTGGTGCTCCAAAGTGACTATGTGCTCGAACTCGAAGTTTATCGAGGTTATAGAATATCTGGAGCATGACAGCGTGCTCCAATCTCGAGTATGTTCTCAAAAATTTCAAAATCGGATAGGACCATATTCAGAACCGTGCTTGTATGCACTCACAGGAATTGGGATCGAAAGCGTAAAGATTATAACCTCACCCGTACTCAAATTCAAGAGTGAGTAGGGGTTTGGAGTTTGAATACAGGCTTAGAATCGAACACACGTAAAAGTTTTTTTTAGCTCGGGTGCTGGTCTCACCTCTAAATTTCAGGGACCCATGCATGATCACTGTGGTACATTGTTGTGAGTGCCACAGATACATGACTTTATTCACTTTTGTATTACGTTTTGAACATTTGCAGTTAAAATGTCAGTAATCTTAATGTATTGTACATTATAACTTTAGATACTATTGACCCAAAAGTTTTAAGCAGTATCCCAAGCTATAAAAGACAAAACCGTATAGGGATTATATCGCAATACGAATTTTGAGCAAATGCATCGCAATATGCCATATGATATGCCGATGCACGCTTACGCAACAATTTCAAACATACACGTTTAAAGAACATGTACATGTTCTAATAAAGCGATATGTAAAGCTATGTGTGATTAGGATGCCTCCCACATTTTTGGGTTTAACCGTTCTTGCTCCTAGAATTTGTGGATTAATGTCAACTAAAAGTAGCATTGTAGATAATTACATGCATTATACGTACTTTCTTTTTATGTGTTGTTGATTGATGAAGTGCATTAAAGTCATTTCTAACATATGAAATATTCAAATAATGTATAAGAAATAATACTCAACAATATGTTATGGCATTCAATACCCGACTTGGTAAAAAAAAATAGTACAGTTGTCGACGGATCACGTCTTTTTGAATTTGCTATATGTAATGAGGTCATGAGTGTTCGAAAGGCAAATTAAATAGCCTTAGAATGAAACCATTTATATGTTATATTGTAACTTAAATACTCGAAAATCTTAATTATTGTATAAAAAAACTCTGCATTCTCTCATAATTTTTGGCTTAGTAACGGACAGCTCCTATAAAAACGACTATTTGATTCGCCCCCCCCCCCCCTGATATTGAGGTTCTTCTTTACGTGTAAAGTGAGCGGATTTACCTAAAATAAAGCAATGTTGATTTTGCGGGAAAATGCCGACCCCCCCCCCCTTTTAAAAATTTCTAGATCCGCCCTTGTACACACATATTTTACATGTACAATTCATGATAGTTTGAATCTATACACATGTATTTTACATGTATCAATTCTTCACAGTTTGATTCTATACATACATGTATGTGTATTTTACTTGATTGTATCAATTCTTCGTAGTCTGAATCTACAGATGGCAGGCTTCAACACTAACACAGGTGTCACAGACACTAACACAGACTTCTTGAAAACTTTTGAAACTTGTCAGACATTTGGTCTGACAAACTGATGGACTTTGTCAGACCGAACAAAATTTTGTCAGACCGAATTTTTTTCACAATATTTGGAGTAGGAAATGAAAAATATGAAAATAAACACCAGCGGAATTCAATGCTTTGATTTTTTGCTGCCATTTTGACCTTCACGTGATACATAAATCTTAATAACGCTTAAATCTGGATATTCAGACTCGCTTAAAGCGTTCGTAAGAATTGTACTAGTTCCGTTCGGGTCGGAACGGTGTACAGAATCCTGAAATATCATATCGGACATTTGGACCGACAAGATGATGATTTCTATCGAACTTTGGAATTTTTTATCGGCAAAACCGATAAAACCGACAGTTTTCAAGAACTCTGCTAACACAGGTGTCACCGACACATCAATGCACGAATCCATTTTCCTCTACCAGAGACATATATTTATATGTGTTTATATGTCTCTGCCTCTACCAAAAAAAAAAAACTATTCAGCAAAAACTTTGATTGTACAGACGTCATTAAAGGTCGAGCAAGATGGACATTTGATTATGACATCACAATCAAAGCAACTAAATGCCAACTGAACGTCACACTCTGTAATGAAATATGGATTGTTGTATTACATTTTATTTTAAATCACGAGTGAAATACACATTCACCAGTAATATCATTTTATTATTTTTAAAGAGTTTTGGTAAAAGACAAAATGTGTTGTATACTGAGAAAATTTTTGGATCTTAAAATCCGGACATTCTGCATGCCTTGAATTCAGGGCTCGCGCTGCCCTTCGACATTTTCGACATTGGCGAAAGAAGTTCAGAATCGGCGAAAGAAATTATGAATTGGCGAAAGCCAATTTTTCCGTGTTTTGAATTTTCTTTTGTATTGAATTAATACAAGTTAAGTCTGAACGTAAAAGTCACTGACGCGTGAAGTCTTTTGTCCGAGTGGTGTAGTCAAATACAGTTGATGACTAGCCGCAAGTAGTGGCCCATAATGAATGATTCATTTAGGGCCACTACTTGTGGCTAAATTGATGACTTAATTGGTTGATTGGTTTAATCCCCGTTAGATAACTTTAACACCTCGTCGAGAAGGTGTCAAGGTAGGTACACACGTTTATTATGTTTATTAATTAATGAGTTTTCATAACGATTACCCGTGATCATAAGTATGCTATTTCAGGTGTCTTCCCGGAATGCCCACTTTTTAAAATCCATGTATTCCCGGAATGCCCACACGGGAAGAACAATAGGTGTTGTTTTAATACATTAATCTACACCCATTACCGTAAATGTTCAAATAATCTAATGTTTATTATGAAAGGACATTTCTTAATAAGATGAATAGAAATGTACGATGTAGAATTCATAAATCATCATTATATTTTATTGTAATATATGATAAATTCAAATGATACAAGCTGCTAAATGGATGATGACCATAATTTTTCTATCTTCATTATATTTCATTGTAATATGCCACATAAGAGATTGCTACATAAGCTGCAGTTCTATGGTGTACGAGACAACACTCTGCTACGGATTAAGGACTTCCTGAACAACAGACAACAACAAGTTCTTCTAGACGGCCATGCCTCATCTAGTGCAGATGTCCTATCAGGAGTACCACAGGGAACAGTACTTGGCCCGCTGCTCTTCCTCACATTCATCAATGACCTCCCAGAAGCCACCAAGTCAGAAACCAGGTTGTTCGCAGATGATTGTTTACTGTACCGCCCGATCAACAACACAGAGGACAGCAACAGACTACAGCAAGACCTTACAGCACTTGAGAAGTGGGAAGAAGAGTGCCAGATGACCTTCCATCCGGAGAAGTGCGTGGTCATACAGGTCTCATCAAAGCGGAAAACAATCAGTGCAGACTACAGACTACACAGCCATAAGTTAGAAGTAGTGGACTCGAGCAAGTACCTGGGAGTTACTATCAGCAGCAATATGAAGTGGAACAAGCACATTGATGCCATCACTGCGAAAGCCAATAGGACTCTAGGCTTCCTGAAGCGAAATCTCCGAGGTTGCAGAACATCAGCACGGGTTAGAGCCTATGAAGCCATTGTACGTCCAACGCTGGAGTACGCTGCCTCCATATGGGACCCTCACACTAGCGGACAGATCAACCAGAAAGTCCAACGTAGAGCAGCACGATTCGCTACAAGGAACTATTGGGATAGGAAAGCAGGCAGCGTCACCAACATGGTCAACTCCTTGGGATGGGAACCGCTACAGATCAGAAGAGTAAAGATCCGCCTTCTGTTGCTATTCAAGATTCAGCACAATCTAGTGGCCATTCCAGCAGAACAATACCTAATCCAGACAGACACCAGGACAAGGGGACAACATACCTTTCGCATCCCAACAGCGAAAAAGGATGTATACCGTTTCTCCTTCTTCCCGCGAACCATCAGGGATTGGAACAGACTTCCATCAGCAATGACATCAGCATGTTCCTTGGAGGACTACAGGACTGCAATGGGCAACATACCACCTGCCCACTTCAGCTTAGGATGAGGACAAAAGATTTTAACTTTTAACTGTATCATACTGCCCTGAGAGGCTTTTATCTTGACTGCCACATGAAGTATAACGCTCAACTTTTGAGTACACTTCGTATTGGAAGAAGAAGAAGAAGAAGATATGATAAATTTAAATGATACAAGCTGCTAAATGGATGACGACTATAATTTTTCTATCATCATTATATTTCATTGTAATATATGATAAATTTAAATGATACAAGCTGCTAAATGGATGATGACTATAATTTTTCTATTATCATTATATTTCATTGTAATATAATAGATTTAATTGAGAGATGTACAAGCTGCTAAATGGACGATGACTATACTATGATTTTTCATTAATATGTATCATTAGTATATTTAATTGAGAGATACTTTATTTTATATTATATTAATATGTTTAATTGTATCTTCAAAGTGAATCTTAGTTTAATATGAAAAGTGTCCATTCTAAGAAATTCGGATAAATAGTTTGTGAAACTTAAATTTTCATCACAAGTTTGAACAACCATGGCTAATGCACAAGTGAATTTGAAGTACATCACCAACAGACTCGGAAACCGGAATTTGGTCCACAACAACTACCGCTACAGAGTAAAGAATAACAGAGGAAACAGAACATACTGGATCTGCTCCACCCAACGATGCCCTGCGAAAGTCACCACCCTAGACGATATGCTCATCAACTCAACAGACAACCACAACCACCCAGCGGACCCCTTTCAACTAGAAGTCAACGACGTGATGGAACAGATAAAGAGCCGATGTAGAGATGAACTCGTACCGATCCCTACCATCAACGCCCAAGAGATAACCAGACTGCGACAACACTCATGGACAGATGAAACCCGACAACCTTCCCACCTTCCACTCAGCAAAGAACAGCCTCTATTCGCAACGCAGCAAGACTATACCAATGCTACCAAAGTCTATCACGGATATCAACCTAGCTGGTAAATGGACCCAAACTACTGCTGGTGAAGACTTCCTTATCGCAGATGATGGTACCAACGAACGCCTACTCATATTTGCTACACGTCAGAACCTCATCCACTTGATTGCTGCTACTACTATCTACGCTGACGGCACCTTCTTTGCATGTCCTTCACTCTTCAAGCAGCTATATACAATCCATGCATTCGTAGACGGCACCATGTACCCACTCGTCTTTGCATTATTACCAGGGAAGAGCCAGATCATCTACGAAAGAATGTTCCGCCTCATCATCGAGGCTTGCAGCAGGTACAACTTGACTTTACTACCAAGCACCATTTTCCTGGACTTCGAAACGGCACCACGCAATGCAGCCCTACAACTCTTCCCAGACATCACCCCAGAAGGCTGCTTCTTCCACTACACCCAGTGTATTTGGCGCAAGGCACAGGAATGCTGTCTCTAATTACCTTACCAAGAAGACGACAACGTAAAACAACTGGTCCGACGAGCTGCCGTTCTACCCCTCATCCCTTCTGAAGACATAGAGGATGCATGGTTTTATACGCTGGAAGACAACGACGCTGCCGACACCTACGCCAATACCACACTCTTCACGGATTATGTTACAGAATACTGGGTTGAAGGAAACAGACAGCTATGGAACCACTTCGACACCGGCGGGCCACGGACCACCAACAACCTAGAAGGATGGCACAGCAGACTCAACAAGAACGTTCAACACCCGCACCCAAACATCTACCGACTCATCGAGATCATCCAGAGAATCCAAGCAGCCAATGAAGTACAGACGGTCCAATACGCAGCAGGCGGCAAGAGAGCGACAAGAAAGAGGAAGTACGTACAGATCGACAACAGACTGGGTGACCTGAAGACAAGATTGCGGAACGGAGACATTACTGTATTGGAGTACGCAGACGCAGCTTCACATCTAATTCATCTGGGGTGATTGTGATAAAGATACAGTGATAATGATATAGTGATGATACAGTGATATAGTATTAATGATACAGTGACATAGTGATAATGATATAGTGATATAGTGAAAATGATACATGTACAGTGATAGTGATGCAGTGATACATAGTGATAAAAGTGACTTTTATATTTCATATATGTACTTTAAATCTATTATTTTTGTCATTTAACTATATCATGATACGTATGACATTTCTCCATCAATTAGTGCTTACATTTAATTTATTGATAATGTCTTCTTATGTATATAATATAAATGTTATGATATTATCTTATGCATGTATAAATTTTGTTTATCATTGCTTATTATTGATGCATCTTTAATAAAATGTTAAACTTCATTTCGCTTTTTATTTGATAAACAAGCTGCGTTTATGAAACACGAATGCCCCCGTTGGCGTCTTTGATAGTAGGTCAAAGGTCAAAGTCAAGGTCAAAAGGTAAAAAATGTGGTACCAAAAGTTGAGTCTCCTCTAGATACATGCAACATATGAAGTCTCTGTGATTTACGGTTCAAATGTTATGGCGAAGGTTAAAGTTTTGTGTCACAGACTCACAGACAGACAAAAAGACAGACAGACAGGACAAAAACTAGATTCCCCTGAATTCCATTCCGGGGGTATAAAAACTGTTTTACGGTAATCCAATTATAGACCAGAGTGTGTTGTTTTAACGAGTTTAATTATTCCCGGAATGCCCATATCTTTTTCTCTACCTGTTGGTCGGCACATCAAAGAATGTGGGCATTCCGGGAATAAACCCTATTTCGACTGGACTAAGTTTAAAAGAACACATTTTAATTAATTATGAAACTACAATTAATCATTTGTTTCTTATTAGTTTGTAATTTCCGATTAGAATACGACAATGAAATATTTCATTATTCTTTATGCAACCGAGAACTTGATAACATACATGTAGTTAAACGAAATTTTGAAATGACCGACGATCGGCATAGTAAACTTTCTGCTCTTTAGCTTTAAAGTAAAAAATACCAAGTCGAAATCAAAATCTTTTATAAAGGATAATGTCTCTGTTTAGAAATCAACTTCAGTTAAAAATTCAAGCTGGCGTTTAAATCGCTAATAGTAAAGTATGAATCGGTTTTAGGCCTTGTGTTTTGCGACGTACATGTATGTATCAAAGCTTGCATCCAAAATTCATTTAACGATGGCAGCAATGTGATAAAAAAGGACAACATAGACAATCATAAGAACTGTAAAGGTATATAAAATGATATTAACATTTTACGCATATGTGACTTGAAAATAAAATATTTCAACTGTATGCGAGCGCAGTGAATCGCTTTAGTCTATCGGCAGTATATTTGTAGTCCTGTCTATTTTTGCACATAGCATTTATGTATACTTTAAATCACTCATTAATTAAATGAATGGAACATATTTTCTAATGTTTTTGGCTCATACATTTCAGCTGGTAACAGCCTAATTTCTATTGAAACGGTCGGTTCATACCTGGTGAAGGTATGAGCCGACCGTTTCAATAGAAATTAGTAACAGCCATACTGTAGCCGTGATGAAACTATGAGAGGGTTCTAACATGGACGTAGCCCGCGTGAATGCAGTGTCTAAGAGTAGACTGCAGTGAGTTCTTTTGAAAAATAGAAGAATTTTGGTTCCAAAGTACTAGGTAGTGACTGACAGTGTCCCACAGTTCATTTTGAAACAAGTGCCAATGTTTGTTTATTTTGTGAGAGAATCATTCTGCTAGTACATCACTGTGCTTATTTTGATAATTTTCACTTTTAGCAATATTTTAACTGTCTATTGTATAATAATATAATTAGTGACAATAAATATATAGAAACAAAGAAAAGTGTTATGCATTGTTAAACAGCTGAAATAGGTAACTTAAGCTGAGAAAGACATTGTGCCCCTACGATATATCTTTCAGGAGAAAAGTGGCTACACATTTTTTCAAGCCAGTGTGAGCCCTGGAATTAAAACCATTTCATTCATTCTGAAAATGCTAGCCACCTACAGTCTTTTACATCTGTGTCATTAGCTGTACTGTAATACCCTTATTTATATTAAGTACACTTAAGGCCAATTAAACTTAATAGGTAGATTTTCATCCAACCTCATGAAAATATATGGGGCGGGTGGGTGGAATTTATTTTTTATAATTTATTTTTCTTGTATAAAAAATGTGTGCCATAAAAGCAATAGCAGTACTATTCTGTAACAAAATCTTGCATAAAGTGTCTTTGAATTGTTAAAATTCGAAGCAAACCAGCTTTTTTTTTCGGTTATGCCGGCAACAACTCTCACGCCAGCGAAAACTATTTTGTCAACTACTGGAAATGATGATATGTATATAAACTGAAACGTAAATCAGATGCGGACCTGCCACTCTATGTTTGAACCATCCTCTATTATTTACCTTATGTAAAGGCATTGTTTGAATTTTATTCTTCAGAAGTGACTTTAAAGTTGTTGGTGAGTAGACCGTACGCACTGTGCAAAGTAATCGGATGTGTAAAATTAAATTTGATTATCTTTAAAATAATCAGACTAAACAGTATGTTATTCATTTAGTCCTAAATGTCAGACAAAAGCATAAGACTTAGGTCTGAGTGTTTCCTATAGATTTAGAGAGAATGGTGTGCATGAAAATTTTTTAAAAATGCATGCAAGTAGAGTGTTACTCAAATTTCACTTTGTCATGCACTTGTTTACATCCAAATCATGATGCTTTTATATCAGAAACTTCAACGGAAAGCTGTACTGGTGTGGGAGTAGTTCCCAGTCAGAAACAGTTCCCGGTCTCTTCACCATTTTGGGCATTTAGAGCCATCTATTCAATATAAGATTATCAGTCTATCAAAACCATCAATAGTAAAAACCCCATACAAAAAACACAGAATGTTTCTTGATCATTAAAGATGATTTCAGCCTTACTTTCTGTTTCTATTGTCTATTGTTGTCATTTCTGGTGCTGGAGAAGTGACTGAAAGCATACAACACATAAAATCCACTTATAAAGAGCAATAATTGATAAGAGCAAGTTATTACTCTCAAGTTATTCACTGAAAGCATTAAAAAATACCCTGCTTTGGGCCTCAACAAAGCTCTCTGACATTGTGACTGGACACTACTTCTCTCAACTCTCCAAAATGGCTCTGGAGAATGCTAGACGTTTCGGTACAGGGATGTTTAGGTACAAGGACGTTTCGTTACATAAGAAAGACGTTTCAGTACATGTAAAGCTGTTTCGGTACAATGAAAAGCATGTTTCTGTACACTAAAAAGATGTTTCGGTACATATGTTTCGGTGATTTATTCACTATATTTTAGTGTGTGTGTGACATGAGACAGCAAGTGTGACTAGCCAAACAGGTGACAATATAGACAAATGGTTTAATTTCACTATAGGACGTAGGCCCAAACGTATATGTAAATGTAAACCTCGTCAAGTAATATTTCATATCCTCACTAAAAAGTTCCGCACCGTTAACAATTGAGTTTTAACTTTAGGCACTTCAAGAAAAATGCAGTTTATGTCTATACAAAAGTTAAAAAAAAGTTTATGTTTATATGCCTACTGTTTGGCTTTATTAAACAGTATTTTTTAAGTGTGCATGATCACAAGTATACGAGATAAATAAGGTATAGGGGTAAAAAAAAAATTAAATAAATAAACATACATATATATATATATATACACATTTTATATAGTCTTCATTATTGTTTTTTAAATAAGGTCACACATACTGCATATCCTGAGGTACCGATGGGGCGTACAGCATGGCACATTTCCTTAACAGTTTGCTAGTGCTGATCTTTTGACTTTCTTCTTTGTAGACTGTCATAACATCCATTCTAATTTGTTATCGAAACCACCAAAATCATGTACCGAATCATCTTTGTACCACGTACCAAAACAACCTATTTTTGGGTACAGAAACGTCCTTTTACCGAAGCATCCTGCACCCGCTTTGGACCCCCTAGTCGAAAGGACTTCTCTTTAGGGCATAAGATCAATTTTCAAAATTTTTTTTACATATTCAAGTAGCTAAATAACTCATCTAGATATCTGCAAATTTTCATGAATGTTACTGACCAAAAACCTCGAATTTTGACAGGGAACTACTTCTACAGCAGTAGCAAGCTATTCTGAACATTCTATTTAAAGCCAGATTTTTTTTCACATTTTCTATTTTTTGTAATATGGTAAATTTCAATTTGAATGAAATAGGATCGAGGAAATTCAGTGATGGAAACTAAAAAATAATTTGCTTCAGGACTTCTATTGGACTTTATGATATGAAGGCAATATAGTATGGAAGTAAACAAGTGAATAACAACGCAAATTGTGAGTAATAAACAGTTTTGATTTTCAAGTTGATTCTCTCTACGGGAGGAATTCTGTTCAAGCCAAAGTCTTACGCTTAGGTCTGAACTTTCTGACTAGTCTGCATTAGAATCTGAAATCATATCCAAATGCATTATTCTATCAGAAAGAAATGTACCCAACCATATGTCATATAAAGCTTTAATAGTAATACCTTCTCCGCAGCATGTTCCATGGCACTTTGGTTGTAGAAAGAGGTGACAGAATGAGATCTTTCTCTATACTCTCTAGTATTATAGTAAACATCGTCTGAAAATCTCCTTTTAGAAATGATCTCCGGGGTAAAAATTCCGGGAAATCTCGAAACGTACCTAAAACAGCTGATCGACATATTAGTCAGAGGAAATTCGTTATAAAATTTGATACAAAGTACGTTTTAAGTGTAAACAGCTACGTAGTAAAATTCCTGAATCCTTGGACGAAATCAATTATTTGACCTGTTTTGTGACCATCTGTGGCTATATACCGAGTAAAGTTTATAGAATGGTCCATTGTTGTTTATTGCTCCGTCTGTACATGAGCGACCTTGATCCCTGCTTGACCTATTTTGGTGAACTTTATATTGCAAGGACGGGAATCAGGACGTTTCGGTACCAGGATGTTTCGCCACCTATACACAGGATGATTCGGTACCAGATAAAGAATGTTTCGGTACCAGGTGCAGGATGTTTCGGCACCCATTATAAAAAATATATATTACATTAAGATATATGTATTCTTTAAAAATATCGTTTCTGTTTAAGGGTGCCGTTTCGGGGGGCTGGAGGGGTAGACTAAACGTCGAAAAGTGACGAAAAGCGACGAAAAGTGACGAAAAGAAAGTATAAAATGACGAAAAGTGGTATTATATGAATGAAAAATGTTAAGAAAAACAACATATATGTATAAAGAAATGTTAGATATGTGTTGAGTGAAGTCTACATTCATATAGATACGTCTATTATGATCTTTACGTTATCATGGTATCCATACACATGGATACAAATTTCATATAGCTTACTGTGTTTGTCCTGTCCGTCCGCCAGTGAAAATAAAGTAGTATTAACGTTTAGACAGAAAAGAACAAATGTATACATACAACTGCAGTACAACTTATAAGATTGCATATTAATTGCATGTTAAGAATAATTTAATGAAAACAATATAGAAAATTAGATAACAATCTATGAAACCATCATGATCGGCCAAACCCCCTCCCCCGGTTCCTACGGCCATGACAAAGAGCCCAAAGGTGGGTTAACCCTCAGTTTATAGGCAGACGAAAACATTAAGTGACTGGATTCTTCAGACTCGATATATTGCTGTATGAATAATACTGACGGTGACCCCATTTTCAGAGGTATTCGCGGTTATTGTTCGGGCTTTAGGGATCAATATTAGACATTGGTGGGTTTATAAGTGTGTTGACACATGTTATAAGCATGAATAATATGTGTCACTGTGTATATTTCATGCTTATATTACTACTTTCCGTCATTTTATGCCTTCTTTTCGTCGCTTTTCGTCACTTTTCGCCGCTTTTCGACGTTTAGTCTACCCGTTTCGGTGTTTCGATTCACCGCATATATTGCTTTTTAAATGATATAAGAAACAAATTTTGTTATTATCAATAAATATTTACACAACACTTATTAATGTTTCTTATTGATTTTGTATGATCAAAGGCCAATTACTTAATTACAGGATGCATATTTTTCTGGCCATCAGAAGGTTTCAGTAAAGGTTTCAGTGAAACTGTATGCAAAGTGGCCAAGCCAGATCTGTGAAAAAAAGTCTTAAATACTATATAAACATTTTAATTATGAGTAGCGTAATTAAAGTGGTAAAATATATGAAAAAAATCTAGGATGAAACAAATCATTCATCATGTCGAACTTATACGTGTCCTGCAAGTCTGCCGTACGCCCTCATCAGCATGCGCTTCCATGTGACGACTGTTTGAGATGGACCCATCGGTTATGTGGTACTGGTAAATATACAATCACAGTAGAATAGCAAAAATAGATGAAATAACAACATAATAAAGGGTTTTGGACCCCCTAATCTTTTCAACATATGTGTAGTAAATTCTAGGGACATAGTACGGAAACGTACGTTTATGGACCCCCTTTATTTTGTAAATATAACCCCAGAAGATTATATATAGATCTATAGACCCTTTCGACGTAACTGCAGGACTAATATTTTGGTTGGCAAAATGATAACCGGTCCCCTAATATGACGTCAGAGACAATGAATTCTTAATTATGACGTCAAAATTTTTATGGGAAACGTTATCATTTGCCATCCAAAATATTAGTCCCGCAGTACTAATGTCGATGGGGCCTTGATGTCATAAACAAATGCGTTGTTTGTGACTGTCGGACCTCAGATGACGTCATCACAATGAAAAATTGCGTTTTGTGGAAGGATGAATAGAGTATACTTCGACCCCTTTCATTATCTCCGACCAGAAGTTAAGGAAAAGTTAAAATAATGGCTTGGAAGTATAAATGTGTAACCTGTTACAGGTATTAAACGTTTAGCAAATCATTAAACGTTCAAACGATGCTGACTAGACAGGGGCGAATCCAGAAAATGAAATGGGGAGGGGGTTGAGAAGGCCCAAAAGGCCAACCCAAGGCACGAAGTGCCGAGAGGGGAGGGGTGTATCCCTTCCTGTAGGGGGGTTCGGGGCCTCCCCCCTGAAAATTTTTTTTAAATTTCGAATGAAATTGGGCAATCTCATTATATGTATATCTGATACATTTTTCAGCCTTTTTTCCAATAATAGAGAGGTTGAGTTTTTAACGCGTACGACTACGTGTACGTGTAGGCGATGTTCAAGAGTATGACGTTTTCAATATCTGTGTACCACGCACCTGTGACCACACGCTACACGTTATCAGAACGTGTAGGAAGCTGTTTACAAGTAAATGTTTACTTCAACGTATTTCTCGCTCTTAATCATAGTGCACCATGGATCTACATAATTTTACAGTTTAGGAAGTGAAAAATCCGTTTGCATTTTATTTTGAGCATTATTCATACAGCTTTATTTCAAAACATGGGCCCGAACCAGGGATAGTTTCAAGCTTAAAGGAGCATGGTCCGCTTAAAGTCTGGAAAAGTATAAAAAAAAAGATGTAAACGGATTTCTTAAACGGTAATCGATTGTTAGTATATTATTTAAGATGTGTAAAAAGTATTGTTATTAAAGTCGATGTCGTTAACAAGATATCCCCGTTTTAAATTTGCAACATATAACCACGCCAACTCTTTTTATTGTGGCAGACTGGGACATCGGCCGAGATAGCTCGGATGCTCTACCAACTGAGCTATCTCGGCCGATGTCCCAGTCTGCCATTTGTTTATGACATCATAGACCCTTTCGACATTAGTACTGCGGGACTAATATTTTGGATGGCAAATGATAACGTTTCCCATAAAAATTTTGACGTCATAATTAAGATTTAATTGTCTCTGATGTCATATTGCGGGAACAGTTATCATTTTGCCAACCAAAATATTAGTCCTGCAGTTACGTCGAAAGGGTCTATAGATCTAGATATAACAATTGAAAAAGAGCAACGGCGTAATTAGACGCTAAAAATTGTAAGCCAATTTAGGTAAGGGGTCTGGGGCCGCCTTGAGGCACCTAGTGGGTCCAGGACGAAGTCCTGGTGGGGGTCCAGGGGGCGAAGCCCCTGGAAGCTCCTGGGTTTTATGCATTTATATGGTCATTTTCAACGTCGAAATCAATCTAATTAAAATCAGATCTTTTCATATATCGCTACGATATTCTCCGCTATATTGTAGCGATATGAAAAGATCTGATTTTAATTAGATTGCGTCAAAATTGACTCGTTTTTGTTCATTTCAACCGTAGAGCAGCATATGTTAAATGGAATGTTCCATAACTACCATAGAAACTATGAAACTGATCTGTTGCATCGACAAGGGAAGCTTTTCGCTGTCTGTAAATTTTGTAGGTAATATTTTACCTAGATAGCATACTCGGGAAGTTGGCGGCAATGACAGGGTGAATCTAAGTTTTGGCATTCTGAGACTCCTTTCGACGAGCTTTCAGGAACCGTTGTCTCTATCTTTTCCCTCCTTTTTCGTCATCTTTAGGCTTTATATATATATATATATATATATATATATATATATATATATATATATATATATATATATATATATATATATATATATATATATAAGATCAAAGTTTTGATTGACTTGGGTAACAGTTTCCCAGGTCTTCTTTACTACCTCGGGACAATAGTTTGACTGTTCCCCAAGTAGCCATGAAATAACTGTATATTAGTTATAGTTACTTTTCACTGTATATGCATGCTAAAAGTAAACGACGTAATTGATTACGTCATCCGAATTACGAAGTATTTTAAAACAGGGCCGGATGGACGGGGGCCGGATCGACCAGTGGGACTCCAGTGGGGCCCGATCGACTGGGGCTGGATCAACTTGGGGCCGGATCGACCTATTGCCATTTTGCAGAGCACATGCTGAGGTCGCCACTATAGGTATAGTGGCGACATCTTAATATTCCTACAAGGTCATTCAATATGCTGGTAGAGCATCTGCCCATAAAACTGTATATAGACGAAATTAATCTCTCTCTTTCTCTCTCTCCTTTTAAATTTTCAATGAATTTTTCGGCTCAAAAAGTTGTAAGCCTAGGCTTTTTTGCTACATAGTCAGTAACGCTAACGAAGAGCCTGAATGTCACGTTCTTTTACGAACCGTGGAAGGGTGAATTCCACATTTCATTTGCTTGACATTGTGACCTTTATCGGAAATCAGCGTGTTTGTCACATAGACATATATATGTCTCTGATTTAATAATCCATGTTCCGTAATGGCGTAGTTCTAACACGAGAAGTTCCTACAGTGGAGCACAGGCACTTCAATCATAGTAAACTTTAATGTTACTATGAATATTGTACACGGGGGAAAGAAAGGGCCCATCCCTTTCTTCCCCCACGTACAATATTCATAGTAAAGTTTACTATGATTGAAGTGCCTGTGCAGTGGAGAGGTCCGGCGTCATATTCGTATTCCTCTGTTCATCAATGAATTGATAACTGGTATTTGGATTTTATTTAGTTTTATTCTATTGATAAATAGAATTAAACCATTCTGCATGAGAATTTATTTGAACGTTTGATAATGGAAAAAATTAAAATAAAATATTTGATTTAAGTATATTCTTAGTTTATGGCGCCAGACCCTGATTATAGATAGCAAGCAAGAGCGGGTAACTCTAGTCTATCCCAATATAAAGAAAGATAACTTTAACTGTGTATGATCATGTGACCGTTTGTGATTGTTTACTTTCGCTTTAACCACTGCTGATAGGATAGACTGTAGTAGTCTGGTAGAAAGGAAGGGAATATTAGTCATGTGAAGATAGAAGCAGTAACCATGCCTGGTACAGTATATTACAGTCGCAGACACCCGAGTGTTATGGTAGTTTTGACGTTTTTGGTGCTCCTTTGCGCATATTATTACTGTTGCGGAACCTTCTATCCACCAGTCATAGGGCATGATAGAGAACCAAAGTCCAGCGGGCCGTCTCGGTTTGCTTTGAGGGAACTTTTGTGGTTAGATGTAAAACCTCACGCTACAATGGAATCTGTGTTGTTGTCAGACTCATCGAACTCATCTGACTCGGACGCGGATGTGAGTTGAGCTGAAATTTCCGTCACGGTGTATTACATAAATTTATAATAGAATTTTCATATATCAAAAAAAAAAAAAAAAAAAAAAAAAAAAAAGAAACAAAAAAAAAAAAAAAAAGAAAAAATTAGTTAATAAAGGAAAATTAATGAATTATGAATACAAACATCATGGTTGGAAAGGAAGGGGATTGCTGATTTTATGTGTATTTGCACTGTTTCTTTCTTGTAGTCTCAGTATTATTTTTAGACACATGTAGTGTATACAGGCTTGTGAAACCAGGAATTTACCAGGAAAAAAATGCCAAACACCAACATTGTTAATATTTTCAAGATCTGTACATCAACTAGCATTAATTAGTGTTTTATTTTAAAATATGTAACAAAGCTATATATATACTTCAGAGTAGACCATTTATTTCAATTTCATCAGTTAACATCAAGGTATCTCCCTGATAGAGAGATCGTCTTTCTGAGTTACAATGAAGGAGTATGTGCATCAGTACATATCCTAGTCTTTAATACATACATGTTTCTTCACTGAATTGAAATTTTCCATGCTGTTCTATAAATATTGTTAGAATTCAAAGACATTCAGTGGCAGATCCAGGATTTCTGAAAAGGGGGGGGGGGGCACATGTGTATTAGCCAAACGACTTTGCCAATTTTGGTGCTAAATCTGGATTTTTACTAGTAAATTTGTGACCAAAATCCGCCACTGACATTGCTAGTTTTTAATATCTTTTTCAGTGTAGTAGTATTCATCAACAAAATATAAGTGCCAGGTGCAATTTTGTGAAAGTTACAGATGACTGTCAGATAGATGAGGGCTTCATTGACTATACAACATTTGTTTATTGCCAGTTTGGCCATAATCTTGTTCCACTGGCTCTTATTATTCTGGTGAGTTTATTTTAACTGAAGAAATGTGATGTGACAGACTTGGACATAAGCTCAGATAGCACAGCTCTGAGAACCTCGATCTGCATGACAGGTGGAAGGATGTGGGTTTGAATCCAAGTCTGGCCATCGCTTTTTAGCCTCGTCTGCCACAGTTTAACTATTATTGCTCTTGAATTATCTTCAATAAGGATATTATTTTCACATGATACAAGAGCATTACACCCCTATGAACTGTAGTAATAGCAGTCTTTCATACCTTATTATCTGCCCAGAATTCAGAGAGGACAAGAACTTTCAAATAAAGTCAGAAAAAATCATGTCATACAGTGTGTGTATTTTGGAAAATGCCATTCATTGACGATGTTGCTACATGTATATTTAGCAATGCTGAAATGGTCCCAGCATCTTATTATGAATCTGTTATTAAAGAGAGACACTGCATTCAACCAGTAATCTAAAATGTGAAATATTAAATACTTACCACCTATTGCACAGCAAGTAAATAGAAAGAAAATGAGTGGAGCATGATGTTCGTCTACTTATGAAATGTTTTGTTTGGTCTGTTTGATTTCATATTTGCCCTTGGCAGGCAGCATTCTTATGATATCCAGTTCAATGAAGTGCATCTGTTATTTGCTGTTGTGATTCATAAATATACATGTACTTTAATTAATGTCTACAGTCTACTTCATCACCAATGGAAACCAAATTTACATGTGCAGTATGAAATTTCAAAATTCTGTTCAGTTCTTTTACTTTTTTTAACTTAGCATTTGAATTTTTAGTGTTGATTAAGATCAAAACCACAGGATTGAAACATCTTCTGTGATTATTTCATCGTTTTTTGTACTTATATAAATATTTTCTCAATATCATTTTTCACCTTTTTGTATTTTTTTGTTTTTGATGGGATATGCAGCCTTGTGAATTAAATGTGCTTCATATGTAAGAACTATATAAGACCAGTATTTACTACTTGCCTTACTTAAATAAATTCATCCTTGGTAGCAGTTTTCCTCACTGGGAAGCAGAGGGCTGTGACATTGACTTGAAGTCATACCTCATATGTCAAGGTCACTATGGGCAGTTGATGAAATTTTGGTCTGGTGTTTAATTTCTACATGTCTCATAATTGGAATGATACTTGTTAGAATTTATGTTGAAACCAAGTGACAGGTGACTACCATGCTACATTGGGATCGCTGTTGGAAGCTGTTTTTCAGCACTTACAATAAATGTTGCATGGACAAATAATATATACAGTGCATTAACTTTGAACAAAATTCAGTTTTCATGTTTCTTTGACAAATAGTTAAATGTAAATTACATTCACATATTTAAGACTCTTAACCTTTCATTTCAGTTTGTTTGGTGGCTTTTCCTTTTCATTGGTTTAGCTGTTACAGCTGATGATTTGTAAGTTACCTTCATAAACATGATTATAATAAGTTTTTTTCATTTAACTTTTGTTGGAAATACAATCAGATCCAGATTTTGATGCTGAAATTGCCTGAATTTAAACATTGCTGATGCATTGATCACTGACTCAATTTTAAAAGCAATACAGCTAGGGTACACTAGTATCACATACATATTTTCATTCTATGAAATTAAGATTTTTATTTGAATAAGTTGGTAAAATATTGAGAACTATGTAAACCTTTACATACTAGGATACTACGAATTTGTTTATGATGGAAAGTAAAGTTAAAGCACTACCTTTTTGCTTAAGATATGTTCTTACATATCATATACAATTTTACCATATTTTCATATATTTTAACTTCATCTTTGCAACCACTAAATGAATTTTGATGAAACTTGAAAAGGGTGAAGTATTAAGAGTCCCCTAATTGTGTTGTTCTAGGCTAGATCTTTCAGGGGATGGATGCTGGCAGGGTAATATAAACAAAGAGCACCCTAAGTTGACAAACTTTTTAAGACTCATGAATCTACAAAAAAAAAAAAGATAAGTTCTTGGTTTCAGTTCTTATAAGAAATTAAAAATTTTAATAGTTTTTTTCAGAGTTTAAATGAGTTTTTGCTTTTCATATTTTCAGGTAATTTTTATGAATTTTTCTCATTGAAAAATTCTTATAATGCATTTCTTTCGTGTTTTTAATTTTTTTAAGGGAAATATATGTTAAGAACTGCATGAATTACAAATCTTAATTGATTTGTTAAAGAAATGATGTAAACTTTTCCAGTTATATATATATATATATATATAGTTTAATAGACATCTTCTTCACATCTTATTGAAATATTTTGAAGAAATCTAGCAAACAAGTTGTCAAGGTCCACTACAATTGCCCTGGCCATAGGCATGGCTAGGACATTAAGTGCTTATTTTATCCATCCTTCTGTAAAATTTGTCATTACGTCCTTTTGCCACAAAGTTGGTTTCTAGTTGATATAAAGTGTTCCTTGAATTCTGTCCAAATGAAATTTGGATGTATGGTTACTTTTAGTAAACAGAAGATGTCTTTTGATTTTGGGGTCAATAGGTCAAAGGTCAAAGCCACTACTGATTAAAATAGATTGCAATTATTGGTATACATATGATAAATAAAATACCATGTGTCCTGTAGAAACCAAATATGGATTTATTGATTCTTAACAAAAAGGGAAGATGCCAATTAATTTGAGGTCAATATGTCAAAAGTCAAGGTCAACACTGGTAAAAATAGATTGCAAATATTGGTATCCAAATGGTGAATTAAGTGCCATTCAACCTATAAAAATTGTGTTTTAGTTATATTCTAGGTAGTCCTCCTGATAGATAGATTCATAACAAGACAAAGTAAACCCTCTAGGGTACCTTCCTTAGTGAAGAGAAAATCCCAATTTAGAAACTGAATAGAATGAAAACACATATCAAAATATTTGATGTCGTTTTGAGTAGAATCTGAAGTGAACGTTTTACTTAAGAAAAAATTCTGATGCCTTTTTATTTTTTCCATGTGCTCAAGGTGCTCATTTGAGTGATATAGGCTCACCTCAGTTCTTCTCTTAGACACTGTATACAGTCAAACCTGCTTTAAAACCATATGTGTGTTGAACAACACCTGTCTTAACCACCACTCTTACTTCCTAACTACTAATTGTTTATTCAAATCAGCCTTTATTAAGAGGTCATGTCTGCCTTAAGTTGCCACTTTTACACCTTCCTTATGTTGGTCTCTTGAAGTCCTCGATCTCTTTGGTTTAGTCTTGTGCATCAGTTTTATTAACAGGTCTTTGAACATATTGTTATCGATGAGTTTATCATTAACCACAGTGATGGTGGGGGAAAATACAAATACAGGAATTGACCAAAGTATGAATATAAAGTGTCGTACTCAAAATAAAAAATGTAGACAGTATTTTATAGGATGTCACTCACCATACTATCATCAGGGCATCAGTGTTTATTAAACCCATTTTATGCTTTCTCTTCAGTTTCTGTCCAGCACTAGCTGTGATATCAAAAACCCTTCGGCTGAGTCATAACATTGCTGTATCCTTTTACTTAATTTACGAAGAAGTATCCAGATTTTGATTCCCTGTTAAACACAGTTACACTAGCCCATGTAAATATGATAGTCCAGAATGGTGAAGATGTAGTTGTATTGTACAAGGATGTTAATCGCACCCTTTATAATGGGTAATCTGCTGGAATTCTTTGACCTTTCAGAAACAAACTAACTACATACTCTGATACCAGCTAGTGCAAGGTATACTATCAGAGTTTGTTTAATAAATGCAAGTTAGTTTACCTGAAGTGAGTGGTTACATAGTAAAAGGGGCTTAGTTGTCTCTGAGAAATTCAGAAATGTGTTGTGATTTTTTTTCATTTTCAAATGTTAATAATATTCTTCACAGGCTAAGAGATATACAAATAGTAAAGAAGTTCTGTGTGTGAGTAACATATTTTTGTATATCAGACTCAAATTTCATCCCATTTGCACAAGCTTTTCATATTTGCCGTTGAAACCACATTCAAAAAGAATTTTATTTGATTTCAGTTAAAAAGGTTGTAATTAGATGATTGTTTGATTTTGAACTTTTTCCTCTTTAGTACCTCAACACAATGTACTGTACTTCTAGTCAAAGGATTAGTTATAATGACCTGTACTTGATGTATTGATCATGGCTGTAATATTAGATATTAACTCAAGGCTGCATACCTATAAATATTGTAACAAACAGGGTGAAAAACTTTTGATCATACTTTGAACTCATAATCCTGTTCATCCCAAGCCGATGCTGCACTATAAGAGCAGTCTGAGCCGATAACCGAGTCTACCACATTCCTCCCCAGCCAGTTGGAGGTTTCCCTCAAATCTCACAAATCCAAGTCCTCCTTTTAACATGGTTCTCATACAAACACTGAATATTGATACTGATTTTGACCGGTCTTTTTCAAATTTACGCGCTCCTCGTAGCATCTGTGTAAACTAAATGACCCACTCTGTTTAAACGTGAATATATCAACAAATAAATGAATAACGTTCAAGGTTCAAGATTTAATTGCATGTGTGCATTTCTTTTCAAACTTGTGACAATCTGCAATGAAACAATGAGATGCTTTATTATCTATTTCTATGCCTCGCCCTAGGCATGATGAGTCGCAATTTGTGTTTGTCTGTCTTACTGTCTTTCCGTCATTCTGTCATCCCGTCTTTTGTCACACAGTTGGCTTCTGGACAATAACTAAAGTACGTGCATCGTATCCAAACAAATTTGGATATGTGGATATTCATATATTGATGCTTTTTAGCTCACCTGAGCCAAAGGCTCAAGTGAGCTATAGTCATAGTGCGCCGTCCGTCGTCGTCTTTGTTTTCGTGCATTGTATCCAAACAAATTCGGATATGTGGATATTCATATATTGATGCTTTTTAGCTCACCTGAGCCAAAGGCTCAAGTGAGCTATAGTCATAGTGCGCCGTCCGTCATCCGTCATCGTTGTCGTCGTCTGTCGTTAACTTTTTCACATTTTCAACTTCTTCTCTAGAACTACATTGCAGATTTGGATCAAACTTTGTGTAAATGATGTACTCAAGGTCCCCTACTAAAATTGTGTTCGGGATCCAGATTCCCTCAGGGGTGGATCCAGGGCTGGGCCAAAAGTGCCCAAAAGGGTACCCCTCTTCAAACATCTTCTTCTCCAGAACCAGTACATAAATGGGGAAACAAATTGCATTTCAACAATTTATAAAGATGGGTTATTAAAAGTTGTGTTCGGGGTTAAGATCCATCAAATAGAAATTTACGCTTTTTTGACGTGTTTCTGGACTTAGTCATTTCAATGAAGAAAAGTGTCATGTTTTTCAGTTGATTGATATTGATGATTTCTTAATGACTATTTTGATCATAATTGTGGTAAGGAATATTATTGTGAAAGAATTTTGTCATTATCTCAATTTTTGGATTTTTTATGAATTTTTTAAGACTTCCAAAAAAAAAAGGGGGGGGGGGGGTTGGCCATTTTTCACATTTTCAACTTTTTCTACAAAATCACAACAAAGATTTTAATGAAACATGGAATACATGAAGTACTAAAAGTACTCTATCAATATGGTGAATTTCATCCAAATTGGTTAACAGATAATGCCACCATGTCTAAAAGTAGGTCTCACAATGGTACATATACCACTTGGTAATTGAAATATGGAGAGTAGTGGTTCAAATCCAGCTGTGGTCAAAATTTTTTTTTTTTTACACATCTAAATAAGTTTTTAGATGTTTCTCAACAGTCAATATATGAAATTAGGCAATTTTAAGTTTAAGACTTCCAAAAAAAAGGGGGGGGGGGTGGTTGGCCATTTTTCACATTTTCAACTTTTTCTACAAAACTGTTCAAAGGATTTTAATAAATCTTGGTAGAAATAAGTCACTTATGATCCTCTTCAAATTCTGTTGTTTTCGTCCAGACCTCTTTTCAGGTGGCGCCACCATAGTCAAAAGTAGGTCACAAAAGAGTTCCCTCCTTTAACAATATTCTTTTTCATACGGGCTATATACAGAGACAAACAGAGTGCATAAAAATGATCTAGAGGGATGAGTGAAGACGTATTGTCATTTTGGTTCCCTTCCAAAATCAAATTTTAGAATTTTTTTTTGACATTTCTTTGGACTTGGTGATTCAATGCAGAAAAGTGTCATATTTCCTAGTTAATTGATAATGATGATTTCTTATGGGTTATAGTGATCATAATTATGGTAAGGATTGTTACTTTGAAAGAATTTTGTCAATATCTCAATTTTTGGATTTTCTATGAATTTTTCAAGACTTCCAAATGAGGGTGTATAGGAACAATTCAATCAGATTTTTCACTTCTGCTGTTATACCACATGAAAGATTTTAATGAAACATGGAATACATGAAGTACTAAAGGTCCTCTATCAATTTGGTAAATTTCATCCAAATTGGTTAACAGATAATGCCACCATGTCTAAAAAGTAGGTCTCACAATGATACATATACCACTTGGTAATTGAAATATGGAGAGTAGTGGTTCAAATCCAGCTGTGGTCAAAATTTTCTTTTCATTTCTTTACACATCTAAATAAGTTTTTAGATGTTTCTCAACACTCATCATATGAAATTAGGCAATTTTAAGCTAGATCTGGACAATATTTGAAACAATTGTTGTTCATGACCCAGACTTGAAATCAGTCAACAAAAGGCCCCACCTAAAGAAAATGACTAACTTGTTGCTCTGAATGACATCTTGCAGAGACAAAGAAAATGCTTAATATCAAAATCACCTGAATGGATGTGCAAAAAAGTGTTGTTTTTTATTCTAGCCTGAAATAAAATTTGACATATTTTCAACATCTGTGTTGACTTAGTCACATTGATTAATGCAAAAATAAATGAATTCTTCCTTCATGCATGACTGATCATCTAGGTACTCAGGTGAGCGATATAGTCCCACTTGGGCCTCTTGTTAAAAAAGGGAAGATACCTTTCAACTTTTGCGTCAATAGGTGAGAAGTCAAGGTTACCACCTGTAAAATACATTGTAATTACTGATTTCCAGTTGATAAATTAACAGCTATGCATCCTTTACAAACTGCATTTGGATATATTAAATCTTGTCAAAAAGAGAGGATGCCTGTTGGTTTAGGGGTCAATAGGTCAAGATAATGGTCACCACTGGTAATATTTGACAGGAGTAATGACTAAGGGTGACACGTGTAGACTTGTATAAAAATTCTAAACGTATAAACGACATATTATGCATACCTTTATAAAGTACCTTGTTCAAGGGGTGAAGTGTTCAATACAATATCTATCCCAAGTCAGCGAAACCAGTACATAACATATGTACTGGTCAAGAACCAGCTCTGGACTAAGACCGGTTACCGTCTAATGCGTTATTGTGTGTATCTAAATCATGAACTGCCGAAATTTTTGTATGTAACGGTAGATGCCCTCTATATTGCTGACAGTCATATAAAACAGCTCGTAAATTCATGTTTCAATTGTCAAAATAAAGTAGTAGCCGGGAAGTGGTCTTTGCCGGTAATTTGTCCTTTACGCAAATTCCATGTGATCAGAGCGTATGCTTTTTACGGCCGTTTGCACTATAACCGAACTAACAGTAGCCTTCTGACGCTGTTATCAAATCAATCATCTTTGGCAAATGTCTTCAACAGGAAGAGAAGTCAGACACATACATATGATAATCCTATCGCAAAATCGAAAAATAAAACGAGAGCCTTTATCGTCAAACATTTCTTCGATTCCGCCTCTTCCGACTCTCTGATCCCGAGTAATGGACATGCACTTAGCGGAACGTGGTACAAGCCATGTCCAGCTTTTCTCGAATATTTTACACATACAAATTTATTTTTGACATAAACTTTTGTCTGTCATTGTCATTGAAAACGGAAGTAAATGATCTGTAATTCGTCTATTCAGTACAAGCAAATGTACCAAACCATACAAGTACCACTTTAATACCAGTTGCCATTTTTGATTGATATATTCACCAAACGTTAATTGTAATGACTCATGAAACTTTCCAAAGCTATTTGAAGACTCTTTAACTAAGTCCAGGGAGTAACTTTTCTTGCCTTTGGAAATGGAGCCCCTGATATATTCTCTGCTATAGCTGCGATTGGAAATGCGAAGAATGGCGAGGCAGGACTGGCATTTGGAGCATTATTCGGTAAGTGCAGAATTTTCAACCAACCGGAAAAAGTTCATTCAAATTGAGCGAAACAGAAAGAGGAGAACACCGTCTTAGAATTATTATCGTTTACAAAATGTTAAAGATGTTTTGCTCTATTTGTTGCTGTTTATTGTAGATGGTACTTGCAACTTTGTCATATAAGGTATTTGAGTTCCTTTTTCCTTTCTTTTTCTTTTTCATGCTTTTTTTTTGTTCCGGTTAAAAAAAAATCGACATTCATTCACATCTTAGATTTGTATTAAAGGAATTACTTCGGGAAAATAGGAAAAATAAAACGCAAACATTTTAAAAGACTCCAGAAACCGATCAGAAGATTTTGTCCGTTGTTGTGCATTATCTGTTGTCTTTTTGTTATCGTTACGCCTACTGTAATTCTATCTGATCTTTCAGATTTCACTTGATTATGTATGAACCACTTAGTTTTCACACCAAAATTGCGTGTTCTAAAACGAGATTGATAATACCTGTGAAGCAAAGCGTAATTTATCAACATATAACCGGATAATTACATCAGAACATCACTGTAAATAACCTGGTTTCAAAATGAATTTATGCAAAATTTATTATATACATTGTAGGTGCTGGGGTTTTTGTGACTGCAGTGGTTGCTGGAACAATTGCCATCATTTGTCCATTTGACGCCATGCAGAGGCCATTCTTACGAGATATCGTATTTTATTTAGCCGCTGTGTTTTGGACCTTTGTGGTGATGTGGGATAAAGAGATTACTCAGATTGAGGCCATAGGTAGGTCAAAGTTCATTGACACGTTACTTTAGTGTATGAATTCATATTTGTTCTAGGATGGGACTATAGGTATCCACTGTGCCTGTCTGACTATCTGTCTTTCTGGTTTTTGGACTTTTCTTGTCAATGTTTATAGATATCAGGCTGAAACTTGGTAGCAAACGTCCCCATGAGGAATTACAGATCAAATCTTAGTTTGGTCACTGAAAGAAAGAAAGAAAAAAGTTATCAGCTCTAGATGATAGACATATTATAAAACTCTCAGGATGCCAGTCACACATTGGCTGTCACTGACCTACTTTTCTACCCAAAATGGATTTGTTGGGACTGATGGGGGACTTGTATTGCTTATCAATACTATCAGATTGCTTGTTAATACTGATATAATCAAAGTTTATTTATTGCATCGTAATAGTTTGTCATGGAAAAGATGGGTTTGGAAACTTTTCTTATTGACAACCAAATCACACAACTGGAATGATTGATATTTTCTCAGGATAATAATGACGGCAAATGCCTAACCCACTGAACAAGAATTTCTAGCCATGCAAATGGTCAAACCGCAACAATGATGAGTTTATACATGCCAATAGGTAGTGTGAACCAGCTTAGAAATACATGGACGGCTCCGTTGGACGCCTTTTGCATTTTGTAGACTCCAAGTAATTAAATAGTTGCATTTTCGCTTTTCAATATAGGTTGATAGAATTTGAAGAGATAAATGCCAGATTTTGGCTGTTAATATCATATTTATCATCAATATCAGCGCTAATATCATATCATCATCATCATACACAGACTAGATATACCTATAAGTTATCACTATAGAAAAATGATTTTTATGAAATATTGATGAAAGTTACTCAAAACAGATGATTTTATTTTGAAAACCGTCTTTGAGCTATCCTTTGAATCATCTAATGTAGAGTCTTTTTGTGGGTAATTTCTGATCAACCAAATTAAGAATTTACTTGAGACTTTGCACTTCAATTGTGTTTGGTTGATGCAGGATATTGTAAATGAAAAATTGTTTGTTTTTTTTTCAAACAACGTTTGATACATTTTTAATTATCACCTAATGGACTAAATGTAACACATGTGTGTAGAAATACCTGACACATATATACTCAGGGACTTTAAAACGCCTTTATGGTTTTTTCATAAATGTTTTGAAAATAAATCGATTTAAATATCTGCTTGACATTGTGTGATTGCGGTAACTTTCGTGCTGATGACGAGACAAATCACTCAACCATAACGTAATACTGCCCACCCGTGCGCTTTTCAAAAAGCACTCGACCATGTGCTCTACATTGAATCATTTTCTTCAGAAATAATGTATACTGGTACATGTACCTAGTGCCTTTATCTATCCTGATTTCAAACGTTGCTTCAGTACAACTAACGCGTGAAATGCCGAGACTGTCTGAGCAATAGAGTTATGCTGTTCTTGGCCTTGTAGACGCGTAAATCAAGGTATCATCGTAGGACGATTCAACGTCCATTTGTGTACAATCATGAGACTTCAGATACGGAAGTATCGAACCACAGGATGTATTAAGGATCGTCCTCGAAGTGGTCAACCACGCGTAACGAGAAGGCGTCATGACGTTGTCATCTACATGACAGGTTTGCGACAGCCGTAAGCACGTCAAGATAAGTGATAGGTCGTCACGGTAGGCAAATCCACCCCAGGACAGTACGCCGATTATTGAAAGAGCAAGGTTTGCTTTGCCGTCGCCCATTGAAATGCTTGATCCCAACTACTCGCCGGCGAAGAAATCGTCTGACCTGGTCCCGGAACATGCTTGCTAATCGACGTAATTGGCATGACGTAGTGTTCAGCGACGAATCAAGATTCAATTTGTCAATGGCTGACGGAAGACATGGTTTGGGTAGCCATCAATCAACATTTCAAGTCATCACTGGTTATTTTGAGGAACACTTTTACCGCGAGGCGCTACATCGTTTTACAGCTTGAGCTCCTTCCATTAATTCAACGTCATCAAACTGTCAACAATCCGTTGATGTTTCAATAAGACAACGCACGTCCGCCCACGGCTAGAGTCACCTCAAACTTTCTAAACATCCAGGGAATTAATGTAATGGATTTCCCAGCACGTTCACCCGACCTCAATCCTATAGAGCACATGTGGGATGAGTTAGGGAGACGCTTACGTAAACGTCGCCGTCAACCAAGAACTGTGGATGAGTTGGCACGTGCTCTTCAAGAAGAGTGGAATAATATTCCTATGCGAAAAATTCGAACTTTATGTCAATCCATGCCGTCCAGATTGCCTGCATGCGTTAAAGCAAATGGGGATAGGGGCATACTCGTTACTAAACAAAACACATGAAATTTTGGACGTGGTATACATAACTGATGTAATCAAATCATTTTTAAGGACAGATCCCGGTTATTCAATTTTCAGATATCATTCTATCAATTTTGAGGTGCTGTATTAAACTTGAGCATTATTGAGTTTCATTGTAACCTTTGATATGGCTACCAATAAACATTTTGAGATTTTCCAACTTCCTGATTTGACAGAACATGGAATTTCTTCATTGCTTCATATAGGCAGAAATACACAATTCACAATAAAAAAATTTCTAGCAGATATTTTCTGTTCAGAATTCAAATACAAGATCTCTGAAATACATATTTCTAAATAAAGACAGGAACTTGGGACCTTTCCCTTGTACCTTTTATGAAATTGGCACTGGGAAAGTGATACTTGTATTTATTCTGTAAACCATCAATAAGAGTTATCTCTCTTGATGATATAGTCTTGCCAGCACAACGCTCGGTACCTACAATATGCATTGCAGTCTTTGCAAAAACGCATAAAAGAGTATGCATGAAGAATATAAAATACCTATTAGGCAATTCCAAGAAAATGATTGGAAATATTTGCCTCACTTTCTTCTTCAGATTCCCTTTGAACAGGGGTTTCAATTGATTTATTTCCTTTCCTTGGAGAATTATAATGACTACTCAGGTTATGAATCCTGATTTATATGAGCATTGAAGTGAGACTAACAATGTGATTGACGCAAGTGTTATTATGCCTTTTGCCGCGGGCAAAGAAAAGTACGGAGACAAAACGGAATTTCTGCCGGTTATCGTACACGAACGGTGTGGAACTCTTCAACGCGGAGATATAGAAAATTTGACTCCCGCTTCTGTCCTTAAAAAGAAACATGTGATAGTATCAATCATATTGTCAAATATAATTCATATTTTCGAAATAAATCAAGTTTGATGCAGTTATTTACCTTAGTTGTTGATTAAACTATAATGATATTAGATGGGCGTTTTAAAAGTCCCTGAGTATATTTATTAACAAATCAATCTTAGAAGGAAGAAAGATAAAATTATTGACTCAGCCGTATGACAGAAGTCACCACGGAAATATACAGTATGTAATGCGATGATATGAAAAAAGCACATAAGGGCATCACAAAAATATTCAATAATAGTGGAGTTATGATATCAACTTAGGACGGTCATTTGATATGACAATAGCCAATAAGTGGTATGGTTAACGGGTTTTCGGGCCCACCTTCCCACTCACAAGAAAGAAAGGAGATTTCTTGTGTTTACATACAATGTATAACAAATCGTCGATTAAGTGATTATAAGCTTGCTGTTGAAACTTGAATGTATACCAACATATTTTCACCAAAATGGCAATATTTCTTATGTAATTGAGAAGACGAATTTAATTTTATCTTGAAATTTCGTTGGCATAGGGTATTTGTATATACACTGTGCTTTAAAGCTATATGAGCCAAATATTTGCACAGCATAAGTTTAGAAAAATTAGATCTATGTGAAAAACGAAGAAGTACCGAAGGGTAAACCATATCTCATAGTCCATGAAATGAAAGGACAGTATTGTGAATAGTGTCATATTCAGACAAATGCGAACTCCAATAAAATCGAGGTGAAACCACGTGCCCGGAAGGAGTAAGCGTCCCCTGCTTGCAGAAACACCCGTCGTAAAAGTCCTACAACAACCTTTCAAGTCGAGGAGGCAAACACATAAATACACACACGAACACACAAAGGAGACAAGAACACGAAGTCAGATTTTCCATTTAAGGCAAGAAAAGCTGCCAAAGTGACATTCTGGTGTCGGAAGCGCACGTGAACAAATGTCCGCATCTATACATGCACACTACGTCAAATAAAGCACAGTCAAAAAGTAACGAGGGTTATTTTGTATGTTCAGGTCCCAAAATCGATTAACACTCTTGAAAGAGGAATCTGAAATTGCACTAGATCCCTATATCGACCATAGAACCTCCTCAGTGACAATTTCAGACGTTCCTCAATATATCCTTGTGAGAGTAGTTTCGTGGCAAGAAGCCTCGCTCTCAGGACGAAATTTTCGTATTCAGAGCATGCCCTGGCATAGCGTATAAGTTGTGAAATGAAGACGCCATATGCGGGAGAGGAAGGTTTGTTGCTACTCAATTGAAATCGTCACGTTTGTCATAGAGAGAGGTTACTAATGAACCATCGTCACTAATGGATAGGAATATATCGAGGTATGAAACCGAAGATGCGCTCTCTGTTGTATCTTTTATTTCGAGTTCCTTTGGATATATTATGTTGAGGTGATCCTTAAATACAGGGTTGTTAATCGACAAAAGTTAGATCTATGTCAAAGTTATTTCCACTGAAAGAAATATAAAACAATAAAGGTTATGTATTAGTAACTTATACGATGTTATACAAAAGTATAGTTTAGAAAATTGTGGTAAATATTGAATACACGTGGGAAGTAATTATTCATGGACGCACCATGCATACAATAAGTACATTGAATAACATGGATGAAATATCAAAACGAATGCGCGGCGTTCATAGGAGTAGGCTTCACCGCTGAAACATGTATTTTAAGGAATACACAGATTCAGTATTCAGCGTAGAAAGTGATATTTAGCGGACTTTTGATCGTTATGCTTATGTCATGATATAATGTCCGACCTTTTCAACCTGCATGGCGTCATCAAAGTCGTAAGTTACTCTAAAGTGCTGGACATTCAGTGAAAGTGGATCGGTTTATTTAAGGGTTATTAGAATGAAAAGTCATAGTGGCATTTTCTTTTTTCAAAAGTTATGACATCATAGTGGTATTTTATTTTTTTAAGGTTCGGGTCATACAACTAATATCTTGCAAAACATTACTGAATGGCTCAATTTAGAAAATACATGTAGGATGCTATGGAAACTAGGGAATTGTTGTTAGCTTAACCAGCGGGAAAAGTTTCGAACAACTGGCTCCTGGACGTCATTTAATTTCCTGCAGCTAATGACTGCTAACCCCATTAACCTATCATACAAAAGTGAAAGGCAGTGTAGTAAAACAAAGAGCGTACATAAAACAGAATTTATTTTGGAAGTTATTAGAATGCGAAGTCACCCGGAATTTGTCCATGTATCCTCCTCATTAGCTTATAAGTATATGCAGGACCTACATTTGTACTCTCCGTATTGCAGAACTACATGTATTTAGACAAAAGTTTATACTCCGGCAATAATACGCTGCCTTGTGACCTAAAAGTTTATTTCATAGATAAAAATATGCCTTAGACTTACCGATATCACAGCATGCACACAGTTCAATTTCGGAATATTCATGAATATTCATAACCACAACGACATGGCATGTATAAATTACGGTTTGGAGAGAGACTGTATTTTTGAGGAGGGGATTTAACGATACAGAAACATGGGTTTGCTCGATATGTATAGTGTTAAATCGATGTACATTTTGTATTCTATTTAAGATTGCGAAAATATAACTGAATGGCTCAATTTTGGTCATTTATGTAGGATGCCATAGAAACTAGAGAATTGTTGTTGTAAATATTAATTATCGAGTTTTATCCTCCGCACGTCATATATGCATTATGTTGATTATTTTTTGTATTATTTCATGGACAATCTATTTTGCTTTTTGAACTTGTTCTTTGGAAAAGGATGGGTTTCACAGGGAAGCGAAAAAGGTAAACAGTACGTAATGGCATATGAAAAATATATAACGAAACAGACACCTACTTTAGATCTCAATGGCGAATATCCGCCTGTAACGAGGGTATGAATAAGAATAATAAAAAGAGTAAGAATGATGAAATATAGGTGAAAGTTACTCAAGAAAGATAATTTCATTGTTAAAAACCCTCTATCAGCAAGTCTTTGAATTATATAAAGAAGAACCTTTTTGGCCGGATGGCAAAGCTATTCCGGGCTATAGATTGGCGACGTCCGTCAGTCCGGTTGTATGTCCATCAACATTTTGGTGAGATTTTGGTTGAAGCAAATTCTCAGTAATTTATAATTAGAAGAGTATAAAAAATACTTGACACATAGGTTCCTTATGAGCTTTCAAAGAAAAAAGAGGAGTTACTGGCTCAGTTATGTGGCAGAAGTCACCATGGAGCTATACAATACATGAATATAAATAATATACTAGAACATATAACACATTACAAAAATATTTGATTATACTGCAATTACGATACCGACTTAGGACGGTCATTTAATTTGACAAAAGCCAAACAAATGGTGTGGTTAACCGGTTTACGGGCCCACCTTCTCACTCACCGTAACAGCAGAACAATCAAAGGACGTACATTTAAAAATTTATAAATAATTCTCCATGTAAAGAACAAGGGTCAACAGGTATCGCATATTGAGAGGTCATAAAAATATAAACACGTAAGGTAATGTAAAACACATAATGGTATAAAAATATATACGACATCAACATGATAAACCGTGCTCTGCCAGTCTGAAAGCGAGCTAAGACCCTAGATCTGTAGGAATCCCGACTAACAGTCAGAGGGGACGAGGTTCAGGACCATGTCTCCTCTAAAAGAGGTTTGGACAAGGCCCGTCATATAGTCCCCACCGCCCTGTTAGTCAGTGTGCAACGTCCAAGTAAAAGTCTGCATAAGGCTGTAGAGGGACCATATACAAGACCTATAGCCTTTTTGATGATCTCAATATCATATTGTTTATTTAGAAGACGTTTGACTATTTTATTACATGATAAAACAACGTTATCGGAGCCTTTTACTTTCCTTAGTTTATATACGAGATCACCGTAAAAATTAGGATGGGAAATTCCATTGGATACATACTGTTGAAAAGAAATATTTCCAAATTTAGATAGAAATTCTGAATAAGATCTGAAGAATTTGCCGACTGTTTTTCTTAGCTTGTGATATCTGTAACCCTGACTTAAAAGTTTAGTAGTAATTTGTAAATTTCGTTTATGAAAGTCCAAAACATCGGTGCAGCCTCTGACAAATCGAACTAATTGAGATATATAGATACCATATGATGAGAGTCGAGGGACATCGCCATCCAAGTAAGGTAAATTTACAATAGGAAATCCAAAATCCTCACGTTTATCATAAATATTAGTATATATTAGGTGGTTGATAATTTTGATGTTTAAATCTAAGAAAGGTGTAGATTTATCTCAAGTATTAGCTTTATTCAATGTGAGCTCTGGTGGATATATTTCTGATATAAATTGTTCGAATTCAGGGTTGTCAATAACCAAAATGTCATCCAGATTTCTGCAAGTATTATTAAATTTGTCAATGAGGTCAAAACGTTTTGATTTTTGAATAGAAACCATAAAATCCCTCTCATAACAATAAAGAAATAAATCTGCTATCAGAGGCGCGCAGTTAGTACCCATAGGAATCCCAACTATTTGTTGATATATCTTGCCATCAAATTGCACAAAAATATTATTCATGAGAAAGTTTAGTGCTTTACATAATTCCTTGCAAGTCCAGTATTTATATGAAGTATATTGTTTGTTGGAAAAGAAACCAGAGTTATTGGAAGTACATATGTACGTTTTAGATTCTCTGTGAAAACACCATTGTATAAGAGACAGCAACTTGCTTTTAATCAAATCATGAGGCAGAGATGTATAAAGTGTAGAAAAAACAAATGTAGAAATTTGAGTCGCTTTGAAATTTAGGAAAAAAGTTGGTCTACAACTTCATGAGAATTTTTAATCGACCAAAAGTAATTGATGTTACTATTATGAAATACGACATCACAATATTTGATAATATGATCTTTTATAGCAGTTAGAGCAGACGTAATATGCTTCGATAGTACCGTAGTAGAGCAGTGGCTAGAATTAGATATGAAACGTGATTTATATGGACTTTTATGTAGTTTTGGGAGCCAATATATGGTTGGTAGATCAGATTTATCAATTTTAATTTTGAAGTCGGACAAGCTCATGAGGTGATCGTGCAAGGTACTGTCTTTTGAGGTAGGACTTTCCACATATGTATGAGTGGAGTTTAATTCGCTTTTAAGTACTTCGATATAATATAGTTTTCAAACGACTATTATGTTATTACCTGCTTTATCTGCAGGAACAAAGACATAAGTCAGCTATCTTCTTTTTAATAGAATTTGCCGTCAATGCATTAGGCCGTAAAGTTCTTAATACGGATATCGACAATTCTTAAAATTTCGTATTTCCAATCATTAAGAGCATGAACCTTTACCTGTTCTTTTTTACACCAACGTTTACAATATGTCGTTAAAGCAACTTCTATAACGTCACGGCATTTATTGAAATCTATCCTGGACGGTAACCTATATTTAGGTCCTTTTCCAAAAAGGGTGCGCAATTTCTTGTCCGAAATACAGTTTAGGTCACCAGTAATAACATGACCTGCCGGTTTATAAACATATTTAGAATTTTCACAAGAAACATCAGGGTCTGAAACATCAGGGTGAGATGTAACTTTATTATAATTTAAAATAAGATTTCTTATAGGCTTTTTGTACTGGTAACAAGTAAGTGGAGGTTCTAAATTCTCAAAATATTGGGGGATTTTAGATGTGACTGTATGATCACGGAAAATATTAGAAATGTTAAGTAGATCGAAGCCTTTATTAATAAATCTAATTTTGAGAAATTGCTGCTTGGGTGGAAGAGACGGAATACGAAGAAAGAGTGTATTATATGAAAATAAAATAATCAAGTTGAGTTTATATCAATCAGAATTGCGTAAACTTCGAAGATCAGCTTCGTCCAGGATAGGTTTCAATTTATTTACCAGAATAGAGGATAGTGCATGCAAAAGTTCATGACGGCCATTATGTTTTGCGATAAATAGAAGATCGTTTAATGACCTATTTAAACGATTACGTTTTCTGATGTTACGATTACGGCGACGACCATGTGACCTACGTTTTCTAATAGTTTTATGTCTTAATGTAAAAATATTGATCTTATTCTGACGAGAAGAAATATTACCTTGTCGATATATTTGGTCGTTGAGACCGAGAGGGTACGGGGTTTGTAGTTGTTTAATCCAGTAGAGCTCGGTTTAACATCTGATTTCGTATCACGTGGTAATTTAGAGATATTTTCTACTGGAGTTATTTTCACATTGTAAATATTATGTTGGTATTTATTAAAGTGGTTATAAAGAAAATTCTGGTATTTACGTCGTGAATTATTACGAATTTTATAGGAATGATTCCGAAAACGTTGTTTCAAAGTTTGAGAAGTTTCCCCACATATTGAGCCCCACATCCTCTAGCTTCTCAAGTGATGACATATATAACATTGGCAGTATTTCAATCTATGTCTTTGTCTAATTTGGTGTTAAATGTATTTCCATTAACCGAAGATTCAATATTGGACTTGCAGCTTAAATGATGGCAAGTAAGACATTTTTTTTGGCGTTGCACTTATTAATCTTAGAATACCCTCTGCGTATAGAATTGACAGCTCTGTAAGAATTTATAGGTGTGAATGTTTTTGAAAATGAAAGAGAACGTTTAATAGGGAAACAGCAGCAATTTCTCAAAATTAAATTTATTAATAAAGGCTTCGATCTACTTAACATTTCTAATATTTTCCGTGATCATAGAGTCACATCTAAAATCCCCCAATATTTTGAGAATTTAGAACCTCCACTTATTTGTTACCAGTACAAAAAGCCTATAAGAAATCTTATTTTAAATTATAATAAAGTTACCTCTTACCCTGATGTTTCAGACTCTATTCCTTCGTCGTGTTCTTGTGAAAATTCTAAATATGTTTATAAACCGGTGACCTAAACTGTATTTCAGACAAGAAATTGCGCACCCTTTTTGGAAAAGGACCTGAATATAGGTTACCGTCCAGGATAGATTTCAATAAATGCCGTGACGTTATAGAAGATGCTTTAAGTACATATTGTAAACGTTGGTGTAAAAAAGAACAGGTAAAGGTTCATGCTCTTAATGATAGGAAATACGAGATTTTAAGAATTGTCGATATCCGTATTAAGAACTTTACGGAAAATCCGCATTTATTTCAACAGCCTAATACATTGACGGCAAATTCTATTAAAAAGAAGATAGCTGACTTACATGCTAAATATGTCTTTGTTCCTGCTGATAAAGCAGGTAATAACATAATAGTTGTTTGAAAACCATATTATATTGAAGTACTTAAAAACGAATTAAACTCCACTCATACATAAGTGGAAAGCCCTACCTCAAAATACAGCACCTTGCACGATCACCTCATGAGCATGTCCGACTTCAAAATTAAAATTGATAAATCTGATCTACCAACCATATATTGGCTCCCAAAACTACATAAAAGTCCATATAAATCACGTTTCATATCTAATTCTAGCCACTGCTCTACTACGGTACTATCGAAGCATATTACGTCTGCTCTAACTGCTATAAAAGATCATATTATCAAATATTGTGATGTCGTATTTCATAATAGTAACATCAATTACTTTTGGTCGATTAAAAATTCTCATGAAGTTGTAGACCAACTTCTTTCGCTAAATTTCAAAGCGACTCAAAATTCTACATTTGATTTTTCTACACTTTATACATCTCTGCCTCATGATTTGATTAAAAGCAAGTTGCTGTCTCTTATACAATGGTGTTTTCACAGAGAATCTAAAACTTACATATGTACTTCCAATAACTCCGGATTCTTTTCCAACAAACAATATACTTCATATAAATACTGGACTTGCAAGGAATTATGTAAATCACTAGATTTTCTCATGAATAATATTTTTGTGCAATTTGATGGCAAGATATATCAACAAATAGTTGGGATTCCTATGGGTACTAACTGCGCGCCTCTGATAGCGGATTTATTTCTTAATTGTTATGAGAGGGATTTTATGGTTTCTATTCAAAAATCAAAACGTTTTGACCTCATTGACAAATTTAGTAATACTTGCAGATATTTGGTTGACATTTTGGTTATCGACAACCCTGAATTCGAACAATTTATATCAGAAATATATCCACCAGAGCTCACATTGAATAAAGCTAATACTTGAGATAAATCTACACCCTTCTTAGATTTAAACATCAAAATTATCAACCACCTAATATATACTAATATTTATGATAAACGTGAGGATTATGGATTTCCTATTGTAAATTTACCTTACTTAGGAGGCCATTGTCCCTCGACTCCCATCATATGGTATCTATATATCTCAATTAGTTCGATTTGTCAGAGGCTGCACCGATGTTTTGGACTTTCATAAACGAAATTTACAAATTACTACTAAACTTTTAAGTCAGGGTTACAGATATCACAAGCTAAGAAAAACAGTCGGCAAATTCTTCAGATCTTATTCAGAACTTCTATCTAAATTTTGAAATATTTCTTTTCAACAGTATGTATCCAATGGAATTTCCCATCCTAATTTTTACGGTGATCTCGTATATAAACTAAGGAAAGTAAAAGGCTCCGATAACGTTATTTTATCATGTAATAAAATAGTCAAACGTCTTCTAAATAGACAATATGATATTGAGATCATCAAAAAGACTATAGGTCTTGTATATGGCCCCTCTACAGCCTTATGCAGACTTTTACTTGAACGTTGAACGCTAACTAACAGGGCGGCGGGGACTATATGACGGGCCTTGTCCAAACCTATTTCAGAGGAGACATGTCCTGAACCTCGTCCCCTCTGACTGTTAGTCGGGACTCCTACAGATCTAGGGTCTTAGCTCGCTTTCAGTCTGGCAGAGCACGGTTTATCATGTTGATGTCGCATATATTTTTATACCATTATGTGTTTTACAATACCTTACGTGTTTATATTTTTATGACCTCTCAATAAGCGATACCTATTGACCCTTGTTCTTTACATGGAGGATTATTTATAAATTTTTAAATGTACGTCCTTTGATTGTTCTGCTGTTACGGTGAGTGAGAAGGTGGGCCCGTAAACCGGTTAACCACACCATTTGTTTGGCTTTTGTCAAATTAAATGACCGTCCTAAGTCGGTATCGTAATTGCACTACAATCAAATATTTTTGTCATGTGTTATATGTTCTAGTATATTATTTATATTCATGTATTGTATAGCTCCATGGTGACTTCTGCCACATAACTGAGCCAGTAACTCCTCTGTTTTCTTTCGACAACTTATGTCTCTTCAGTGATGCTCGCGGCCAAAAGAAATTCCAACATCTTGATGATCTCTTTTTCTGTATACTTGCTGCTGGAATCATTGTTGCTTTACAAAATATGTGTCGTCGTGACGTATAACGAGATACTTATACCTGCTAATTCCTTTTTTGTTAAATAAGGCGTTTTGAATAATTGATGTTTTTGATGAGGAATGGTTGTATAAAGAGTCGAAAAGTCAAAAGATTTGATGCTGGTGACATTATTGAAAATAGGAGATTTTAAGTGTTCCAGAAGTTCCTTGGAGTTCTTTAGGATCCGTATCTGATTGATTCCATTTCTCGAGTAAGCAGTGTAGCAGTATTTCTGAAGACCATGTTTGGTTCTGTTAGAATTTTGGTGAGTAACATGGAAAGAGGCTTGGTGGAAAATTTGGAAGATCCAGTTATAAATCGATGCTTATATGGAGTTTTATGCATCTTTAGAATCCAAAAAAGGTATGGTAGCTTGAGATCAGATTCATTTGTAGTAATACCGAATGAACTGAGAACTGACTTGTGATTATCCAATACCTCAGAAGGAGACAGATTTGTAACAGTGTAAGTTGGATTACCAGGCGTTAAATGAAGACCAAGCTCTTATATAAGACATTTAATATAATATGCCTTACATACGAATGTGTAATTGTTAGCTGCCTTGTCAGCAAGAACAATAATGAAATTTTCATGAAGTCGGGAAAGTTCTCTAACGACATTGGCGTCACGGAATATAGAATTGTATTTGTTCTTAAAAAATGAGAAAGTCTTCGAACTCTTATCTTAAGCTGACTTCTGATCGACTTCAGCCATTCGGAAAGAGTGTCTAATTCATTCATCTCTCTCTCTCTTGGCCGAACGTCTGGCATACTCTTCACATGAATTCATAATAATATCAAAATTTTGACGCCATGTAAATGACTGTGGCTCTCTATATTTTATGCCTTTACTTAAAAGATCTCTAAGTTTTTCATTGCGAACAATATGGAAATATGTCACAACATGACCACATGGATTATATTTAAACTCAGAAGAGGCACATGAACACTCTATAGGGTTATGAAAGTCTTTCAGGTCTACACATTTCAAATATTGTTTATACTTAAAGATTTTGGAAGCAACTGTTGGTGTATATTTATAGGAAATACAGGGCGACTCCCTCATTTTGAAGTATGGAGGAATATCATCTTTAACTGACTTATAATTTCAATTGTTACTTAAATTAAGAGCGTCAATTCCCTTATTTGCAAAAAATACTTTAAAAAAGAGGCGCTTCTCGTTACCATCTACAGGTTTGTCTCAGTGGACGGCTTGAAATAGTCTGTTACTGGAAATGTCTAAGATAATACCTTGGAGTCGATATTGTGGAGTGCCAGATTCGGTAAAATGTAAGTTTCGTGTGGATTCGTACAACTCATGTAGCTTTTGTAAAGGTAGTGGATACAGCTTAGTACGAATATAATGAGAACCTAAAATTTGATTGATAAATGGTAGAAAGCCTCGAAGGACATGTTATGGATCTAAGGTCTATTGTATTTTCGTTTACCATGACTTCGACGTCTTCTAGGGGTATTATCAAACAAACGCATGACACTTACTGACCGACATCCAGGACTTCTTTTTTGATCTATGAAATAAACATTTAGGTCAGAAGGCAGCGTATTAGTGTCGGAGTATATTCTTTTGTCTAAATAGTACTGCAATACGAAGAGTACAAATGTAGGTCCTGCATATATTTACAAGCTAATGAGAAGGGTTCCGTGTTGAATTTGCATTCTAACGGGATAGACAACTACCAAAGTAAATTCTGTTTTGTGTATGCTCTATGTTTTACTACACTACTTTTCCCCCTTTGTAGAATCGGTAAAAGGGGTTCGCCGTAATTAACTGCAGTGCTGTCTTAAAGGCAGGAAATAAAATGGCGTCCAGAAAAATAAAATGTTGCTATGACGTCATAAATTATCATTCTAATAACCATTAAAAACACCGATCCACTTTCATCGAATGTCAGGTACTTAAGCGTAACTTACGACTTTGATGACGTCACGCAGGTTGAAAAAAGTCCGACTTTAGATTATGACTTAAATATAACGATCAAAAGTCCGCTAAATATCGCTTTCTACGCTGAAAATTGTGTCTGTGTATTTATTATCATACATGTTTCAGCGGTGAACCCTACTCCTTTGAACGCAGCGCATTCCTTTTGATATTTCTTCCATGTTGTTCCGTGTATTTATTGTATGCATGGTGCGTCCATGCATATTTACTTTCCACGTGTATTCAATATTTCCCAGAATTTACAGTTATATACAAATGCCCTATACCTACGAAATTTGTTAACGATTTCTTTTTCGATTATCATTGATGCATTACATCAAAATAAAATGAAATGCGTCTTCAATGTCTTCTCAACCAGATAAGTAACATTATCCATTTTGCTAAAATATGTTGGTATACATTCAAGTTTCAACAGCAACCTTATAAGCACTTAATCGACAATGTGTTATATATTGTATGTAAACATAAAAAATCTACTTTCTGTCTTGTGAGTGGGAAGGTAGGCCCGAAAACCGGTTAACCATACCACCGATTGACTATTGTTATATCAAATGACCACCCTAAGTTGGTATCATAACTCCACTTTTATTGAATATTTTTGTGATGTCCGTATGTGTTGTTTTTTTTTTTCATATCATCACGTATATTTCCGTGGTGATATCTGTCATACGGCTGAGTCATTCATTTTATCTTTCTTCCTTCTAAGGTTGAATTGTTAATAGATATATGTGTCAGGTATCTGTATATACATGTGTTACATTTCGTCGAATAGGTGATAGTTAAAATGCATCAAACTATTTAAAAAAAAAAAGAAAAAAGAAAGAATTTTTCATTTACAATATCCTGCATCAACCAAACACCATTGAAGTGCAGGGTCTCAAGTAAATTCTTACTTTGGTTGATCAGAAATTACTGGCAAAAAGACTCTACATAAGTTGATTCAAAGGATTGCTCAAAGAAGGCTTTCAAATAAAATCATCTGTTTTGAGTAACTTAATCAATATTTCATAAATTCTTTTTTTTTTTTTTTGACTATGGTGATAACTTATAAGTATGATGATGATATGATATTAGCGCTGATATTGATGATAAATATGATATTAACAGTCAAAATCGGGCATTTATCTCTTTACACATTCAAATTCTAACAACCTATATTGAAAAGCGAAAATGCAACTATTAAATTACTTGGAGTCTACAAAATGCAAAAGACGGCCAGCGGGGCCGTCCGTGTATTTCTAAGCTGGCTCACACTACCTATTGGCACGTATAAAACATTGTTATGGTTACACCTTTTGCATGGGTAAATTCTTTTTCAGTGGGTTAGGTAAATGCAGTCATTATTATCTTGAGAAAATATTAATCATTCCACTTGTGTGACTTGGTTGTCAATAAGGAAATTTTCCAAATCCATCTTTTTCATGACACACTATTACGATGCAATAAATAAACTTTGTAATTATATCAGTATTAACAAGCAATTTGAGAGTATTGATAAGCAATACAAGTCCCCTACCAGTTCCAACACATCCATAATGGATTGAAAAGTAGTTCAGTGACAGCCAAAGTGTAACAGACATTCTGAGAGTTTTATTATGCAACAACCTATGCTAAACGAATCTCGGACGCTATCAATATTCACGACCATAATATGGAAAAGCAGTACGTGGTAGACGAATCCACTGTTTTCGTTGTCTACCAAGTACTAAGTCTTAAAGCAAGCTGAAATTATGTAGCCAGTTTATTTTCCATGTGCATGTATGTTACTGGCCTAGAATCTCAACTGATCAATAACTTGTGTAAAGAGGGTTCGGGCCATAAACTGAGAAGTTACTTAAGTCAATTATCTTAATGCATTCCTTTGTGAAAGGTTCAAATAGACCGTTTTCCATATTGGCTTAATTTAATTCATGCATAGAATATATTTCAGCAAAATCTCATTCCCCGGTTATTAATTCATTAGAATTTGAAAACTTGACTAAAACTATTTTCTCGGTGTATGGCACATAGCCCCGGTTAATCTGCGTAGCCTTTCTAATTCTAGTTGATGTACGCTAATTATATAATGCTTATTATTTGGAAGTCGTGGTTGCTTGCGAAAACATTTAGACCATCTCAAAGAAAAGACGTGAGATAAAGTAATTTCGACAAAGGATGGTATGATAGATCTCCGATCGAAGTTTTGATTTAGTAACTTTTAATGCCTTGGGTATAATTTTTAAAAGCAACGGGAAACTTAACAAAATGTAAAATGTCATTGCTTTGCAAGGTCGTAAATGATGTAGAAAAGGTCCATATGCAGTTTTCTAAAACGTTTGTAAACATTAAGCGCTGCACACCTAATTGTATCGTCTATTTTGAATGACCTCAGTCAAACGAACGCGGAGAGTGCCCATATCGACGGATGGCTAACGATTTTAATATATTGACATCCTATATCAAACATATTGGAAGAAAATAATTCTACTCCTATTCCTTTCAATAAGTCAACATATACCTTATTTCCAAAAGGTAACCGCAGGATGTTGAAGTCTCCGACGGCCCTCGATATAATATTTCAAACAGTCTTGTCGAAAACGTATCGGTAGAAAAACTTTTACAAATTCGGTGATTATACGAGCAGGGTATTCATACATGTATACTTGGCAGGGAATCTCGTCGGCGCTGCCCTCCTTCCAAACTCTCCAATACCAAAAACTGTGTTATCAATGATCACGAAGATCACCTCATTGGTATTTGACTATGATAAGGTTATTTCTTTACATGTTTCATTCAAGTACGCAAAGAGAATGTATTACCCATACAAAGTTTAATTGACTCACGGACAAACATGTTCACTCGAGCAGAACGGAAATATAAGTCAGAAACAGTATCTGAAACTAGATACCTCAACACATATAGATACGTCTTTAATGTAAGTTGGAGCATCTTATGCTTTATACTTAAGCAATTAAAACTTCTAAACATCACTATAAGAATCTACGAAACATGATCCATCAACCAGAAACTATGGGTCAGACACAGCATCTGAAACTAGAATCCTCCTTTAACACATATAGATGCATCTTGTGTGGATGCTTGAAATCCTATGCATCATATTACAGAAATGAAACTTTTAAACATTGTGGACGCCGACGCGGACATGGGCGGAAACGTTGACACCGAAAGGGCCATAGCCAAAGCTACCTCTCATTTCATGAGGTGAGCTAAAAAGACCAGCAGGACGCCATCCAGACGAATTTCAACTTAGACCCCTATCGTGCTTCATGGGATGTCTTTTGACTAACACCCCTATTGTGCTTCATGAGTTGTCTTTTGACTTACACCGCTATGGTGCTTTATGGTATGCCCTTAGGTACTTCTTTATTTTTTACTCTTAGAATTTCCGATATTACACCATGCAGGCAGTGCATTTTTGGGAATATTTATGAATATTCATTACCTCAACGACATGGCATGTATAGATATTACGGTTTGGAGAGAGACTGTATTTTTGAGTAGGGGATTTGGCAACATAGAGACATGTGTTTACTGTATATGTATTAATTCAAATGAAGATTCGGGTCATACAGCTTTAAGTCAAATATTATCTCGCGAAAATATAACTGAATGGCTCAATTTAAGAAATACATGTAGGATGCCATGGAAACTAGAGAATTGTTGTTGTAAATATCAATTATCGAGTTTTATCCTCCGCATGTCATATATGCATTATGTTGATTATATTTTGTATTATTTCATGTACAATCTATTTTGCTTTTTGAAAATAAGCTTTTTCTTTGGAAAAGGATGGGCTTCTTAGGGTAGGGAAAAGGGTAAACAGTACGTAACGGCATAAGAAAGTTATATAAGTAAATAGACTCATCTACACCTACGTGAGAACTCAGTGGGGATTGTCTGCCTGTAACGAGGGTATGAATAAATCAATTAATAAAAAGAATTAGAATTATAGAATATTGGTGAAAAGTACTCAAAACAGATAATTCCATTGTTAAAAACCCTCTTTGAGCAAGTCTTTGAATTACATAATGAATAGCATTTTTTTTTTGCTGGATTGCAAAGCTATTCCGGTCTATAGATTGGCGACCTCCGTCCGTCAGTCCAGAGGGTTTTATCTAGCAAACCAAGTTCAGGATTTATTTGAGAATATACATTTTAATGACGTTTGGTTAAGACAGGCTTTCGAGTAACTGTTTAATATGTTCAGCAACGTTTGGTCTATACAGTTTCAGAAGAACAGGATATATATATTTTAACTATTCTTCTAAACGTAGTATATACGAAGGATACATTTTATTTACAATTCCTTTGAAAATTCCTGAGGTTTACGTGTAATGTATTATACCATTTCGTTTAAGTACCTGTAAGCATCCTGTGGAAACATGTATGAATGTATACGAACATTTTTACACAAAATTGTTCATGTACTTTTGTAGTTCAGAGGGCACTGAATACGAATTCCATAATATTTTGATATGTCTTTTTCATGATAATCAAAAATCATCATAAAGAAATATCATTGGCATAGGTTATCTGTAGAGAATAAAATTTCAGCTGTTACTTGTCAAAGGAATTAAAGTCTCCCTATTAATTCCTTGATCTGAATGGAATATTTAAGGAAAATCTTTATATAATTTTATGAACACTGTTATTGTAAATAAAAGTTAAAGAATATAGTGGTGGGAATACTTGCGAATGTAATCGAAATGTTGACGGACTGTTGATCAAGTTGTATGTATTGTTTTCTACATTTTACCGGATGTTCAATTTATTTATGTTTACTCTGTAGATTTGCATCATAAATACTGGGTATCGGGAATTCTTTTTTTTTTATATATATTTCTTTTCATATATTATATTAAATTACTGAAAAATATTAGTAATTTAATTAATTTCTTAGTATTTTGACGAAACGTCGTAAGTTACGCTAGTGCTGGACATTTATCGTGCAGACAGTTCAGTTTCGGAATATTCATGAATATTCATAATCACAACGAAATGGCATGTATACACCACGGTTTTGAGGGATACTTTTTTTTTTTGGAAGAGGGGATTTGACGATATAGAGACATGGATTTGGTCGATATGTATAGTGTTAAATCAATGCACATTTTGTATTCTAATGAAGGTTGCGCAAATATAACTGAATGGTTCAATTTTGGTCATTTATGTAGGATGCCATGGAAACTAGAGAATTGTTGTTGTAAATATTAATGATCGAGTTTTATCCTCCGCACGTCATATATGCATTATGTTGATTATTTTTTGTATTATTTCATGGACAATCTATTTTGCTTTTTGAAAAGAAACTTTTTCTTTGGAATAGGATGGGTTTCTTAGGAGAGCGAAAACGGTAAAAAGTACGTAATGGCACATGAAAATTATATTTCAAAACTGACCTATCTACACCTACGTGAGAGCTCAGTGGGGAATGACCGCCTGTAACGAGGGTATGAATAAATCAATGAATAAAAAGAATAAAAATGATAAATTATTGGTTAAACTTACTCAAAAAAGATAACTTCATTGCTAAAACCCTCTATGAACAAGTCTTTGAATTATATAATGTAGAGTCTTTTTAGCCAGATTGCAAAGCTATTTAGGTCTATAGATTGGCGACGTCCGTCAGTCCGGATGTATGTCCATCAGCATTTTGGTGGAAGCAATTTCTCAGTAACTTATAATTAGAAGAGTATAAAAATACTTCACACATAGGTTGCTTATGAGCTTTCAAATGCCGTGACTTTTGACTTAGTGACCTTGAGGATTTACCTACATTTTAAAAAAAGTTTGAATTTGGTTATATCTTTTGAAACAATACTGGTAGGGGGTTTGATACCTCACACAAAGGTTCTTTATGGCCAGAGCTTTTAAATGATACCATGACTTTTGTCCTTGTGACCTTGAACTTGTCTAGAATATGAGGATATTATGTGGAGAATCAAGTTTAGAATTTATTTGCGAATATACATTTAATGATGTTTTGTTTAGACAGGCTTTCGAATAACTATTTAATTTGTTGAGTAGCCTTTGATCTTAACATTTTCACAAGAACCGGATATGTATCTTACCTATTCTTCTAAACGTAATATATAAAAATACACAGTAGAGACATTTTATTTACAATTCCTTAGAAAATTTCTGGACTTATACAATTTCGATTAAGTGCCTATAAGCTTCCTGTAGAAACATATATGAATTTATACGAACGTTTTTACAGAGATAGATCATGTTCTTGTGTAGTTGAGAGGGCATTGTATACGAATTCCATAATCTTTTGATATGATATTTTCATGATAATCGAAAAACATCATAAAGAAATATCATTGGCATAGGTTATCTGTAGATAATAAAATTTCAACTTTATTTGACGAAAGAATTAAAGTCTCCCTTTTAAATCCTTGATCAGACTGAAATGTTTAAGTAAGGGAAATCTTTATATAATGTAATGAAAATTGTAAATAAACGTTATCCAAGTTTAGTGATGGAATAACTGCGAATGTAAACAAAATGATGACGGACTGTTGATCAAGGTGTGTGTTGTTTTACCGGATGTTCAATTTATTGGGTATTAGTCAAAACACAAACCATGGTGCACGGTAGGGATGGTAGTCTAAACACAAACCATGGTGCACGGTAGGGATGGTAGTCAAAACACAAACTATGGTGCACGGTAGGGATGGTAGTCAAAACACAAACCATGGTGCACGGTAGGGATGGTAGTCAAAACACAAACCATGGTGCACGGTAGGGATGGTAGTCAAAACACAACTCATGGTGCACGGTAGGGATGGTAGTCAAAACACAAACCATGGTGCACGGTAGGGATGGTAGTCAAAACACAAACCATGGTGCACGGTAGGGATGGTAGTCAAAACACAAACCATGGTGCACGGTAGGGATGGTAGTAAAAACACAAACCATGGTGCACGGTAGGGATGGTAGTCAAAACACAAACCATGGTGCACGGTAGGGATGGTAGTCAAAACACAACTCATGGTGCACCGTAGGGTGTTAGTCAAAACAAAACCAATGGTACACCATAGGGGTGTTAATCAAAACACAACCCATGGTGCACGGTAGGGGTGTTAGTTAAAACACAACCCATGGGGCATGGTAAGGGTGTTAGTCAAAACATAACCCATGGTGCAAGGTAGGGGCATTAATTAAAACACAACCCATGGTGCATGGTATGGTTGTTAGTCAAAACACAACCCATGGTGCACGGTATGGGTGTTAGTTAAAACATAACCCCATGGTGCACGGTAGGGGTATCAGTTAAAACACAACCCATTTACCACGGTAGGGGTGTTAGTTAAAACACAACCCATCGTGCATGGTAAGGGTGTTGGTCAAAACAACCCATTGACCACGGTAGGGGTGTTAATCAAAACATAACCAATGGTGCATGGTAAAGGTGTTAATCAAAACACATCCCATGGTGCATGGTAAGGGTGTTAGTTAAAACACAATCCATGGTGCACGATAGCAGTGTTAGTCAAAACACAACCCATGGTGCACGGTAGCGATGTTAGTCAAAACACAACCCATGGTGCACGGTGGTGTCAGTCAGAATACAACCGATGATACACGGTAGGGATGTTAGTCAAAACACAACCCATGGTGTACGGGAGGGGTGTTAAGCAAAAGACAACCATTGGTGCACGGTAATGGTGTTAGTCAAAAAACAACCCATAGTGCACGTTAGTGGTGTTAGTCAAAACACAACCCATGGTGCACGCTAGTGGTTTTAGTAAAAACCAAGTCCATGGTGCACGATAGTGGTGTCAGTCAGAATAGAACTGATGATACACGGCAGTGGTGTTAATCAAAACACAACCCATGGTGCACGCTAGTGGTGTTAGTCAAAACACAACCCATAGTACACAGTAGGGGTGTCAGTTAAAACACAACCCATGGTGCACGGTAAGGGTGTTAATCAAAACACAGCCCATGGTGCACAGTAGTAGTGCTAGTCAAAGCACAACCCCTAGTACGCAGTAGGGGTGTTAGTCAAAACACAACCCATTTTGCACACTGGTGGTGTTAGTCAAACGACAACCCATGGTGCACGGTTTCATTGCTAAAGAAAAGGAATAATATGTTCAAACTTACATCAATATTACATCTATATGTGTCGAGGAATCTAGTTTGAGATGCTGTCTCTGACCTATATTTTCTGCTGTAGTGAACATTTTTGTCCGTCAGTGCATTAAACTTTGTCTAGGTAATACTTTCTTTTTGCGTACTTGAATGAAACTTGAAACAAATTATTAAAAGAAGGAACAACTTCGATCAGAGATCTATCATGCCATCCTTTGTCGAAATTACTTTATCTCCCGTCATTTCTAAACACAACATTGTTTGTGTTGTCAGTGTTATCACAGATATAGCCTACTCATTATTTTATTCTTTGAGTTGGCGTAAATATTTTCGCAAACAATCACGACATTCAATTATCAAACATCAGTGTACATCAAGAAGAGAAAACTGAAGACAACTGATAAAGCTTTATGACAAAATTCACCAAGGACATGCACACAAAACATTATAATATTAGAATATACACTGAAAAACGACATTACAAAAAATATTCGATTGTGCTATGGTTGCGATACCGACTTAGGACGGTCAAATGAAGTAAAAATAGTCATTCAGTTGGTGTGGTTAACTGGTTTACGGGCGCCCACCTTCAGAAAGGCCACACAGATAAACCGAGGCTCGGTGCCATAAACGAAAAAAGTACCTTAGTCAAGTTTTCAAATCCTATTATTCAATGAATTAATAAACGGGAATTGGGTTTCATTTTATTATATTCTATGCATGAATAAAATCAAGCCATCATGCAAAACGATCTATTTGAACACTTGCCAAAGGAATACAAGTTGTTTTTCAGTTTACGAACCCTGTTTACGCAGGTTAATGATCAGATGAGATACTAGGCAAGTAACATACCTGTACATAGAAAAAAAATGGCGATAAGACTAGCTTGCTTTAAAACTTAGTACTGTGCTTCGCAGACAACGACAAAGAACCATTTTTCAGACATTTACTTTAGTGAAAACATTCAAAAATAAGGGTTATTTTATTATCTCATGTCTACGTTTAAGTTTTTTTTTGTTTCTTTATAGCTTTATTTTACTAATGTGATATAGGCCAGTTCATGCATACTGAAAGGAGGAAGCAGTTCAAACCCCAATGAAAGCGATATGTTTCGTTCATTTTACACCAGAGAAGATAATTTTGAAGAAGGACGAATGGAAAATAGAAATGTGTCACTCTTTTTCACACATTTTTGTATCATTGTCTTGGTCGTTATTTGTTCAATGTAAACCATAAAGTTTCATTTTATGGTCAGTTGTCAAAACAAAAAAACCAAAAACTCCACCAGTAAGTAAGAAATATGTATTTACAAATCTCTTTTAGCAGTCAGAATGAGCAAATTGTGCTCATATGTCTCATTTCAGATTTAAGTTGTCCATGAATATCTACCATCGTGCATTGTCGTGAGTGCCGACGTTTCATTGCACATGTTACTGTCATATTTAGAATTTAGCCTTGATGTAATTTATGTAAATCGCTTTTTGTCTTTCCCAGGTTTTATCCTGATGTATGCGTTTTACGTCTTGGTGGTTATAGCAGGAAGATGGTACTATCAGAGAACCAAGAAAGCGCTTCTCGTTTCGGAAATCAATGTTGGTAAGTGAGTAGTAGTTTCTAATTTTATTGTATTAAATGTGAGAAATTGGCAGCAAGTATGAAATAAATGCGAGATTCCATTTCTTGTTCGTTTTAGCTCACTTGAACCGAAGACTCAAGTGACATACAATTATAACGATGAATCTATCGTTCGGCTCTGCGACCGTCGTCCCTCTATAAACTTAAAATATTTCAACTTCAACTTCAAAACTGCTGAAGGGATTTTACTGAAGGAAAATTGGCAAGATCCGCCAAGGATGGATGGCATAAATAACGGAAATGCTGTGATTAAACTTGACACAAAGGTAGCGTTCAAGGTGCATTACAGTTATTGCTTTTTACTGGCTCTGGCAAAGGAAAATATAAGCTCCAGAGGACAACTTCTACAAAATTCTTCAGACCTAATGCTTACATGTAGATCCACAAACCGAATACCTCAGAGAAGTATAGAGGAATGGCTTAAGAAGGGTTAGTGTTTGTGTTTGAGTGCGAATTCAATATTTTGACTTCTTATCCGTATCGTTTTAGAACATACTCAGATGCTTTTTGTGACACGAAGTGTTACTTTGTCATCATCGGCGTTCTGGGCGCCGCCATATTGAATTCTTGGGATTCACCCCTTTGCCCATATATTCCTACTCTAAGGAAATAGGTCCATGGTGATGTGCATTAAATATGCATAGATTCATAAAAAAATTGATACTGTTTGTATGTTAAGAATTACATATTCATCAAATTATTTCTGAAGATGTATCGTTTTAGGACATTTTCTGATGCTTTTTGTGCCACGAAGTGTTACTCTGTTATCATCGGCGTTCTGGGTGTCGCCATATTGAATTCTTGGGATTCACCCCTTTGCTCATGTATTTCTACACTAAGGAAATATGTCCATGGTGATGTGCATTAAATATGCATATATTCATAAAAAATTGATGATATTTGTATGTTAAGAATTACATATACATCAAATTATTTATGAAGATGTATGGAAAGTTTATACCAGAGCTGAACTAACACGATGATTATTTTTTAGACTTACTGGCATGTAACCTATGTTTTTATTCTGTCATTGATTACTACGCACTGATCGCGCAATCTCGGGGCTTTGCGGCGGTCCTTGTCAACCTCAATAACAACATGTTTTCAAGGAAGTTATGCTGAAAAATTGCTGTTTATTTGATTTAAGTGGGACAACAGACTTATAACTTACATTTCTTCCTTTCCGTATTTTAAACATTCTAGGTAAGTTTCACCAGAGCCAGGGGTTAGCGTGACCTACATTTGCTGCCAACGTTTTAGCAATTTACATTTATAGAATCACAAGAATGTCGTGCAAGAATCTTTCATTTCAAGAACTCGACGCGTTAAATATTTATAATTTGTTCAGATAATCCTTGAAATAACAATAAAGATAATGTGTGGAGTGAAAAGATTTACATTTTATATGATCTACAACAAAACATTTTATGTACATTGTAATTGTATCCAGTCTCAAGATTTTAGATTTTCAATAAATTTCTATCTGAAAAATTAAAATTAGGGGATAAACGTTCTGTGTTTGATTGTTTTCGACAGGTATACCGTGGTTATACCGTTGGAAACAGAGATTTCCTGGCGACGCTTTCGGCGCCAGGAAAACCGTGGTTTCCAACGGTATACCTGTCGGAAACAATCAAACACAATACTTTTACCCCCATTCTAATTCACCGCAACACAAACATCCTTTTTTTGTTTTTGAAATTGCCCCCAAATTCCTCGTTGCGAGAGGACGAATAGCGTATTTTAAAATTCTTCCGAGAAAAGAATTGATATTTAATGCACCGACATAAGAAGTTTCTTCATTTTCATATTCTTAAAAAATTTATGATTAAATTATCAATCACAAATTGATTCATACATGAGTGACTTGACATCGCATCGTAAACAGCTGAACAGGCAGTTTTGTTACGGCTTGGCGAGATGAAATAACATGCTGGAAAGCATGTTGCATTGTTGTACGTCATCATTGTCATGTACGTTGTGAGTTTTGTTAGTTCAACTTGAGTGTAATAATTGTGCACGTGAACGGTAGAACTAGAATCGTCCTTGATATAAGACTTAAGATAGACGTTAAAAGCAATGAAGATAGGTGGAGTCAGAGGCGATGTGGACAATGAGTAGGTACAATGTAGTAATACATTTGAGGACGGTATATCGCTGATGTGTGGACCAATAGGAATTGTCAAAACAAAACAAGTGGATTAGAATGTGTTTTAATCATCACTTATTGTCCCGCGTTTTTGTGAAAGTCTGTCACAGAAACATTAACATGGCTAATAACTTTTGATCCAGTAGGGGTACGACTTTGAAATTTCACATGTAGATTCCTTATGTTGAGGCCTTCCATTTGAGACCATTACTTTTGACATCTTAAAATTCTTTGAATTTGCTGGTATCCTCTTGACCATTATGTATCCTCAGGAACACCCTCATCTGACAACAACCACCTCCTAATTACAAACATGTATTCACCATGTCCTTTCTGTCTTTGTACACATCAAATCTACAGCAATTGCTCAGAGAAATGACAGTTTTAGATCACCTTGACATAGTTTAGATGATCTTGTGCTATAGGCCTGACATCTGCAATCGTTTAACCTGTTTTGAAAACTCGGTTGTGGACAAACTACAAATGCTGCAAGTAGCAAACATCTTGGGATATAGACTTTGGATGCTGCTTGAGACATAATTTTTCGGCTTGAGTGACATAGATAGCTTTTTCGGATACCTCAATTCTGGACAAGCTATAAGTACATATTTACACTTACTAAAGTTGAAACTCGTCATGTCGAAGTCGACGGGACCAGAGCAAATATTTCGACTTATCCGGAATTGGAGATAAACATCAGCTGTTTATGTAACCATTTCGGATCATTCTTATTAACATATGAATATACATGCATTGTTTTACCTGTTATTCTATATTTCAGTCCGTGTAATGCGTCTTTCTACCAACTGCATTAAAACTACTATCCGTCAACTTAATGTCAAGTTAAGCGCTTGGCCTGCGGCGCCGACGGTCTGGGTTCGATTCCCGGGTTGCGCCACTATGTTTTAAGAGGTTAGTTAACTCCTGCTTCCATGTCGCGATATAACTGAAAAATTGTTGAAAGCGACCTAAAACACCAATCAACCAACCAACCAACTTAATGGCAAGCCGATAAACGAAGAAAAATTTTAAAATCGTATTTTCAGCTCTTTATATTTTTAATTCACGTAATGAGTAACAAGCTGCGAAAACGATACTGGCCTTTGATCTGCCCTAAATGAAGATGTTTTACTAATGAGATTAACACATTTTGAAATAACAAGTGAAGATGCAATCCAGATACCTAATCAGCGTCGATAAGGTGAAATGGCTTCACGGTCAAACATTCAGCCATTGCCGTATATCTCGCTGGGATAATTGGTTGTTCGCTTGTTCGCATTTCTTTTACCTTTACAGCTGTGTTAATCAATTCATTTTGAACAAAGATTGATGCTTCCAGATAACGAGTATAAAATACATAGAAAATGGAGTTTTGGGACTATAAAATGCCTTTGACATAAGCTGAATTTCGACTTAACCGATTTCGACTTAACCGGAGTGAAATCGTATAGAAATTAAAGAAAAAAAATCGGGACTTGAACTTAACTTTGAGATAAACGGAATTTCGACTAAAGCGACTTTGAGGTAACGAGTGTCAACTGAAAACATGTCTCAAGCTGTATTTGACATACTTTTTGTCCCCCGCTTTTCGTGAAAGCGTGGTGACATAAAATCTCATTCGTTTGTCCATCCGTCTGTCACAAAAACTTTAACCTTGGTCATAATGTTTTTAATCGTAAAACATAGGGCCTTCATATTTGGCATGTCTGTGCCTAATTGGAATGCCTTTCTGTTGGTACCAAAATTTTTATCATGTGACCATGACCGTGACCTTTGAAATTTTTCATACTTAAATTTGTATGGATCATAACACACAAAAACTATCAGAAGTACCAACGTGAAACTTCTTAGGTTGATAGATCTCGATCAGGACATGTGCAGTACACAATGTAGAATACGAAAGTAACTGATGTTACATAATTATGGCACTAACAACAATGTACCCTAGTGGACATTCACAGAGGTGAGAGCAAGTGTCCAGGAGGAGTAAGCGTCTCCTGTTGGACTAGCAACATCCACCGTGAATGCCCTCAAACACAAGTAGCAGAACACTCTTTTGCATTATCTAGAAGGTATTGCTCTTTGTTATATTTCATATCTGAAATTTGTTAGAAGCATATATATATATATATATATATATATATATATATATATATATATATATATATATATATATATATATATATATATATATATATATATATATATATATATATATATATATATATATATATATATATATATATATATTTGCCCTTTTGAAACCTCCATCAGTTCCACCGATTCTCTTGTATTTGAAAGATCAGAGTCTCTCAAAAATTAGAACTTAAAGCACTAAAACTGTAACATATTTTTATGAATTTTCAACAGGCAATGATTATATTCCATACAAATGTTAAATATCACTCTAAATATGGACTTTCAGGTGAAGCAACCAGGGCTTAAAAACCCTAAATATTAAGAATCATGATCAGGTTAGGGGTTCAGAAAATGAAGTTGAAAATATCGAAAAGATCTTACGTTTAAGTGAATTCTCAATAGAATTTCAAAGAAATGTTAAATAAGTCTCAGAATATGATTTTCAGACAAAGCTCACTCTGGTCATTTTATAAAAGTCAAAGTCACTTAGCAACTAGAATATCTAATAACCCTTCCTCCTCGTCTTCCGTAAAAAGTCTCATACACTGGCAATATTTCGCCAGGGTTAACTTTTTCAAACCTCAAAGCAAGAAAGCAGGCGATCCCAATTTTATATTCCCCGATAAATTTTGAAGCACCAAGGATTTTCTGTCTGATAAAGTCATCTATTTGTCTGATGTAGTTCAGGAAGCATTGATCATTGTTACTTATTTTCTTGTTTTTGAGTGTATCTCATATTTCAGATATATACAGATATATAAAATATTAGAATGTTCTTACCTTTTGTCATAAGAAAACACTTTTGCATCCTATTATACAATCTGTTGACAGTGTAACGGAATTTTTACTGTCATTTGAATAGCAAATAAATACAATTATTTTAGTGGTTTCTCTTTTGTATGCACTGAAACTATAAATTATATTTGTCGTTGTCCACCTTCGAAATATTTTAGTGCTTTTCATTTATTTTTAATTCTTTTTTAGCAAATCAAGAAGACGATGATGAAAAAGAAAGTAAGAGTTTACTTTTAACTATAAATTGATACAATACATTGTGTTATCAGAAAGCTACCATTTGGTATTCTCATTATCATAGATAATGTGTTTCTATTCATCCTAGTGGCAAAGATGGAGATAATAATTGTTTGCTGAACATTGTCATAATAATGAATGTGAAGTTATTATGAGGACTATTATTAACGTCCTAATCTAGTTTCAAAACTTTTTCTTTGTAATGCATTTTCGATAAGGTTGAAATCAAACATACAAGAAAATATGAAGTAGACTGATCACTTTGTGATTGTTTTACTTCCCTCAATGGTTATTTCACGAATACGATGACGGCATAAGGAAAAGCGAAAGTTGCCTGTAATTTCAAGGAGACTTACAGTAGTCATGTATATATTTAAACATAAGACATAAGTTGTCGAAATGCCCCTATTGTGCACTAAATTAAAAAGTATATATGTTCTATCTTTATCAATACAAATATGTTTAATATTCTTCGACTTGTGTAATACCAGCAATGAACGCTGAAAAATTAAAGTGTTGTCATCGTAACAAAAACACAGTACGAATGTATTTTATCATGCTACAAAGGCAGTGTCTCTGAAAAGAGGACGATAGTATTCTATATGCAATTATAATAGTTATTGAATACTAGAGTGGAATCGAGCTGAATGTTATTCGCAATTTTCTCGTTAAAGCAATTTTCCGATACCATGTGCATTTCAATGATATTCAAATTGTGCAGTTTCTTATTTTTCAATGCCTTTAAGTCAATAAAATCTATAGCTTTTGTCATAATATTGCATTTTACCGTATTTTATAACGTGTGAAATAAGATAATTCTATCTGGAATAGGAATAGAACATTGTCAAATCACTATAAATCATTTGTTTATGTGGTCATAAAGTATAGTGGTGTTCATGGAAAGGAAAATGGCGTTGAATGCCGTTATGTCACATGGAAACTCAAAAGAAAGTAACACTGCGGACACTTATGGACCTATGAAAATTAGAGTCTTTATCCAAGAACATGAGAGAAATAAAACGGTCTTTATCTAATATTGTGATATAAAACAAAAGCCGTGTTGAATTTATGCACTGTTGTCATACTAACATATTAACACTTAATCAGTTTAACAAATTGCTTGACATTGATTAAGAATATTTACTGTATTTCTTTGCTGAATCAATAGTACTAATTTTATAACCTTTTGTAAGACGGAATGCATTGTGCTATGGTGCTGTCTGTCCGTCCGCACTCTTCTAGATAGTTCTTGGACTTAGAGATATTGAAATTCAATATTGCACGCTTCTTAAGTAGTTGTCCGTATGATAATTGGGCAAATGAGAAAATAATTAAATCACACATAGTGTCAAAAGTGAATTTTTGTTCTCAAAACTAAAGTGAAGTTGGTTACTTCAATTGATCGTCCTAAGTGGTTTGTCCGGTATTCGACCTCTTACATCATTTAAAATTGGAAAAAGGCCTATTGTATATGGGTTGTTTAGTAAGGTAGCAGAGTGTGGAGATTATTATCTGCTTACAAAGAAAGTTATTATAATAAATTCGAAATTGCTTGTTTCTATTGGCTAAAGAAAAACTATTGCGGGAAATATACATATAGGGAATAAAACATCTAGAAAGAAATAAACTAGTACCAAAAGTAATATGTAAGTTTTCATCGCAAATCAATTTGATAAACTTAGTCTGAAATATACAAAACAATGAAGAGTTACTCATAAAACTATAACCGAAATATTCAGTAGGTTTTCTACCAGTGCTTCGTGATAGTTTAAGCATATTATACAGTTATGTCCATGTCAACTATTAATGGTTTAGCAGTCAGAGGGAATGCATCTGGTGTCGGAAGTATTCTTGAGGGCAAGATTATGAATATAAAACATTTATTGAATATTGTCTTATAGAAACTAAATGACTGACTAGCACTTAATACTCAACGATAGGAAAGTGAAAATCCTATAATACGTTCGTTAACATGTAGTACAAAAGCAAATACAATTCTAAGCCGTCTTACCTTTCCAATCCAGCATTTTCATGACTAGAAATTTCAAAGATAAAAATTGATGGTAGTAGCAAAAATGGATTGTTATGACCTAAATAAATTCAGTGTCTAAAATCAAAGTAGAGGTAGATTTTATCCAATGAAATTCAGGTTTGCTGATCAGTTTGACAGATACCAAAGGTAGATGTGAGCAAATAGTAATAGAAGTATGAGGGTTTTATTTTTGTGGAAATCATAACTGCTACGCCACTATTTCGTATAGATCGTTAGATGTTGTGGCAAATGGGAATAAAGGATTTCAAAGTTCAGGAATTGCTTATTAAATTGCATCTGTCACATAAATGTGAAGGTTGGTATGAAATAGGGATAGAATCAAACGTTGTTTAGGAAGTGCGCACTATTTTTCCACAAATTTATTAAAGTATGGGCAAATATTACTTTATAGGTAGTCTTTATCCTATTAAAATATGCTTATCTATACAGTAATTACTTCTGAATCAATATCGAAGAAGTACCAAACCGTAGTTCATTCTCAAAGTCCAAGGACAGATACAAAATCGTGTAAGTTTCAAAAAGGAACGGCTGTGAACCCCGATATACTGAAAAATTCCGAGGTCAGACCAGGTGCCCGGGGAGAGTAAGCGTCTCCTGTTTGAATCCATCACCCGTCACAGCAGTTATTAAGAAACATGTCAAAATCAAGAGTTTTGGTTTCCTAATTGTACATACAATAGTACAAACTGGTATACAAAGTCATATTTGGTGTTCACTGAACAGGTCATTTAGTTGCTTTCCAGAATATTATCAATCATTCTAGAAAGAGGCACATCATATTTTCGTACAAGATCCCCATAGCGACCGTAGAACTTCCTCAGTGACGATTTCAGACGTTCTTTAACATATCCCTGCATGAGCAACTTTGTGGCCAATCGTTTGGCCCTTGGAATAAAACCGTCGTATAGAGAACAGGCTCTTGCGTACCTTATAAGTTGAGATATAAAAACTCCATAGGCAGGTGAGGACGGGATATTGCTGCAAAGAAACGGAAAGTTAGTTATTTGGAAGTTAAAATCGTCACGTTTGTCATATAGAGAGGTGTTCAAATGACCATTATTGTCGAAAGTAAAAAATATATCCAGATACGAAGCGGAATTATTGCTCTCGGTTGTCTCTTTTATCTCAAGTTCATGGGGAAAGATTTCATGTATGTAATCCTTAAAGTTAGGATTATTGATTGGCAATACGTCGTCTATATATTTATACGTAAAATTAAACTGAGTTGCAAGGCTTTTTCTGCTGGTGGAGAGCATGTTTTGAATAACTTCTGCTTCATACGAATATAAGAAAATGTCAGCAAGAACAGGGATGCAGAAATCGATTAAGTGGGTAATATCCATCTTTTTGGTGTTAAAATAATTTCAGATGGATATAAGTTTAAGAAAAGTAACGAACCATTGTGTACATGAAATGGTGTTAACCTGCCTTGTAACACCTTGGACATCACAACTCACGTGACGTTATCGCTGTGTATGCTTATTTCTTTGTGGTACCTGATCCACTTCTGGTTCTTATGGTTTACTTATGTTGATGTCTCCTTACATATTTTTGATAGCAACATATTATTCTATAAATTTTTCGTGTGTAATAAATTTGTATGACCTCTCTCCATGAGAAACCAGTTGATCCTTGTTCTCTATATGGAGGATTATTTATAAATTTTTAAATATATGTCCTTTGATTGTGCTGCTTTTGCGGTGAGTGGGAAGGTTGGCGTCTGTAAACTGGTAAACCACACCAATTGAGCGACGTTTGTTACTTTAATTGATCGTCCTAAGTCGGTATCGTAACCCCAGCACATTTTATATATATATATATATATATATATATATATTATATATATATATATATATATATATATATATATATATATATATATATATATATATATATATATATATATATATAAAGCACAAATAGAATCAGTGAAACACCTGGTAGAAATGACCTTGAGTAACTTTTGTTCAAGAGCCCCTAACCTAAATAATATTCTGGTGAAGTGTGATCAAATTCTGATGAAAGGTGTAGGAGATCTACGTGTTTTATGGTATTTTAAGTCATTGTTTATAAGTGACTTGACCTTTCAGAAATGACCTTGAGTGATCTTTGTCCAAAACTCTTTAACCTAAAAACATTTTGGTGAAGTATGATAAAATTCTGATGCAAGGTATAGGAGATATGAGCTCGGATGAACAGACACTCGGACAGACGAAAAGACACACTGACACGACAGCGACTATATGCTCCCCCGAAAGTTTTCAGGGAGCATAAAAATACGATTGGAAAAATATTAACAATTACATATCATTTACTGTGCTTCAGACGATAGAATAATGAACAAAGTCCTGCTCCATAACATGTTAGTTATAATATCTATAGCTGCATATAGCATAATATAGTTCAGTTTTAAAACTACTTTTAAAGTATCTGAATATAAAGTGGCCAGTGTGTGAATTCACTGTCTGCTTCTATCCATACTTCATATAAACCTCCACGGACAGAATAATTAGCAAATCACACATTTACATTCTTTTTAGCTCACCTGAGCCAAAGGCTCAAGTGAGCTATAGTCATAGTGCGCCGCCCGTCGTCCGTTGTCGTTGTCGTCGTCCGTCCGTCGTGAACTTTTTAACATTTTTGACTTCTTCTCTGGAACTGCATTGCAGATTTGGATCAAACTTTGTGTAAATGATGTACTCAAGGTCCCCTACTAAAATTGTATTCGGGATCCAGATTCCCTCAGGGGTGCATCCAGGGCAGGGCCAAAAGTGCCCAAAAGGGTACCCCTCTTCAAACATCTTCTCCTCCAAAATCAGTACATAAATGGGGAAACTAATTGCATTTCGACAATCTATAAAGATGGGTTATTAAAAATTGTGTTCAGGGTTAAGATCCGTCAAATAGAAATTTACGCTTTATTGACGTGTTTCTGGATTTAGACATTTCAATGAAGAAAAGTGTCATGTTTTTCAGTTAATTGATATTGATGATTTCTTAATGACTATTTTGATCATAATTGTGATAAGAAATATTATTGTGAAAGAATTTTGTCATTATCTCAATTTTTGGATTTTTTATGAATTTTTTAAGACTTCCAAAAAAAGGGGGGATTGGCCATTTTTCACATTTTCAACTTTTTCTACAAAACCACATGAAAGATTTTAATGAAACATGGAATACATGAAGTAATAAAAGTCCTCTATCAATTTGGTAAATTTCATCCAAATTGGTTAACAGATAATGCCACCATGTCTAAAAAGTAGGTCTCACAATGGTACATATACCACTTGGTAATTGAAATATGGAGAGTAGCGGTTCAAATCCAGCTGTGGTCAAAAAAAATTTTTTTTTTTACACATCTAAATAAGTTTTTAGATGTTTCTCAACACTCAACATATGAAATTAGGCAATTTTACATTTAAGACTTCTAAAAAAAGGGGGGGGGGGTGGCCATTTTTCACATTTTCAACTTTTTCTACAAAAATGTTTGAAGGATTTTAATAAATCTTGGTAGAAATAAGTCACTTATGATCCTCTTCAAATTCTGTTGTTTTCGTCCAGACCTCTTTACAGGTGGCGCCACCATAGGCAAAAGTAGGTCACAAAAGAGTTCCCTCCTTTAACAATATTCTTTTTCATACGGGCTATATACAGAGACAAACAGAATGCATAGAAATGATCTAGAGGGATGAGTGAAGACATATTGTCATTTTGGTTCCCTTCCAAAATCAAATTTTAGAATTTGTTTTCGACATTTCTTTGGACTTGGTGATTCAATGCAGAAAAGTGTCATATTTCCTAGTTAATTGATAATGATGATTTCTTATGGACTATTGTGATCATAATTATGGTAAGGATTGTTACTTTGAAAGAATTTTGTCAGTATCTCAATTTTTGGATTTTCTATGAATTTTTTAAGACTTCCAAATGAGGTTGTATAGGAACAATTCAATCTTATTTTTCACTTCTGCTGTTATACCACATGAAAGATTTTAATGAAACATGGAATACATGAAGTACTAAAGGTCCTCTATCAATTTGGTAAATTTCATCCAAATTGGTTAACAGGTAATGCCACCATGTCTAAAAAGTAGGTCTCACAATGGTACATATACCACTTGGTAATTGAAATATGGAGAGTAGCGGTTCAAATCCAGCTGTGGTCAAAAATTTTTTTTTCATTTTTTTCCACATCTAAATAAGTTTTTAGATGTTTCTCAACAGTCAACATATGAAATTAGGCAATTTTAAGTTAGATCTGGACAATATTTGAAACAATTGTTGTTCATGACCCAGACCTGAAATCAATCAACAAAAAGTCAACCTAAAGAAAATGACTAACTTGTTGCCCTGAATGACATCTTGCAGAGACAAAGGAAATGCTTAATATCAAAATCACCTGAATGGATATGCAAAAAAGTGTTGTTTTTTATTCTAGCCTGAAATAAAATTTGACATATTTTCAACATCTGTGTTGACTTAGTCACATTAATGCAAAAATAAATGAATTCTTCCTTCATGCATGACTGATCATCTAGGTACTCAGGTGAGCGATATAGGCCCACTTGGGCCTCTTGTTTACCATTTCAGGCATTTGCCAACACATATAACAATCTATTTGATGTTGTGACTTAGTAGTTATGATTTCATACACAACGAGTATGCTCACATCTACCTCTTGTATCTGTTAAGATGATTAGTAAATCTGCATTTCACAGAATAAAGTCTACCTCTGTTTTTCCATGGCTACTGAATTCATTTAGTTTGTTGCAAACCCTGTTTGCTACTATTCTCTACTTGAATTGCATAGGATAAAATCTACATTTTTTCATGGCTACCGAAATTATTTAGTTGTCAGAATCCCTATTTGCTACTATCCTCAACTTCTATTTCTAACATTTCTACATTCATGAAAATGCTGGATTGGAAAGGTTAGACGATTTAGAACCTGTATTTGCTAGCGTAATAAATCGTAACAAACTTATTTCTGGATTTTTACTGTCCTTTTATTGTAATTTAAGTGCATGACAGCCAATCAGTTCTGCGAGATAATGTTCTATAGAAGTTTTACATTCATAACATGGTCGTAGTCAACACTTTCACAATAACGATACCTATTTTATTCCTCCTTTCTTACTGCAAAACACAAATGGATGACAGGGACATAACCTAAAACCAAGCAGTACACTTAAGTAAAAAACGAAGAAGTACCGAAGGGTAAACCAAATCTCATAGTCCATGGAATAAAGGGGACAGTATCGTGCTTAGTGTCATATTCAGACAAATGCGAACCCCAATAAAATCGAGGTGGGACCAGGTGACGGGAGGAGTAAGCATCCCCTGGTTGCATGCAACACCCGTCGCAAAAGTCCTGCAATAACCTGTCAAATCGAGGAGGTAAATACATAAATATACACGTATGAACATACGAAGGAGACAGGAACACGAGGTCAAATTTCCCTTCAAGGCAAGAAATGCTGCCTGCCTGAAATTCCGGTGTCGGAAAGGCAGGTGAACAAATATCTGTATATACTCGTATAAACGTATTATGTCAAATCAAATATAGCACAGTAAGTTAAGATGGTTATTTAGTATGGTCAAGTCCCAAAATATCGGTTAACATTCTTGAAAGAGGAATCTGAAATTGCAATAAATCACTATAACGACCATAGTACTTCCTCGGTGACAATTTCAAACGTTCCTCAATATATCCTTGTGAGAGCAGTTTCGTGGCAAGAAGCCTCGCTCTCAGGACAAAATTTTCGTATTTAGAGTATGCCGTGGAATAGCGTATAAGTTATGAAATGAAGACGCCATATGCGGGAGAGGAAGGTATGTTGCTACTCAGAAAAGGGAAGTTGGTAAATAATGAAATTGAAATCGTCACGTTTGTCTTAAATAGAGGTTACTAATGAACCATCGTCACTAATGGATAGCAATATATCGAGGTATGAAGCAGAAGATGCGCTCTCTGTTTTATCTTTATCTGGAGTGCCTTTGGATATATGATGTTGAGGTGATCCTAAAATACAGGGTTGCTTATTCGACAAAACATCATCGATGTATCTATATGTAAAGTTGAACAGAGATGCTAATTGTTTATTCTTGCCTTTAGAGAGCAGAGACTGTATGAATTCTGCCTCGTAAGAGTACAAAAATATGTCTGCCAGAAGAGTAGTACCCATAGGAATGCCAACAATCTTGCCAACACTTTCCCACCAAATATCACAAAAATATTATCTATAAGAAATTCTAACATTTGGATAATCTCTTTTTTTGTATACTTGCTGCTGAAATCAGACTTTTCCTTTACAAAATATATGTTGTTGTGGCCTAAAACGAGATATTTATATCTGCGAAAAAGAGGGCGTTTTGAATAATTGATGTTATTCTGTTCTTTAGTTTTTGATGAGGAATGGTTGTATATAGAGTCGAAAAGTCAAAAGATTTGATGCTAGTGATATTATTGAAAATTTTGGTGGGTAAAATGGGCTTGGTGGAACACTTGGAAGATCCAGCTATTAATCGATGCTTATATTGAGTGTTCCACCAAGCCTCTTTCCATTTTACCCACCAAAATTCTAACAGAAATCAAATATGGTCTTCAGAAATACTGCTCTACTGCTTACTCGAGAAGCGGAATCAATCATATGTGGATCCTAAAAAAATCCAAGGAACTTCTAGAGCACTTAGAATCTCCTATTTTCAATAATATCACTAGAGGCAGAATTCATACAGTCTCTGCTCTCTAAAGGCAAGAATAAACAATTAGCATCTCTATTCAACTTTACATATAGATACATCGATGATGTTTTGTCGATTAACAACCCTGTATTTGAGGATCACCTCAACATCATATATTCAAAGGAACTCGAGATAAAAGATACTACAGAGAGCGCATCTTCTGCTTCATACCTCGATATACTGCTATCCATTAGTGACGGTGGTTCATTAGTAACCTCTCTCTATGACAAACGTGACGATTTCAATTTCATTATTACCAACTTCCCTTTTCTGAGTAGCAACATACCTTCCTCTCCCGCATATGGCGTCTTCATTTCACAACTTATACGCTATGCCAGGGCATACTCTAAATACGAAAATTTTGTCCTGAGAGCGAGGCTTCTTGCCACGAAACTGCTCTCACAAGGATATATTGAGGAACGTTTGAAATTGTCACCGAGGAAGTACTATGGTCGTTATAGTGATTTATTGCAATTTCAGATTCCTCTTTCAAGAATGTTAACCGATATTTTGGGACTTGACCATACTAAATAACCATCTTAACTTACTGTGCTATATTTGATTTGACATAATACGTTTATACGAGTATATACAGATATTTGTTCACCTGCCTTTCCGACACCGGAATTTCAGGCAGGCAGCATTTCTTGCCTTGAAGGGAAATTTGACCTCGTGTTCCTGTCTCCTTCGTATGTTCATGCGTGTATATTTATGTATTTACCTCCTCGATTTGACAGGTTATTGCAGGACTTTTGCGACGGGTGTTGCATGCAACCATGGGATGCTTACTCCTCCCGTCATCTGGTCTCACCTCGATTTATTGGGGTTGGCATTTGCCTGAATATGACACTAAGCACGATACTGTCCCCTTTATTCCATGGACTATGAGATTTGGTTTACCCTTCGGTACTTCTTCGTTTTTTACTTAAGTGTACTGCTTGGTTTTAGGTTATGTCCCTGTCATCCATTAGTGTTTTGCAGTAAGAAAGGAGGAATAAAATAGGTATCGTTATTGTGAAAGTGTTGACTACGACCATGTTATGAATGTAAAACTTCTATAGAACATTATCTCACAGAACTGATTGGCTGTCATGCACTTAAATTACAATAAAAGGACAGTAAAAATCCAGAAATAAGTTTGTTACAATTTATTACGCTAGCAAATTCAGGTTCTAAATCGTCTAACCTTTCCAATCCAGCATTTTCATGAATGTAAAAATGTTAGAAATACAATTTGAGGATAGTAGCAAATAGGGATTCTGACAAACTAAATAATTTCGGTAGCCATGAAAAAAATGTAGATTTTATCCTATGCAATTCAAGTAGAGAATAGTAGCAAACAGGGTTTGCAACAAACTAAATGAATTCAGTAGCCATGGAAAAACAGAGGTAGACTTTATTCTGTGAAATGCAGATTTACTAATCATCTTAACAGATACAAGAGGTAGATGTGAGCATACTCGTTGTTTATGAAATCATAACTACTAAGTCACAACATCAAATAGATTGTTATATGTGTTGGCAAATGCCTGAAATGGTAAAAAAGAATGTAAATGTGTGATTTGCTAATTATTCTGTCTGTGGAGGTTTATATGAAGTATGGATAGAAGCAGACAGTGAATTCACACATTGGCCACTTTATATTATGGTACTTTAAAAGTAGTTTTAAAACTGAACTATATTATGCTATATGCAGCTATAGATATTATAACTAACATGTTATGGAGCAGAACTTTGTTCATTATTCTATCGTCTGAAGCACAGTAAATGATATGTAATTGTTAATATTTTTTCCAATCGTATTTTTATGCTCCCCGAAAACTTTCGGGGGAGCATATAGTCGCTGTCGTGTCAGTTTGTCTTTTCGTCTGTCCGAGTGTCTGTTCGTCCGAGCTCATATCTCCTACCCCTTTCATCAGAATTTTATCATACTTCACCGAAATTTTTTTAGGTTAAAGACTTTTGGACAAAGGTCACTCAAGGTCATTTCTGAAAGGTCAGGTCACTTATAAACTAAGAGTTAAAATACCATAAAACACGTAGATCTCCTACACCTTTCATCAGTATTTGATCACACTTCACCAGAATATTTTTTAGGTTAGGGGGTTTTGAACAAAAGTTACTCAAGATCATTTCTACAAGGTCAAGGTCACTTATTAATTATGACTTAAGTAACACGAAGTACCTATATCTCCTATACCTTTCATTAGAATTTTATCATACTTCGCCAGAATGTATTAAGTTAAGGTCTTATGGACAAAGGTCACTTAATGTCATTTCTGAAAGGTCAAGGTCACTTATAAGCAATGACTTAAAATACCATGAAGTACGTATATCTCCTACGCCTTTCATCAGAATTTGATCACACTTCACCAAAATATTACTTAGGTTAAGGTCTTTTGGGCAAATGACATTCAATGTCATTTCTGAAAGGTCAAGATCACTTATTAACTATCACTTAAAGTAACATGAACTACTTATATCTCCTATACGTTTCATCATAATTTCATCATACTTCACCAAAATATTCTTTAGGATAAGGACTTTTGGACAAAGGTCTTTCAACGTCATTTCTGAAAGGTCAAGGTCACTCATTAACAATGAATTAAAAACCATGAATTACTTATATCTCCTACACCTTTCATCAGAATTTGATCATACTTCACCAAAAATGTTATTTAGGTTAAGAGCGTTTGGACAAAGGTCATTTCTGAAAGGTCATATACACGATAAAAAGGTTTATTTCATAATTTATCAAGGTCAAGGTTACTCATTTAAGTTTAAGATACTGTGATTACTTGTTGTTCTATAGTTGATTCAATTAGATATCCCCATGATACATTGTGATTTGAAATCGTCATCAATTAATACAATGATTTTCTATATACTGAGTGATTCATTTTCCATGAGTTTTACTGATTGTTTTTATATGAATTGAGTGATTAATTTCCTGCATTATAACTTCCGTCTTCCGTTCAGGGAGCATACACCCGTTTTACTGATATTATTGTTTCTAATGAGCAACAATGGTATTTTCTTTGACATATTATTCTGTTTTTATCATACTCTGATATGTATAAATTAAGATCAGTCCATGGTAGATTTTACTAACAAGTCTTATTACACTAAATGTGCATATGTAAAATCTATGAGTTTGTTGGTTTGTCGATTATAGTATTAAGTCACTTTCAACAATTTTTAGCTCGCCGGGACAAATGTCGGGGTGGGGGGTGGGGGCCTAATGTCAATACAAAAGCACTAAAACTAGACTTATGATGCCCTCGGGGACTATCAGTCCACCAGCAGTGACACCGGCCTAGTAGTTATAATAAATATAGAACATGAATTCAAATTATGTGAGTGATAATTGACAATATATACATGAGATAAGAGGTACGACTTCGGACTTCCTATTGTTGATTTTCCCTGGTTAAATGTCGAAGTCCCTAGACTTTCATCATGTGGTATATTAATTTTCAACTGGTTCGATTTGCTAAAGCCTGTACCAGGGTTTTAATCAAACTACAAATTGCTTTTAAACACTTGACTCTTGTTTATTGATACCACAAACGTAGTAAGATCTTGTGTAAAATTTTACAGATCTTATTCCAATCTTTTATCTAAATTTGGAAAGTGTATTTTCACCATTAGGGATCCAGCGGAATATCTCACAACCATTTTTATGGAGATTTAACATACAAACGTAGGTTCTGATTATTGCATTTCGTCTGATTATAAAATACTTAAATGCTTTCTTCATCAAAAGTATGACACTGGTACACATTCGAAGACAATAAGGATTGTTTTTGGCCCCTTCACGTTTTGTCACTTTTGTTACTTTGTCACTTTTATTGACTGTCCCTACCCGACACCACCAGTGTATGACAATCGAGTAATTTTGTTATTTTTTTATATGGGCTTGTGTGTTTTGGTATTAATGACGACTTTTCTCATACAGCTCAGTATGATTTCTTAATTCTTTTCCTTGGAAAATTCTTACACTTTCTATTTTCATTATGTGATCAGGTGAGCGATATACGTCCATTTTGGCCCATCAGATTCCTGTTAGGTAGAAACTAAAACGTGTAATTAAAACAATGTTCAGATACAAGCAACATGCCTTTAATAACAGTTCTTGGTCCTTGGTTAGGCAAGAAAGATTAAGCGACAGCATAAGAGTCACAATCTTACTTGAAATGTATAGTGAAAACATTATATCCTGGTTCAGTTGCCAAGGTCAAAGTCGAAGCAATTGAATGCAAAAATGTTGAATAGATTCTCAGGTTGTTGGCTCAGAAAAAAGGATAATGTGTTTGTCAAGCAATATCTTGTGAGAAGACCTATTTAATTTTATAAAATAATTTGTACTACAGTTAAAATCTCTGTTGTAAATCTGTTGTTTTCATTTCGTCAATTCAGTGAATAAGATCACATAAATATATGACGGTGTTGTTGTAAACAAACTTTTTTTAACAGCAAGGGAAAAACAACCTTTACTTCAAGATGGAATCAATAGAATGACAGATTCATCCGACTCTACCACTGAAAAACCACGCCCACTGCAAGAATTCATGGCAGCCATTACACCTGTAGATGTAGAAAATTGGTCAGAGATGGGTGTCATCAAAAAGATATACGAAGTTTTCAAAGTAATTTGGATTTTCCATTTGTTTGAATTTATTACTAGGCGCGGAATATCTGATACTAATACTTTATTTATATCTAAAAGCTAACGATGAAGGCAAATTAAGTTTTTCCGCGTTAACACCGGATGTAAAACCACCAACGTGAATCAGAAAAATTAGACGTGACTTAAATTTGACTTTTTACTTTAATTGTAAAGATGATGGAAAAAACCAAACCATAAGTCTAAAACTCATGAAACCAGAGGACATACAAAATCAGTGAAAATGAAAAACAAGTGGAAAATAACAAAATATGTCTACTTGAAGAACATATGTGAACCCCTGTGATGGAGGGAGATCAGGTGCCCGGGGAGAGTGAGCATCTCCTGTTTGCTAGCAACACCCGTCACATATACCCAGTAGAAAGAGTCAAATCGTGTAAATTCTATATGTATTTATATATGGAGAAGTCAAAGTAGGTAACCTTCTAGTATAGAAGGTGTCAAATCGGTGTAAAATCGGTCTCAGTCCAGAATATCATTTAAAAGTCTGGATAACGAGATATCATATGGAGTAATAAGAGTCTCGTAACGACCGTAGAACTTCCTCAGTGACGTTGCTAGTCTGGCACAAATATATACTTCAAATTTTCAGTCGTCAAATCACTCAAAAACTAAGGAGTATCTCCCTCATGCATAGCTCTGTCCTTAGATAGATTCTTTGGTTCACTTTTCGGTCATTTTGGCTTCAACAGTGCTCTTCAAATATTTATATATTTTGAAAATTCCAATCATTCGGCCACGAGCATCACTGATGAGACATAACTTGTCGAAATGTGCATATGGTGCACAAAATTAAAAGGTATATTTGATCTATATACACATAACCCTGGTTGAGCAGCTTAACTGAAAGTCGCCTAGCCCTCAGAACAAATTCATTTGAACATGCTCTGGAATAACGTATTAACTGAGATATGAACACGCCGTATGCGGGCGATGATGGAATGTTGCTCCTTATGAAAGGAAAGTTTGTTGCACGTTGACTAACAGAAGATTGGACCATATGATGGGCCTTGTTTTCAGAGGAGACACGGTCTAGAACCTCGTATCATCTGACTGTTAGTCGGGACACCTAAAGATTAAATGTCTGAGCTCGTTTTCGGATCAGCAGATGACGATTTACTCTATATTTGTGAAATCTTGGTCTTACTCTGCATTACTTTACGGGTTTATATTTTTATGACCTCCTGAGAAACTTGTTGATCCATTTGGAGGATTATTTACAAGATCAAAATTTGTATGCCCCGCATCAGACAGATGCAGTCACCATATACGTTAAATATTCGTGGTGTGACGTTAAACAAAAATAAATCAATCAATTATTTACAAATTTTTAAATGTGTGTCCTTTGATTATATTGCTTTTGTGGTAAGTGGGAACGTGGGTCCATAAATCGGTTAATCACTCCAATTAATTGACTACTGTCATATTAATTGAGCGTCCTACGTCGGTACCGCAAATGCGCTATAATGGAAAGTTTTTGTGGTGTTCATGTGGTTTTCTTTTCAGATTATTACATTAATAATAGTGGATTTCATTGGTGACTTCTGTCACAGGCTCAAACAGATGCATTTATGTTTTCTTTTAAAGACCATATCTACTCCACTGGTATAGTTGTAGTATTTTAGGAAGACAGCTATTTTGTCATCTACAATCTTCATCACAAAGCATTAACATAATCTATTAAAGACTCGTATTACCCTCTGATAGCTTTAAGATGTTTAAACCGATGCCTATTTTTCGGGAAAAAAAACATAGGTGTACATCAGATACATGCATCATGAATTCAGTTGAACTGATTGAATAAAAGGTAAATCGTATACATGTTGTTTATATAAAGGGTCTTTATGTCATACACATGTATTTTGGGTTAAACACACATCTGTCCTTTGACTGAATGTCTCTTAGCTCTGTTTTCCAAGCAGAAAGAAAAACAAATATATAAGTGAAACATGTCATTTATTCTAAATGACGTAAATGTGGGATCTCCCCACCAGATACAACAAACAAGTATAATATACAAACTTAAAAGATTCCCAAACAGCGGGAAAAGGTGGCATCTACAAAAGGCCATACACACATATCTTTTTATAATCATCAAACATTACAATACCTATCCTAAGATAATATCTTGTTGTTACACCAAATATTAATTAGGATGGAAAAGAACATTACACTGAATAAAACATCAAGTTGGGGTGGTGGTGGGAAACAAATTAAATTAACAATGCAGATAATCGCTGTTCATTGTTTGGCAAACAAAGCTGAAGTGACGCTGTGCATAATTAATAAGGCACGCGTGACTAGCCACGTGATTAGTAGAAGCTTATGATTGGTTGAAAACAATATGCATATTTAATTAAGGCATGTGACTTAAATCGAGAAATATGATTGGCTTTAGATTATAAACATAATTAGCATATTGAGTTACATATAGAAACAATACTATGTGTTGCCCTAAATGATATTATCTCACAATAATAAGGTTTTATGTCATACACATGTATTTTGGGTTAAACACACATCTGTCCTTTGACTGAATGTCTCTTAGCTCTGTTTTCCAAGCAGAAAGAAAACCAAATATATGAGTGAAACATGTCATTTATTCTAAATGACGTAAATGTGGGATCTCCCCACCAGATACAACAAACAAGTATAATATACAAACTTAAAAGATTCCCAAACAGCGGGAAAAGGTGGCATCTACAAAAGGCCATAAAATTGAACGAAGCAAATTAAAAGAATTTGAAGAGTGAAATTGACGCCACATATAAAGAGTCTTTATCAGAAACATATTCATGAAGTTTAAGGAAATACAAAGTCTGATAATCAATAAAATAATTGAAAATTTACCGATAAATCGGAGATAACTTTTGGATAAATCAGTACATTCCTCATCGAAATGAAAATCCTGATCGATTTCAAAAAGTCAATTGTTTCTAATGTACTAGATGATTTATAAGATATAGTGAAAATTATGAAAGTGATATATTTACTGGATGTATGTGAAAAAGAATGAATTAAATATTCCAGTTCAGCTTTGAAAAATGATTCACAGTGTTTTAATATGTTATTTAACATCATTTCAGAGTCCAATTATTTTTTTGTTGATCATAACAACGCCTGTGGTAGACTACGATGAAGAAAAGAACAAATGGAACAGAATATTAAACTCTGTACAGTGCACGACTGGACTTGTTTTTTCTGCCTTAGCCACAAAGTGTGAGTGAACTTCGCCTAAAGATTATAAAAACCTTTGTTGTGATCTATAATTGTTTAGTCAGTAATGTTGAATAAGAGTTTAATCTTATCATCCTCAAATGATATCATTATATCTTATGATGAAAGAAACAAAAAAAAAAAAAAAAAAAAAAAAACATCATACACCAAAATCGATATATAGTTTCTAAATATCATAGTAAAGGTGTTAAAAGATTTCGGAAAATTCTTAGAGGTTATGTAAGACAAACTACAGAACTGTATTGGTGATGATATTTATGTATCAATTATTTTTTAAATGTATATCACATTCCAGTGGGATTTAAGAGCATCGATGGTCACTTTGATGTATGGGTACTCGTGCTAGTAGTCGGGCTGGCATTGAGTCTTGTGGTATATTTCACTTCCGAAAATGACGTACCTCCTAGATATCATGAGGTTTGTAACTAAAGTTTCCACATGTTGTTATTATTCTCAGGTTTAATGCTATCACTTAGTCATATCTTTTACATGTTGAATTCAGTGACCTACGGCAATCGCCTTTTCTCCATCGTCATCAATGATTGCTAGGTGTCTTCTGAAAACGATTTATGTTTCAAGCGTTGTTTTCTGTGTTTATTCGAAAATTATTATGCTTTATGTGCATGCCCTTTGTGATTTGTGTCATACAGGTTAGTCAGATGTCTTGTCTTCTCTTTTGCTGCTTTTGCGGTGAGTTGGAAGGTGGGCGCCAGTAAACCGGTTAACCACACCAATTAAATGACGTTTGTTGCTTCAATTGCCTTTCCTAAGTCGGTATTGTAACCGCAGCAAAATCTAATATTTTTGCAATGTCGTTTTTCCGTGAATATTCCACTATTGTCATGTTTTGTGTGCATGTCTTTGGTGATTTTTGTCGTACAGCTTTTTCAAATGTCTTCAGTTTTCTCTTTCATCTTCGAATAACTATTATGTAGTGTATATGCTATAAGTTTGTTTATGAACGATATTTTTCTCAACTGACCCAAAGGTTCAAGAGAGATATTGTCGTAGGGTTTCGTCCGGCGTCCGTCGTCGTAAACTTTCCACATTTTCAACTTCTTCAGAACCACTGGAAGGATTGTGATGAAACGTTGTACGCATGAAGTGATCCCCTAAAAGTGTTGTTTTTTATCTGGATTTATCACCAGGTGGCACCACCACAGACAAAAGTAGGTCACAGAGGGTACCTTTCTTGACAGACTAGCTGCTTACAGAGACAAACTGAATGCATAATAATGATGTAAAAGGCTGTGTGAAGAAGTGTTGTTGTTTTAGTTCTATTGTTAAATGAAATTTTCGACCTTTTCACAATACATGTTTGGACTTAATGATTTCAATGCAGAAAAATGCAGTTTTCCTCTTTAATTGAAACTGTTTCTTGAATTTGACTTCTTTTGATTATAATTATGATAAGGAATGTTACTGTAGGACATTTTCCACAATTTCATCTTCTGTTGCAGAACTTCTGGAAAGATTTTGATGAAACTTGGTAGGAATGAAGTATCTTGCATGTGTTGTTGGTTTTCATCCAGATCAGTCTACAGGTTTTTGAGCATTCATTTGCTGTTACTTATAGATATAAGTGTTATGAATTTTTATTTGACCTGCATAGACAATTTCTCAATGTTGGTGATTATTCAAATTGTCCACAGTTTTTCAGTAAAAAATGTAGTCATAACATTATAATAAACATCAGGGAATATATATATATATACTCAAGGACTTTAAAAACGCCTATATGTTTTTTTTTCATGTAAAAACATAAATGTTTTGAAAATAAATCGATTTGAATATCTGCTTGATATTGTGTGATTGCGGTAACTTTCATGCTATCGGCGAGACAAATCACTCAACCATAACGTAATACTGCTCATCCGTGCGCTTTTCAAAACGTACTCGACTACTTGCTCCACATTGAGTCATTTTCTTCAGAAATAACGTATACTGGTACCTAGTGCCTTTATCTATCCTGATTTCAAACTTTGCTTCATTAAAACTAACTCCTGAAATGCCGAGACTGTCTGAGCAACAACGTTATGCTGTTCTTGGCCTTGTAGACGCCGGCGTAAATCAAGGTTGCAGGACCCTTCAACGTCCATTTGTCTACAATCACGAGACTTGTACGAAAGTATCGTACCACAGGAAGTGTTAAGGATCGTCCTCGAAGTGGTCAGCCACGCGTTACGATAAGAGGTCAAGACGTTTTCATAAGGCAACGTCATTTACGTGACAGGTTTGCGACAGCCGTAAGCACGTCAAGAGATGTGATAGGTCGTCGCGGTAGGCAAATCCACCCCAAGACAGTACGTCGACGATTAAAAGAGCAAGGTTTGCTATGCCGTCGCCAATTGAAAGGCTTGATTCTAACTCCTCGCCACCGGAGAAATCGTCTGACCTGGTCCCGGAACATGCTTGCTTATCGACGTAATTGGCATTACGTAATGTTCAGCGACGAATCAAGATTCAATTTGTCCATGGTGGACGGAAGACAGTGCATTTATAGGAGACGCAATGAACGTTTTGCCGCAAACTGCATAATTGAGCGTGACAAATTTGGCGGTGGTGGCGTCATGGTTTGGGGAACCATCAATCAACATTTCAAGTCATCACTGGTTATTTTGAGGAACACTTTTACCGCGAAGCGCTACATCGATGACGTTTTACAGCCTGAGCTCCTTCCTTTAATTCAACATCATCAAACTGTCAACAATCCGTTGACGTTTCAACAAGACAACGCACGTCCGCACACTGCTAGAGTCACCTTAAACTTTTTAAACATCCCATCCCATACATTTCCCAGCACGTTCACCAGACCTCAGTTCTCTAGAGGACATGTGGGATGAGTTAGGGAGACGCTTACGTCAACGTCAACGTCAACCAAGAACTGTGGATGAGTTGGCACGTGCTCTACAAGATGAGCGGAATGATACTCCTATGAGAAAAATTCGAACGTTATGTCAATCCATGCGGTCCAGATTGCGTGCATGCGTTAAAGCAAATACTCGTTACTAAACAAAACACATGAAATTTTGGACGTGGTATACATATATGATGAAATTAAATCATTTTTAAAAGAAACGTGCGATAGTTTCAATCATATTGTCAAATATACTTCAAATTTTCGAAATAAATCAAGTTTGATGCAATTATTTACCCTAGTTGTTGATTAAACTGTAATGATATTAGATAGGCGTTTTTAAAGTCCATGAGTATATTTATCTACAAATTTCCGAGCTGTCAGTTTAAGAAGGAAATATTGTATACGTGAGCGATTAAGTTTCTTAACTATTGTATAGAAAATTCTAAGAGACTAGTAGTACCATTGGGTTGGTCTGAAAGCAATAGTTTTTCATTTATGTTTTCAGTGATAGCGGTATATCTCTATCGGTTGTATCTTATTTTTAGTATTTAAGTTAGCCAGTGCAACAAAACAAAACAACAACAAAAAAAAAACCCTCCAACCCCCCCCCCCTCCCCAAAAAAAAAGAAACAAAACAAAACAAAAAACAAAAAAAAAAAAAAACAAACAAACAAACAAACAAACCCCAAAATCATACAGCGCATACATAAACAAAACAGAAATAGAAAACAACCCCAATAGATAACAAAACCGGATGATGCAAATAGTCAATTATTAATTGAGTGTCTTAGATACTTTTTATCTAACAATAAATCATTATAATCTATAAATGAATATTAGAACATACATACGTTATAAGTTTTGTGTACCAGATGCGTATTTGAACAACGTATGTCTCTTCAGTGATGGTCATTGCCGAATAATAGGAATTCTAAAAATGTATAGATATTTAAAGAGCAGAGGTGCCGTCATGTTATAGATGCTTTTCAGGTTTTCGCCTACCTAGGGTTTTTGGTGGCAGTAATCTGGATATACTCTATTGCCAATGAGGTTGTGAACATTTTACAGGTAAGGAGGACCAAAACTAGCTTCTGATATCGTAATTTATAGTTGTGCCTAGTCATCAGCATCACTCTTTATGATTCCCGCCGAGGTTGGTGATTGCCCCTTTTCATAATTTGTCTCCATATTTTTGTAATGTGTTATATGTACTAGTATATTATTGATATTCATGTATTGTATAGCTCCATGGTGACTTCTGCCCCATAACTGAGCCAGTAACTCCTCTTTTTTCTTCCATATTGCAATATGTCTAATGTTTGCTAGGGATAATACCAGTATCATAAAAATGAAAAGTGAATTATATAAAGTTTAAAAAAGACATGTTAATTATCATAAAGAGTGACCTGTTACTTATCATAAAGTATAACATTTTAAATTGTTATGAGGAAATTGTCTATATGCAGAAATAAAATATGGTGGGTGTATTTGTTTTCATGAGCTGAAATGAACACGAAAAGTTTAATCCAAGAATCAGTGGAATAACTTGAATATTGAAGTTTTTGTTTCAAACATCTTAGCAAACCATGATGAATTAAGTGGTCTTTTTCCGGTTTTGTTTAATAGCTATAATTGATGGATCTTGTAAATAATGTAAACACCAAATCCTTTGAAAAAGGACGGTTAAACTTAGTACAAATAGTCCTTAGGACAAGAGGACAATGCCGATCGTTTTCCGAGATCGGATGATAAAATCACACGTTTACCATTGTTGTTGAATTTATAAACATAGTATAAACGAAATTTGTTTTCGGCTACAACAATTGTACTCGGTACACACGCTACTTGTGCAGAAATTGCGATGTCTTTAAATTCAGGGTTCAAATGTCGAGATCACGTACTAACCATCGTTGATTATTCTTTCAAACAGATCGCTTGGTAGGATATTGTAGTAAGTGATAAATCTCCCTTTTAAGAAATGTGTTTTCTCGAAATTAAGCGACAGTCGTTGATATAGTCCTACTCTTGCATTAGCTAGTAGCAATTTAAGTTCTGTTACGGGCAAAGTGGTTTTTTCTTTTCCATTTCTTTTAACATGAAAACAAATCTTTGTATACTTTGCAGCGCTTAATATATAAATGAGTAGTTTTAATTAAAAAATGGAAATAGAATCTGAACCAGAATTAACTATTATTACTTATTATATGCTAGAGTGTAAAAGAATCTATGTTTCAAGGTGTTTGAAAGTTCACGTCAAATCAAAGGGTAATTTGACAAATTCAATCGTTAATTTGATTCTCTTTGAGAATATAAGTTATCTATTTGAAAAATTTCCATACTTAAAGTTAAAGATTCAGATTTAGCTAATATTTGTGAGTAAACGAAAAGAAAGAAAATGTAATTATCGACACAGTTTTCAAGCGGTGGATTTGTTTGTAAATAAACAATTGATGCTCAGACGACCTAAAAAGGGTTTTGAGCTTTCCTTGATCAGGTCACAAAATTGTTTAAGACGATAATGCCAAATCGCTCTATCAAATACTGCAAGTGGATTGTACAAGAATTCATCTAAGGTTATATTGAATAACTTACATAAACGTTCTGGTTAAACAAGACTTTAAATGTTTTTTTGAAATAATAATGCAATAACGGGAATTAAGAAAATAGAAATGTGCCATACGTGAATCGTGTTCGCCATTCTTTGAAGAATTAAAGGGACGGTCTTGAGTCCCTTTCCGACAAGTGAGAAAATTGGAGCGAGAGAAAAGTACATTTTTATTCATTTTAGTACATTACAGTAATATATATATATGCTTTATGCTTTTCTAAATACATATGTTGTATTTCTTTCAGACATTTGGTGTCGTATTCAGTATCAGTAACGCAGTTTTGGGCTTAACCTTATTAGCTTGGGGAAATAGTATAGGAGGTATTATAATATTTGACATTAAACTTCTGTTACTGTCTTTCAGATGTATTCCGTCTTGCACATTTACCATTTTTTTTTGAGTAATAATCTTAAAGTTTGTTCCTATCTTTGATGCATATTTACGTCACACCTAAACAGGCATATTTCACGCAGGCTTGATGCAGGGGCAGTAATAAAATATAATTGAAATTATACCAATGAAACGGTCCCACCCGAAGCAGTGCAAATGCGTCAGCGATTGAAGTCCATCGGTTCTACTGTAAAAAAGTATATAGTATATTTTGTACTGAATCATCTATGATAGAAGTTCACTTATTGTTGCAAATTCGATGTCAAAACTAAAATGAGAAAGCGAATTAATCATTAGATGAACATCTTTTTCACAAATTTCATGCTGTTTCATACAATCAGTATCATCTACTTCGTGTAGTTTTCTCGTGAAATATTGCTTATGCTGATTTTATTTCAGATTTAATAGCAGACACTGTGATGGCGCGTCAAGGTTTCCCGAGGATGGGAATATCTGCCTGTTTTGGTGGCCCTTTATTTAGTATCCTTTGCAAAACTCATGAAATAAAAATAATATTGTCCAATTTTAGCTCGCTTGATTTGTTATAACACTGTGTTGTCTGTTCGGGTTCTGCGAACGCGAATGCTAGAAAATGTGAACTTTTTAAAATGAAGCAAGTGGTAACCTGAAGATCTGGAATGAATCCCCAACCTCTCAGACCTCCAAGTCCACCTGAGCACTTGTGATCACTCTTCGTCCGGCGGCTGTTCCTCTGTCAGCACTGCGTTAAATTTCTATACTAATGACTTCTTAAGAAATGCTGAAGGGATATTGCAGAAACTAGTCGGGATGAAGTATTCAACGTCCTTAAAGATTCAGGGTTGGGCCATATATAACACGAGGGTTCCCTAGGGTACCCTTCTTCAATTTCTGACCGGCTGCATAGATGAACTAGCGGAACAATGCTGACTTAATTTATTTTCGTCTGTAAGTTAGGGCACACATTGCAGGTGTGGCTTGTGATTCAGGACAAGAAAAGACAAAACAAATTTTATTCTCATGAACTGCAATTACAGTGTGAAGAAAAAAACCCCAAACATATATACCACAATACATGCTTGAAATTGACGTTTGTATTACTAACCAGGAGAGGTAACTCTCTCATAAATAATTCTAATGAGTTTATCAATTTCTACTAATAATTTCCTATTTTTGGTATTAAAATATATGAAATTTATATGAATTTGGATGTGCATAAAAATGTTTAGAAAAATTGTTAATTTTGAAAGACTTTATAGCACAAACAGAACATTTAAAAATGTAATGAAATTCATCACCGACATCGTTTAGGTTACATAAATTACATATGCCCTCATCTATAGGTTATTTGGCCATCTGCCTGTTTCTATAAGAAATTTTTAAATTTCCAGTTCTGTATTGACAGAGATCATGTTACTGTTTAAAAGTTAAGTTAAATAAGTATTTTTCGAGACCATATGTATCTTTAAAATGCAATAGTTAATACCTTTTGGTGAATTAAATGTAGAGCCATACCAATATTGTTTAAATTGATCAGCAAAAATATGAAATACTTTGATTTTCCGCCAAACTGCGTAAAACTCATCTAGAAATAACACATATGATAACACACATTGATTTAGTGTATCTTTGATACACTCAAAACATTTATGTTCATAACATTTATCAATATAATATAGTTTTGATGCCAATTTTGAACCATGTGATAGATGCGTCCAAAAAGAAATCATGCGAATTTTAACATTTATTCAAAACGTAGGCGACGCTTGCTCCTCCAGGGATCCATGTCTCGTCTCTGAATATCAGGGGTCCGTGATTGTCCGCTGTGGCGCATTGTTGTTGATGCCATAGTCACTTGACAGCGGTTACTTTCGCATTTTGTTTTATGGTATTATGTCCGTGGCGACTATTCTCATATAATTGACTGAAATGTCTTATCTCTCTTTTTGGGTTTTTTTATACCTCTGCAAACGACGTTGGGAGGGTATAAAAGAATTACCCTTTCCATCAATCCGTCCAGTTAAGGAGTTTTGTAAACAGATTTCTCAAAGAGGATAAGAGATAAGGCTTTTATATTACACACACCCATCACCATAACAAGTACTACTTAGACATTAGAGCAAGAGACCTTGACCTTGAACTTTCCTGTAAGCAAATTTCCTTTATAGTTTAAGGGATAGGGATTTCATATTTCACACACATTCACCATAACAATACTACATTTTTATACCAAGTCATTTGACCTAGTGACCTTGACCTGGAACGGTGACATAGTAATAATGATTTAAAGAAATTTCTCTCATAATATATGAGACAAGGGTTCGATAATTTTTTCATTGGTTTTACCTCTTGAATAGTAAGGATTAGAGGTTTAATATACGATACAAATGTATTTTTTAACCTTGATCTAGACCCCACTGTTACTCTATGAACAAAGTCGCTGTTACTTACCTTGGCTGCCGCGGATGTATTTTTCCCGATACAGTTCTAATTTTTTCCACATTTTCTGGGTTTATTTTGAATTTCTCATTATATATGGTTTATGTTGTATCAATTTTTTGAAAAATACACACGTATGTCATTTGATTTTACGGAAATAATATCCCCACTTTTACACATCCGACTTAGACGACTTAGTATTATGTTATGGCATTGTATGTCCGTACGAGGTCATGCTTTCTGGACTTTTTCTGCAGTCTTTAAAGCTATTGGATTGAAACTTTGCACTTTATATCAATGTGGGTAAGTACCAGTTTTCATTTCGGTATGACTGACTAAGTTTTGCCTAAGTTTTGGTCCTTCCAGAATTTTACTTTTTTCCTGACTTTTTCTCTGCCTTCTTTCAACGTATTTCAACGTCTTTCAAGCTATTGGATTGAAACTTGGCATATAACATAATATCAATGAGGATAAGTGCCATTTCAGTATGATTGACTTAGTTTTGCCAGAGTTATGACCCTTTAACTTAGTTTTTTTTTGCATTGATAGCAGAATGGCAGTTTCTATGGAATAAAATAACTTCAGTAATCATGAATTGATTTTCATAAAAGTTTTGAAGAATTTTGTAGAAATTTTTTTTAAAAATTCATTTCTCATTCAATCGCTTTCAGATTTTAATTTGTGCTCGAATTATATTTGAACTTTAATATAGATATATATTACTGGTTTTTATTGTAACACGAAGTGTTACTCTGTTATCACCCCGCGTTCTGGGCGCCGCCATATTGAATTCTTGGAATTCACCTCTTTGCTTATGTATTCCTGTACTAAGTAAAATAGGCCCATGGTTATGTGCATTAAATTTGCAAATATTCATGTACATTTGATATTGCTAGTATGTTAAGAACTAAATATCCATCAACTTATTTCGGAAAATATATGGAAAGTCTATACCAGACTTGAACAGTCGTTGATTACTACGCACTGATCGCATATTTTCGGGCCTTTCCGACGGCCCTTGCCAACCACAATAACAACATGCTTTTGATGACGTTATCCTGAAAAATTGATGTTTTAATTGATTAATGTAGGACAAGAGACTGTATAAGTTAAATTTATTCCTTTTCGTATTGTAAACATTCTGTGTCAGTTTTACAAGAGCTAGGTGTTAACGTGACCAACATTTGCAGTCTACGTTTTCCCAATTTGCATATATAGAAATACAAGACATATCGTGCAATAATCTTTCATTTCAAAAATTCGACGCGTTATATATTTTTAATTTTTTCATATATAATCGTTAAAGTAACAATAAAGACATTGCGCAGAGTAAAATTCTTACATTTTAAATGATCTACAACTAAACATTTAATGTTGATTGTGATTGAATCTAGTCTCAAGGTTTTTTTAAAAATAAATTTCTTACTTAAAATTTGGGGATAAACGTATTGTGTCTGTTTCCCACAGGTATACCGTGGTTTAACAGATGGCAACAGAGTTTTCCTGGCGATGCTTGTGGGGTACACAAACAGCAACACAATCATCGCTTTCTTTCCTTTTTGAAATTGCCCCCAAATTCCTTGTTGTTAAGGGATGAATAGCGCCATGTTTAAATTTCTTCCGAGAAACTAGTTGATTTTCAGTGCACCGACATAAGAAGTTTCTTCATTTTCATATTCTTAAAATTGATTCATTCATAAGTGACTTGACATCGCATCTTAAACAGCTGAACAGACAGTTTTATTGCGGCTCGGCGAGATGAATAACATGCTGAAAAGGATGTTCCTGGGTGGTACCTCATCATGCCATGTACGTTGTCAGTTTTGTTGGTTCAGCTTAATTTTGATAATTGTGCACATCAATGGTAGAATCTGCATATCGTCCTTGATATGAGATTTACGTTGGACGTTAAGAGCACTGAACAAAGTAGTTACAGACAGGAATTTTTAATAGTTGGCGTCAGAGGCAATGTGGACAAAGAGTGGGTACAATGTATTATTACATTTGAGGACGGTATTTCGTGGTTATAGATGTCTAAACGCTAAGGTGTGGACCAGTCAGAATTATCAAAACAAAACAAGTAAATAAAAATATCTTTTTAACATGACTTTTCCCCCCGCTTTTGTGAAAGCGAGGGGACATTATATCTTATTCCTACGTCTGTCACTCTGTCACCAAACCTGGGCTATAACTTTTGATCCAGTAGGATAACGACTTTGAAACTTCACATGCAGATTCCTTGTGATGAGATCTTCCACTTTAGACCATTTTTTGCATCTTAGAATTCTTTGAATTCACTTGTATCCTCTTGTCATTTAGGTATACTCAGATACACCCTCATCTGATTACAACCCCTTCTTTATTATAAAACATGGATTCAACATGTCTTCTCTGTCTTTGTACACATCAAATCCACAGCAAATGCTCAGAGCAAGAACAGTTTTAGATCACCTTGACATAGTTTAGATAATCTTGTGCTATAGGCCTGACATCCGCAACCGGAGAACTCAGTTCTTGACAAACTACAAATGCTGCAAGTAGTAAACATCTTGGGATATAGACTTGATTGCATGCTTTGGATGTTGCATATGACACATTTTTTCGGCTTGACTTACATAGTTAGCTTTTTGGGGTACCTCAATGCTGGAGAAGCTACAAGTACCAAACTTACACTAACTATTATTCATCTTGGGATGCAGACTCGAGGACATGTTTACCTGACATAATTTTCTTCCCCGCTTTTTGTGAAAGCATAGGAACATTAAATCTCATTCGTCTGTCCACCCGTTTGTCCGTCGGTCACAGAAACTCTAACCTTAGTCATAACATTTTTAATCGTAAGACGTAGGCCTTCATATTCGGCATGCCTGTGCCTAATTGCAATACCTTTCCGTTGATACCAAAATTTTTATCATGTGACCTTGACCGTGACCTTTGACCTTCTTCAATATAACTTTTTAACCGTAAGACCTAGGGCCTTTATTTTTTTTTTTTTTTTTGGCATGTGTGTCTGTAGACATGCACAACCATGACGATGTCACGGATCACTGTACCTTTACTCTTAGAGCTTCGAAAACGGGGGACCACAATTCTCTAAATTTGCTTGCTCCGTTTAGATCATTTTGGTATCCTGTTTGGGGCACTAGTATCTCAGTTATGGACAGTAGAAGTACCAAACTTGCACCAATGATTTCATCTACAAGATGCACACTAGACTACCTGGTTCGGTTGCTTCATGTGACATTTTTTCCACTTTAGTGATTTGGTTAATCTGTTTGGAGTTCTTCAGTTTGTGACAAACTAGTGAAAATAAAAGACTTCTGACTCAGCCGTATGCCAAGTCACCTCGAATAAACAGTGTGTGAAAATTCCCAAACCTGCGCCAATGGTTCAGTTTGGGATGCAGACTTGAATGCATGCTTCGTACAACTATTCTCACTTCAATTTTGTTTCATTAAAAGAAATTTGATATAAATAGCTCAATAATGATTCAAGAGTCATTTTGAATTTGTGCTGTTAATTCTAAGAATGAAACTAGTCCTGAATTAATACTATTGATAACACTAATTCCTCTTCATCTTCTTATGAGTGTTACTCAGGACCTTTAGTCCTTGGATTTCTTTTGTATTCTTACTTTTTCGACCTAGAAGAAAAAAAAGGAGGGGTGTTAAATTTTTATGCTCCCCCAAAAAATGCGGGAGAGCATATAATCGCTGTCATGTCCATGTGTACGACCGTTTGTCCGTCCGTCCAAGGTCGTATCTCCTACACCTTTCATCAGAATTTGATCATACTTCACCAAAATGTTATTTATGTTAAGGTCTTTTGGACAGATGTCATTCGAGGTCATTTCTGAAAGTCCAAGGTCACTTATTAACCATGACTTAAAATACCACTTATATTTCCTACACCTCTTATCAGAATTTTATCATACATCACCAAAATGTTATTTAGGTTAAAGTCTTTTAGACAAAGGTCACCCAAGACAATTTCTGAAAGACAATGTCACGATAAAAAGTTTTATTTCATAACGAATCAAAGTCAAGCTTACTTCTTTTAGTTTAAGATACTGTGATCACTTGTTGTTCTGCAGTTGACTCAATTGGATATCCATATGATACATTGAGATTTGGAATCGTCATCAATTAATACAATGATTTCCTATATATTGAGCCATTCATTTCCTTCATTATTGCTGTGCTTCTTGGAGCATCCATCAGTTTTACTGACCTTTTTTTGGTGGGGGCGGGGGTACCTTCACATTTAATTTTTTTCCCCGTCAAGCTAAGTGATGGACGTATTATGCCACGCTAGGTGTTGCTCTTGTTCAAAAACTTTTCGTGGGTGGTGGACACTCTGGAATGGGCCTTGTGAAAACTATTTGTTTCTAATCGGTTTACAACTGCTTTAGAATTTATTGTAAGGGGCTTTCCCCCAAATTGTTATTTTTTGTTTTTAGATTTTTTGGGGGGGGGGGGGGGTTCTCTGTTTTGGTTTTTTGGAGGGGATCATCCATTTTCATGTAATTTCTTAAATTTTCGCACAGTAGGTTGAATATAATGCATCGATTTTGTGTATCTCACCGAATTAAATTAGAAGAAGAGCAATGTCTAGCGTGGCATAACGCGTCCGTCGCTTAACTTGAAAGGGATCTAAAATGCCTGAAAATTTTAAGTTCAAGGATTGCAACTCTGGAAAAACCACACAATCATACCTAAATGCGAACTGGTACTGATCCTCGTTAATATAAAGTTATATACCGAGTTTCAATCCAATATCTTGAAAGACTGCAGAAAAAATGTCCGGAAAACATTACCTCTGACGGACGGACGGACGTACGCACAAACGGACAGACACATGGACGGACACCTGGACGGACAACGCCATAACATAATACGTCGCGTCTTATGACGGGCGTATTAAAACCATAGGAATTATCTGCCGATTTACTGATCACAAGTAATGGCACGTGCTGTAACGAAAAGTCACGACATTTCCGAAGGCGTTTATGTTAAGGGTTAATTTCTCAGTTTGATTTCACTCTGGCATTATCATTGAAAACAAAAGGAAAATGGAATGTTATAATGCGGGCTTGATCGTTTAATATATTTTATGTATTCAAATATTGTATGAAATAGAAAAAAATCCGGGCACCACTATTAAGCAGCTGTGTGTATCTTGTGTATTTATTATCACGTATTCCAACATCCCTTTCATCCACATTATTAAATATCTATTATAAAGCTATCCACATAGAATATATCCTTTCATAATATATAATATATATATATATATATATATATATATATATATATATATATATATATATATATATATATATATATATATATATATATATATATATATATATTTATATTTATAAATTGTAGAATTTCTAATAACATCCTCTGCTTTTGGATCCGTTATTACTGTTGTTGAAATTTCATTTCGGTTTCTTACAACGAGATTTTGAATGATAAATGTATGGGTGTTTTTGTAATGTTCAACAATGTTGTCAAGCGACGATCGAAGTGTAGTTGCATTTCCCTTACATTTCCGAATACTCCAATTAACATGAATCGCTACTGGCTCTACTTTGTGATTCAGCTGAAACGACCAAGTTTTGCCCTCCAAGTAAACCAGACACATTGCAACTTTTTAGCTTACCTGAGCCAAATGCAGGAAGTGAGCTATTGTCATAACTTGCTGTATGCCGTCAGTCCGTCATCCCTTAACATTTTACATGTAAAGATGATGGATAAATCCTAACCATAAGTCATGAATCATGAAACCAGAGGACAAACACAATCAGCGAAAATGAAAACCAAGTGGAAAATAACATTTTTGACTTCCCCTCTGCAACGGCTACACAGAATGTCATCAGATTTGACAGGAAGCATGTCAAAGTCCTCTGTCAAGTTTGTGTTTTACCCGATATTTCCTTTAATACGGCTGCCACTGGATCTGATTGGTTGATGCATTTTTCGATGTATCCTCCACAACCGCCACATAGGATTTTTATAGTATTTTTATTTTACATAGTAATTTGTATTTTTCCTTCCTAACCGCTCAACGCACTTTCACCAATATTCACAAGAAGCAGATACTGACGGTCCTTTATCACGATTGTGTTTTTATCCATTTTTTGAATAAATATGGCCACAAAAGGCTCAGACTGGGTAACGCATTTTGACATCTCCACAACTACATCACAGAATTTCATCAAACTTTTCTGTAAGAGACTACCTTAAGATCTCTTAGAAGTATGTGTTTTTTTTTACCTGATGTGTCAACAACTATGGCGGACAAGGGCTCTGCTTGACTAATACATTTTTGATTTCCCCATAAATGCTGCACAGAATGTAGCCAAATATATAGTTGTATTTTTTTTACTTTTTACAGAAAGAAAGTAATGAAGATAAGGTTTCACATCATCTTGACCCATGATCATGTTACCGAAGTCACTATGCTTTTATGATGGAAGTGTATGCTGATTAATGCCACTTTATTATCCATTCAGCGTAATTTCATTGATTTAGTATTAAATACTAAGTACGTTTTAATCAGATTTGCTTTCAGCGTGGCGACAGTTTCCAGTGAGCGATGTGGCCCGATGGGCCTCTTGTTTTAGAGTTTCTTTGATGCAGTGATACTGATCATTTAGATTTGTTGCTTTATACATGTTGAAAAATTTCTGTCGTGTACATAAACACCGACGGAAACATCATTTTGTGCGAATGGTTTTTAAATTATTTTGGTTCCTATTTTTTCCTGTCCATGTGTCACATGGTCGTCATTTTTGTAATATACCGACATGAAAGACCCTTGTACATTCTATATCCTTGAGCAATAATTGCTGAATTCCGTTTTTCCGCCACCTATGGAATGCATCGGTCAATAATGCCTATTTCTCCGAAATCTTCATCGTCATAAAAGCCGGCGTGGCATAGTGGTATCGCGCCGGACTCCTTATCGAGAGGCCGGGGTTCGAGTCCCGCTGTGGTCATGCCGGTGTCCTGTCTTTCGGGTGAGACAGTAAAAACCGAGGCCCCGTGTCATGGTATGCATGACACGTTAAAGATCTCTCACTGCTTCGGGGTGGGTCCGTTGCAAAGGTCAAAATTTGTATGCCCCGCATCAGGCAGATGTCGTCACCATATACGTGAAATATTCGTGGTATGACGTAAAACAAAAATCAATCAATCAATCATCGTCATAATGTGCATCCTTCGCAAGTATTGTAATTCACGTAGATACTTCGCATTCTTTCTGAATTATCATGTGATGGAACTAGAAAAACTTGTTGCTTTTCCGATTTTCCCGATACCAGCTCCATCAACAAATCTGGTATAATGTGACGACAACACCCACTACAAATCGGCCCATAGTTGACGCGGCTCCTCAATAGACACTCCGTATTTGGCAAGTAAGGTGAAGAGGACCATTTGACATTATTAGGTTGCTGTGCGTTTTTACATATTAGATGTGACATAACTACATGTCCATGTCTTGTAATTTTTTGATTTCTAATTGTCCGCCACAGGCGCGTGCATGGGCATCGGCATTACTCCATTGACTGTTCTGCATTAACACTTGACCAGGTACAGTTCCTGTCTTTGTGCCTTCCATTTCCATTACCGTTTTGTTGTAGGTCAAAAAGCCCGAATAAATATTCAACAGTTTGCATATTTCCAAAAGGCTTATTTGTATATTAATCTGTAAATGAAATTACTAAAATACACAGCACACGGTTTCTTTTTTCCGCTAGTATAAATGAAATACAAAAATGATTTCTAGATTTATGAAAGGTGGATATACTATAAACGTATAAAGTTATGCCTTGATTGGTTCTGCTGAAGAAGCAATGGTTTGCTTTTTAAATTTTTTTTTAGGAAAAAGTACTCACATTCCCCACATAATGTCAATGAGATCTGTCAAGTACTTGATTCGGGGCTGAATACCGATATAAAGTTTTCGACGCTTTTGTTGAATTAGATTATTTTAGGGGCCTTTTTGAAGCCTTTTTCATCAGAAAAGAGACATGGACTTTAAAACTAATTTCTATTGGCATTTGAGTGTATTAATAGAAGGATATAATATTCAAATCTACTTTTGTACAAATCGGAAAAATAGGGACTTCGTTCCTTTTTTATGCTCCCTGAAAACTTTCATGGGAGCATATAGTCGCTGTCGTGTCCGTGTGTCTGTCTGTCTGTCCGTCCGTCCGATCTCATATCTCCTATACCTTTCATCAGAATTGGACTATACTTTATCAAAATATTATTTAGAATAGGGGCTTCGGGACAAAGGTCACTCAAGGTCATTTCTGAAAGGCCAAGGTCACTTATTAATTATGACGTAAAGTAAAAAGAAGTACTTATATCTCCTATAGCTTTCATCAGAATTGGATCATACTTGTTAAATGCTAAATGTTATTTAGGTTAAGGATATTGGTCAAAAGTCACTCAAGTACATTTCTGAAACGTCAAGGTAACTTATTAACTATGACTTAAAATACCATGAAGTATTTTTTTCCCATACACATTTCATCAGAATTTGATCATACTTCAGCTAAATGTTATTTAGGTTAAAGACTTTTGGACAATGGTCATTAATAGTAATTTCTGAAAGGGCAAGGTCTCTTATTAGCTATGACTTAAAGTAACACGAAGTACTGATTTTTTCTATACTGTTCATCAGAATGTGATCATACTTCAACAAAATGTTCTATAGGTTACGGGCTTCGGGTCGAAGGTCACTCAAGGTCATTTCTGAAAGGTCAAGGTCACTTATTAACTATAACATAAAATACATGAAGTACGTACATCTCCTATACCTTTAATCAGAATATGATCATACTTCACCAAAATGTTCTTTAAGTTAGGCGATTTGGGACAAAGGTCACTCAAGTCATTTCTGAAAGGTCAATATCACTTATTAACCATAACTTAAAGTAAGATGCAGTACTTATATCTTCTACAGCTTTCATCAGATTTTGGTCATCATACTTCACCAAAATGTTCTTTAGGTTAAGGATTTTGGATACTCAATGTCTTTTGTAAAAGGTCAAGTTCACTTATTAACTATGACTTTAAATAGAATGAAGTACCTATCTCCTACACCTTTCATCAGAATTTGATCATACTTTACCAAAAATGTTATTTAAGTTAAGGGCTCTGTGCAAACGCCACTCAAGGTCTTTTCTGAAAGGTCATGTTCACAATAAAAAGTTTTATTTCATAACTTATCAAGGTCATGCTTACTCATTTTACTGTGATCACTTCTTGTTCTATAGTTGACTCAAATGGATATCCATATGATACATTGAGATTTGAAATCATCATCAATTAATACAATGATTTTCTTCATACTGAATCAAACGTTTCCTTCATTATTGCTTTGCTTCTTATAACATCTTTCGGTTTTACTAATTTTTGCACATGAATTGAGTCATCAATTTCTTGCTTCATAACTGCCGTTCAGGGAGTATACCTCAGTTTTACTGATACTCTTGTTATCATTTTCGGGAAATTTTGTTGATATTCTATTTGTATATTGTTTATAAAATATTAATTTAGTGTATGCTATCTGATTTTAAATGAATAAATGTTACTGTTAAGATATGAAATGGAAAAAAGGGTTTTGGGGAAAATTTTTTTCTCAATTTTATATAATTCAATTCTGAAAAAATAGAACAGATGCACTATTTATATGGTTTAAGAATTTCTTATATAGCTTTTTCTCAGAATGAATGATAAGATTCTGCATGAATTAACTGTCAAAGGACCTTGCATGTTTATTCAGGGGAAGGAGGGGGGTGGGGGCAGAGATGTATCGAGGACAGGGTGACATAGTTCCCATGGTGTACTGTCATTTGACAAACTTTTTCTTCAGACCAGATCTGTAGATCGACATGCCACAAATAAACACCATAGGGAACAAAAAAAAAGTGTTTTTATGAAGTTTTTTCGAAATCACTCTTTTTCTCGCTTTTTGACATTTTTTATTGAATTTGTCATAGTATAATATCGAAAAAGTACCATTCGGACTCTGGTATTTAAAGTTCAGTTAGAACACTACGAATTATTCGCTAGTGGTTATATCAGCGAGAACAATTGCGAATCCTAATTAGGATTAAACCAGGCGTACGGAAGTAGTGAGCGTCACCTGCTAGAATACTTAACCCGTCACAAATGTTACATACAAACCTCATATTCGGTACGAAGTCATATACATGTAGGTAGTTTGTCAGATCGGTACAATAGCATTACGGTGTCTGGGCGTTTTCTTGAATATTATATAATACTCTAGAAAGGGGAACTTCATACTGTCGAATGATATTTATGTATCAACAATAGTACTTGGTAAGTTACGATTTCATGCGTTCCACTATGTATTCCTGTGAGAGTTATGCTTCTGTAAGTCGCTTGGCCTTCAGATTAAAACATTTATGAAAGGAGCATGTGCTAACAATAGCGTATAAATAGTAAAATTCAAACGTCAAAGCAGTCGAGGAAGGGATGTTGCGAAATCTAAATCGTATCGGAGGTGTTTCATACAGAACTATTTGTCTTACAAAGTACCAAACAATACTATAACCAATTGCATTAAAACGGGAGCAACAATAGAAACCATACAATCAACTGGAAACATACAAAACAATATACAACAGAAATAGGAATAAGAACAATGTTACCACCAATAGCAATATAAAACAATTACCAACACTTGTAAAAGAACACACATTCAAAAAGTTCATCACCAACACCAACAATCGCACTAAAACTACACAGCAATAGCATTACTAACTATAGCAATAAAAATAACACTACAATCTGATTAAAAACCATATCTTTATTCCGCTTCTCTATTTGTGCCATTATGGATAAAGTTGTGGCAAAACTCCGTAAGGGGTCGTGTTCTGGTGAACTCTGATTTTCAGCCAATCAGTAGATCGACTACAAATTCCTAGGAATGATATTAACATCTTCAGCGTGCGTGACCCACAAAGTAGTTTTTGAACAGTGTTTGTTACATACTGCGTCATTGATTGGCTATGGGAAATAACGGTATCAGTGACTGAAACGTCATCAGAGTTCACCAGAACAGACTACTTCCGGGGTTTCGCCAGATCTGTATCGGCAATGGGACAAATAGAGAAGCGGAATAAAGATATGGTTTAAATCAGATTGATAACACTACTAACAGCAATCAAAACAACTTTCTTTATAGCAATTAAAGATTGTTAATTTGATATAATTATATGTATTGATTTCCTTAAGTTTTGTATAGATCTCCTGTTAGGAATTGGTATACCATTCACGATTGGTACAATAAAGAAGGGAACTAGTTATAGTGTAAGTATCAGGTATGGGTAAAAGAGAGGCAGTTTGTTACTGTATAAATGGACGGGATATACTGTAATGTATATACAAAGTACTATTGTCAGTAGAAAGTGTGGTTCAATTACTGCTGAGATTAAGTGGCAATAGAAGGCAATAGAAGCATTGTCATTGTGCCTCTTGCAATGCAATGTATATGTACCTCCATGTAAAATTTAATGGATTCAGAAAAGGTAGAGGTAAGACTTGGCCCAAGGAGCATATCGTGTTTGATAAACCACATCCTCTATATCCAAGGCAGGTACAGGACACATTAACGATATAAAGATGGATAAGTTATTTTAGTCATAGTGTGGTGAAATATTCAGAATACTTAAAGTGAACGTACTTATCACGACCGAACAGTTCTAGAGACTACATGTATATGTATGAAGCCACATCTGACAGGAATACCCTAAAATATTTCCACATGAAAGGAATATGGCTTAATAAATTATTTCATCTAACTACAATATTTTAAAGAAATGCTGCATTGAGTAAGTGCAGTTCCTGGCCAAAACATTGTAGCAAATTGTAAAATGCAACTGTTACGAGGAGTAAACATCTCCTCAACTAGCCACACCCCTGAATGATTTTTTAAAATTGAAAAGGAATAGATTAGCCAGATTAACACAAAGTGTTATGGAAAAAATTTCAGTCTAAATGAATACCTACCTGTTTTAGTGAGTTTTTGCTTAGTCAATAACCATAAATGGCCTTTAATTTTACGAGTTTTTTTTATTTTGTTTTTTGATAAATATTGGATGCATTAAGGATCATTTATAGCTTTTCAATCTTATTAAGACACACCAATTATGCAGTTGTTCTTATGAAAACATAATTTATTTTAAGAATTATAAAGATTAATTTCAATAATATTTTAAATTATATTTTTCGGTTGGCATAAGTAGTAAATTTGTAGGATCTCTTAATACAACTTTGACATCATAAGTTGTGTTTACTATATTATAATGTATTATATTATATTGTATAACTATATTATATTGTATAAGTATATTATATCGTATAAAGAGCCAAGAAGACATCTAAATTAATTGTATGACAAAGGACTTTTTCATAAATAATTATGATTTTTCTTGCACCAATGATTGATATATCTGGTTTTCTTTTTACAGTTGACCATTACTTTTGAGGAATACGTTCTGGCAGGTTTCCTGGCACTCAGTCTGGTTACATCCCTAATCATTGTGCCTCTCTCGAAGTTCCGTATGTCACGATCATATGGGATCACTCTTATAGTGTTATATCTGGTATTTCTCGTCGTTGCCTTGTTGACAGAAACTGGTGTGATCAACGTCACAGTATAGAAATCATTCCTCGAAGACTGCTATTTTTGTGGGTGCTTTTTTCCAATGTCATGTAATATTTTTGTGAAATCCTACGATACCTTCAAAATGTATATATATGAATAGTAAATGCATTATTTATTCATTTAGTTTTATTAGTATTTGGTTTAAGATAAAAACCCCCCCAGGTTTTATTGTATAAAAATAATCTTACATGTTAAGTTCATGTGATTGTCAATGTGATATACTTGTCTTTCCATCTTTCCATCAATGATACTGGTTGTGATGATATAAAGTTAAACGAACATAATATGAATAAGATATTGTGTTTCAACCTATAGTTAAAGATGTGTCATATGTAAGTGGTCTTATAATTCAGAATCGACCCATATTATAACCCATAATCTGAAGTAGACATTTCTGTTTATTAGAATTATTTGCTCAATTTACTGGGTATTATTTGTATTCTAAACAATTTTGCCACTAGGTGACATATCATTATGAAATCTGTGATTGAACAAAGGTTAGGTATTTGCCACAAGGACACATATCATTATGAAATCTGTGATTATGCAAAGGTTAGGTATTTGCCACAAGGTGACATATCATTATGAAATGTGTGATTGAACAAAGGTTAGGTATTTGCCACAAGGTGACATATCATTATTAAATCTGTGATTGAACAAAGGTTAGGTATATGCCACAAGGTGATATATCATTATGAAATCTGTGATTGAACAAAGGCTAGGTATTTGCGACAAAGTGACATATCATTATGAAATCTGTGATTGAACAAAGGTTAGGTATTTGCCAGAAGGTGACATATCATTATGAAATCTGTGATTGAACAAAGGCGAAGTATTTGCGACAAGGTGACATATCATTATGAAATCTGTGATTGATCAAAGGCTAGCTATTTGCCAAAAGGTGAAATATCATTATGAAATCTGTGATTGAACAAAGGTTAGGTATTTGCATAAATCTAATATTTTCGTAAGAATATATTGTCTGTTTTAGACCATATCAAAATACACATGTTATTACGGGTGGAATCTACATTGTTATCCAAATTATTTAGATCGAAGGTTTATGTAGTCAGTATTTATTCTGATGTCTTTATTTATCGTTCATATACTTTTTACGTGTATAACCATCACAGACAGTTCATTGAAACACATTATTGGAGATTTTGTATTGTACATTGGAGTTTTTTTCAATTGGTACAGAGTGAGTACAAGGTAGGGCAAACTAGGTCTAAGAGAAAACCCTCCTTTCACAATCCTACTGGGATAGGCTGTAGAAAAATAATTAATGCATTGGAGTACAATGATAATAATGATTTCCTTCAAAATCAGTTCATCAATATATTTTGACGTAGTTTGGTCACTCTATACTACCAGTTCATTTCGTATATTTCTACAAAAGTAATGATACTTTTATGTAAAGTATATACAATGGTATTTATTTTCTTTCTTTAACTACTTGAACGATTTTATAAGACTTAGTAGAAATCTTGCAGTACTAACAATTATTTAAATTTGAGGAATTACTCATGGGTTAGATTACTTTAAAATAATGAATTAGTTCCCTCGATTAATATATAATATAAAATTTATATATAAAAGTGAATTCAACTTTTGCTTGACGTCCACTATGAGTCCATTTCTTTAAATGGGCAATATAGAATACAGGGATATATATATATATATATGTATGTATGTATGTATTCACTACATAAAATAGACAGGTCGCAATACAGGCTGAACATACATCATTCATGTTTATGATATGAGCATATATGCTTATTTCATATTATATCTAAGACATTAGTGATTCGGAGTCGTATAGACTTGTCCTGTCTATTTATCTCTGTCAATTTGTCTGTGGGCAGATTTAAAAATTGATTACTACATTTTGACTTTTGTTAATATGGCAATTGATAATTCTTATACCAATACCTTGAAACAAAACTGTTTGGTCTTGTGACGAAACTCAAACCAATTTTTTCCATTGATGATATTTGAGATAAAAATTTGAAAAACTGCATTTCTTGTGGAATACTTTTTCTATTTGAATGTAGTGTCTTTGACTTTTGACTTTTAAAATATTACTTTCCATGGCAACAGTGTTTCACACGGTAATTTTATTTGATATGATGTAATATGATTTGTTTTACTTATTAATAATATTAATTAATTAATTATTATTAATTAATTAATCTTTCATATCTAAAACATGTATTCTGTATGAAAGGACATTCTACTTTATTACAGATTTTAATACATTGGTGCCTTAGGAAAATTTGATCAATCATGCCAAAATGCCTGTTTTAAAATTCATGATTTATACTCATGTTGATTTCCATATAAATATCTTCTGAATAATGTGTTTCACCTGTGACTTTTTAAATTTTATTATTTAGTAAGCATGAAGTAATTTCGATTGTATTTATTTAACAGATACATTGTATTACACATTGTAGCATCCTGTTACATTTCAGCAAAGTGTGCTGTTAATCCATTCTATGACAATAGTAAATGTTCTATCAAAAAGGAAATGATGGATGTTGTTTTTGTCATTCAGTTTAGATAGATATCTTTTCTCCTTTCTGTTGTTATCCAAGCATAATGCCCATGACATCATGTGTACTAAACTTAATTTTGTACGCCAGATTAGAAAGTCGAAATGGCTATTTGGTGATGTTCAAGACAAAAATTACGTATATGGAAGTTTATTATATCTGTAGAGCAACTATAAATTTGAAAGAGTACTACTGGACGTGCCTTATTGTTAGTTTCAACCAAAACAATTACGAATCTTATATAGGACGAGACCAGGGTGGCCGAAAGAAGTAAACGTCTTCTGTAAACTTACTACACCCGTCTTACAATTTCCGTGGACACCTCATGTTCGGTGACAAAATCATATAAGTAATTTGTCACAACCGTGAAAAGAAGTCACTGCACACGCTTGTTTTTCACAATATCGTATAGTATTGTGGAAAGGCCAACAAAATCTTTGTATCGACCATAGTATTTTCTCAGTGGTGATTTCATGTGTTCCATTCCGTATTCCTGTGTAAGTAGTTTGTCTCTCAGTCGCTTTTCCCTCCGAAAAAAACTCTGCTAAAAGACCCATGCTCAAGCACAGGATATAAGTTGTGAAATTAGGACACAAACATGCAGGGTTTATAGGAGTGTGCTTCTCAGAAAGATGAACCTGGTGATATTGATTTGAAATCGTCACGGTTGTCACAATGAGGTATGTATTTAACCATCCCTTTCTATAGAGAATAGTTAGTGTATAATTCTATAAACAGATGTCAACGCATGGTCATTTTCAGGGAATTTGATTTTAAAGACCCATGTTCAAGCACAGGATATAAGTTGTGAAATTAGGACACAAACATGCAGGGTTTATAGGAGTGTGCTTCTCAGAAAGGTGAACCTGGTGATATAGATTCGTCACAGTTGTCACAATAGGATGTGAAATTAACCATCCCCACGATAGATAATAGTAAGTCTATAATTCTAGATAGGAAGCAGATGGTAATGCATGGTCACTTCAAGGAATTTGATTTAGTGTAAGGAAAGGGGTTTCTCCTTCCATGTATCGTGCACTCTGTTTGGATGGTGTGAGGGAGAAAAACTTATCACGTATTACAGATTTACATTAATACTTCCATATAATTATAGGTTTTGATATTGAACCGCAAATATATTCTACTGGATATTCTTTATTTTGTAAATTATTAATGAGATCTTGTCAACAGACGACTCAAACGCGCTGCAAATTGGAGTCATTGTCACAAAAATTCAGTTTATTACTATAATGCCAACAGCATCAACAAGACAGTAATATGTTTGAATCATCCCACCAAATCCCAGTTATCTTTGGTATTTCTTCCAAATCATGAAAATGGAGATACATGTACTAGTTGAATTAAGAAACGTTTCTTTTCAAAACAAATTTCAATAGTTTTGGATTATTTGTTACGAAGTTTGAGTTCTAGCCATGAATATGAATAAATGAACAGGAAACAGGTGTGTTGATGAAAGAGTAGTACTACTCGTTTATTTAAATGTCTATGTCTTTTGTTAGGGTTTTGTATGGCTTTTGTATGGCTGATATAGATATAGTAAAGGTTTTACATAAAAAATTAAGCGGGACTGGCCAATGAAGAATGATTAGGCCCCGTGCCCAATAAAGCTAAGCATCCTCTGTGGTTTCCAAAGTATTCTATCCTATCAATGATCGACAATTTGGTTTTCTCCTACTCTTACTGATAATTACAGTTACAGTTGAAATCAGAAAAAGGGAACAAAGATTATATTTCAGCTCTATGAAAATGTCCTTACAGACAAATAGAGAAATATGAAAAGCACATCAAATAGCATCAAAAATATTGGAATGTATGCAAATGCGGTAGGAGCGTAGATCGTGAACTGAATTGACCCGACACCCCATTATTCTGATTACATAAAGATCTCTGAAGTATAACAATAAGATACTGAGTTATAGCTATCTATATGTAGTAGCTAAATTCCTTCAGATATCGGTTTCCTATAAAACTGACAGGTATCATAATGACTAAAGAAACGCCTTAAATTTACACCAGAAACGTACCATTTTATTGGCTGTTACTCATTCCCATCTAATTGTAACTATCCAATGAATAGGTAGATGTTGATGACAGACAACCAATCATACATGTGTGGTTACAACAACTCGAATCTAATCTTATATATACAGTTACATTACTATTTTAGGTTCATATTCATGATAATGGCTAGAGAGCTGTGCAATATTGGACAAAACAGCACATTTTATGATGGATTTCATCCACCATACACGTCTTCTACTAACTTTGACTTAGCTTCTAGTGTACCCACAATGGACAATACGTTTGCTTATTTATTTGGAAGGAATCCACAGCGTAGCATGGGCGACTATGGGGTAGAGTATCCGGTATGCTCAATGTACGACAACCAGTGGAAATATCAACACTACAACGACGCGTATTCACAATTCGCTTATGGGCAATATAAAGATGACACCAACTGGAGAAACCAGTTCTATTCCTCTGTTCCTTTAAGTCAAGAATTTTACCAAGGGCCGCAGAAAGGAAGATCTCCAGGAAGTACATACACGACAAGCAGTTCCCCAAATTCTGGCAGCGATGAGTCGAATGCTAATAATGTCGAAGGATGGACAGTCGGCGATACGGACACTTACGGAGAGGGTATGCGATGCCATAGATTCAAGCCAAAAGTTTACCATCCATATGTCAATAACGGCTACCAGAATCTCTATCACAACGATGTCGTCCATGGAATCCGACAGCGGAACTCGGAGGGACAAGAGCTGTGGAGCAGTACAGATGTGATCGAAGGAAAAGGTAGTCAAGGTTTACAAAGCGCAGCAAGTTCAGTACAAATGAAGGGCAAAGAATCCAAATTCAACACAACCCATTCTAATTATTCAGTGGGTAGCGCATTCAGTGCATCTTCAAATTTTCATAATCTTACTAGCTATGAAGGATTCGAAATTCCAAAGCGTTTTTGGAATTCGTCAAGCTGTACAACATTTCCGCATCAAAATAACATCTTCGCTCAGAAACAAAGCCTTGAATCTAGAATACCGATTTATGATCACAAAGCACCGAATTCAAGTCCGGCTACTACATTGGATGGGCAAACGAAAATGCCTATTGTTTACTGGAATGATGAATTTAAAGACAGAAACACAGTTGACAAACGTGAAAGTTTCAAGGAAGAGTGCCTTGTAGGAGAACATGCCCAAAGAAGATTTAGAAACAAACTTGACGAAAGGATTCCTGATAATAAATTGGCCATACCCAGACTAAAGGATTTTCGGTACTTTCAAAGACGAGCAGAACTGATTGCGAGCGAAATGGTATAATTTTATATTACTTAGTTAAATATGATAACGTATATGTAGCATGTATTACTGCATCATGTTTACAATAGTCCCTATTGCTAAATAGACAATGGTGTTACAACTGCAATTCAAGAATCACCTTTTCAAATCTATGATATTATGCTAGAGACATGTGGGAAGAGAATAACCTCAATATTCTCAATCATAAACATTTTGCCATCTGGCAATGGAATATGGAGTATAAGAAAAATACTGAATAACATAAAATGTAAAATAATAATGACATAAATCTATGTTCATACAGCAATGAATTATTAGCGTCCACATTACAGTATCAACAAGTTGTAAAAAATGAGTATAATATCTCCTTGCAAAGCTCTGTTCTGTAGATTACATTATCTCCTTGCAGAGTTCTGTTCCATTACGCTTCTTTTTATTCAATTATTTTGGTAATGACAAAAATTGCATTAAGGATTATGATCATTATAATGCTGACGACGATGATAATGATGATGATGATGATGATGATTATTATTATTATTATTACCAACAGAAAAAGAATTTAAATTTGAGAGATGTAGAATTCAGAATAGTCGCCGTAAAATCTCCATTAAAGGATAAATCGACAGCATGTGAAGGAAAGAAAGCTCACACAAAGACAGAAGGGTAATCTTAAATTAATCGAGCTTTTTTTTTTATCGGAAGTGCAAAGGAAATTATAATGATAATGAATAGTTGTAATAATAAAGAAGTAGAAAAAATTAGAATAGTATGCACATCAGATAAACCCTGTAAGAAGAAGATGTTCATAAATATTTAAGCGATAAGTTGTGATACCTAATAATATTCAAAAGGAACTTTAAGTTAATGAATTAATTATTTAACACGTCGTTTAAAGTTATTAATATTGAATTAGCATTTGTTACAGAAAAGTCAAGGAGCATCGTCCCAGCAACATTGCAATTCACTTCTTTTGATGTATCAAGTAGTGGGAAAACTGACAAGGGTGTTATTTGCCATCTAATTTTCCTGAGAGTTCTGTTTTAAATTTCTAGATTACACTGATTTAGTGAATCGCAAACACCCCTCTTGGAAATATTATAGCAACAATTTGAGTATCAATGAAACATTTTGTAAACATACAATATGCATACATATCTTTACGTCTGTAAGTAAATTTTTCTAGTGTTATCACAATCAAAATTCTTTGGTGGAACCCATAATTTTGTATGAATGCGGAAAGTAGTAACAAGATATGACAAACCAAGTTCAAAAATTCAATCACAAGTCTGACATTTAAGGAAGATGCTTGATCCATTTTCACCAAACTGCATAAAATGCCATAAATTGTTATACTGGTTTGAAAAATTAAATTTCACCTGACAAAACTGGCTTTACAACAGAATCAAATTGATGATTGACTTGAAAAAATTATAACAATCGAACCCTTAATTGTAAAATTGCTTGACTCGTGACCAAGGGAGAAGTACCGCTGGTGTTTTGTCGGTGTCCAGTGAGACAGGAAAATAAAAGCGAAGTCATGGTAGACGTGGCACGTTAAAAATCTCCCAAAACTTCGAGTGGTCTGTTGCATAGGTTTGAAATTGTGTGCCAAGCGTAGCATATGTCACGATGTAGGTGAAATAATCGTACAAATATATAATATATTCTAATTCTTACATATAATCATCTTTACTAAATGATATTTCTTTCTGAACCTACACAATTAAGATACTAAAACAACATTACTTTTGAATTCGTCAACAAAATAGAAAGTCAGAGTTTTTCGTTAATTTTAACTATATTCATAAAGTCACATTTAAAGGGGAAATGCTGTGATTTTAACTGTTTCACACAAATCTAGACGGATAGCAAGCAAGACCATATTAAGATTTCGCACAAACGCTTGTATTCTAATAATAAGTTAGACATAAAAAAACCAGTATTAAACTATACAGTTTTTATTGTTAAGTGACTTCGGTTAAGAAGAAGACTGACCTTTTACACTAGAAGTATTGTCAGCAATAGTTTAAAATGCGATATCTCTTTAATATTTTACCGCTTTCTTCTGTACAAGAGACACGGGTAAATTGTGTATACTTTTAAAACGTTGTCCTTTTGGACGTGTATCGAAAATGTGTTTCAAAAAGTTTTTATATAATAAAACAATAATATGTGATTACTTCACAATTAGCAGTGAAAGAGATTTGATGAAAGAAATAATGAAATCTGAACAAGGAAAAGTTTACATGAAGGTGATATAAAAATGTAGCTAACACCGAAAACGGTATTTTCACTGTGTACATCAGTTGTTTGTTTAATATCAAAGTTCTGTTGCACAAATGATACAAAAATCAGGTTTATTATTAAGGATAATATTTATCGTTGTTCAACAGATCTTTGCAAGAGAATGATAGCATGCATTCTTGTAAAGTTTTGTCAGTGTTTTAGAAAATACTTATTCATTCAAAGCTCTTGATGCAATTGTGTCATGAGAACAGCTCAGTATCAAAATTGATGTACAAAAACAGCATGTTATAATATGATGTTGCATGATTTTCTATATTGGAGGTTTTATAAGCGGTATTATACGATTCTAATCCTATTGATATAAAATATACTATGAAAGTGAGTTTATTTATCATGCAGGAAATAAGCTATTCCTCTATCACTAAAACAAATTTAGATATGTAAGTACCAGTAAAATGTCAATTGAAGTTGTAATGTCATAAATTTGAATCACGTATTAAACATTGCAATTTATAGCGCATCAAATGAGATATGAAATGAGAACTTATAAAAATGATCTATATTTAAAGAACAACAGAACTTAGGAATCATATACTCAGCAATACAAAATTGTGTTGATAATTGCAGATATCTCACATTTATTCATTTTAAAATAGTTTTATGTTTCACTGATTTAATATTGACAATTTTGTTTTCTATTTTACGATACATAAGGTAACAATTGGGAACAACTGCATTCATATCCCATTGGATACCTTCGGCAACAATACGGAGCAAGGTTGTGATTTTGTGTATGTTAACACAAAACAATGGGACAGAATACTGAAACGAAGAAAAATAAGAGGACCATTGGCAAATCGTGGTAACATTGCTGTCATGAAACAGGTAACAAATATGGAAATCATGTTTCGGATTAATTATACAAGATGTATGTAAGTATTATGTATTGGCATGCTAAAGTAAGTACTTTGAGAAATCATTTCATTCTCTGGATCTATTATCCACATTACTTTATTTTATGTTTACAGTCTTTTTTCTTTAATTGGTTACTTCTTTATGTTTGCACAACGAAAGTGTGTGCAAACATAAACACACACACACACACCCCTACACACATACACACACAACTAACAAGATCAACAACAACAAACAAAAATAATTGCCTCATAGAAATGCAAAAATCATGCCCTCGTTAAATTATTGTGAATGATGTGGTTCACATATTCATGACCTCAATAAAGTTACATCATTTGCGTTCATAGACAGGAACAACTCGTTTGACTACCCGGTTTTTACTTTTCTACACGCGTTCAATATTTAAACCAGTAATAACGAACATTGCAACATCAAGCTGTGCCGCTGAGGGTTCATAGATACTGGTTAACTTGCTTAATCCTCCCGGGCACCTGGTGTCACCTCGATTTTATTTGGGTTCGCATTTGTTTGAATGTGACACTATTCACGATATTGTCCTTTTATTCCATGGACTATGAGATATGGTTTACCCTTCGGTACTTCTTCGTTTTTTACTTACTTAAATTCTTCATAATTTTCAAATGGATCTTGTCTTAGCAGTTTACAGAGAAGTTTCGTGTAATTCAAGGTTTTCATTCAGTGATTACTCTTCTCAGGAAAGGAACTGTTCCTATCCCAGTCCAATAAACATTCAGATACATTGAAAAAGTTATGTTAATAAATATTCAAAACAATCAGAATTACTTCAGTGAAATATATCTCGCTAAACTTGTGACTGTACCACAATGTACCACAGTGGACATTCACGGACCCCTGAAATTCAGAGGTGAGATCAGGTGTCCGGGAGGAGGAAGTGTCTCCTGCTAGCCACACCCGCCCTGAATGCCCTTCATTAGAGACGAAACAAATATAATTCCACACTGTATATATTCAGGAATGTGAACAACACTGTAGACGTGGCACAGCCACACAACATCAGGAAATGGTACAACAACACTTAACTCAAACGCTCTGCGGGGTACTATTTTACGAGCTCCACACTGCAAAAGGAATAAGTGTGACATTTATGTAAAATACGAAAGTAACCGGTGTCACATGACTGGCGCTAACAACAATGTACTACAGTGGACATTCATGGACCCTTGAAATTCAGAGGGGAGACCAGGTGTCCGGGAGGAGTAAGCGTCTCCTGTTTGGTTAGCCACATCCGCCGTGAATGTCCTTAAATACAGATGAAACAAATATGATTCAACACTGTATATATTCATGAATGTGAACAACACTACAGAGGTCGACACAACTTTTCATACCTATAGGCTATACTCACACTTGTCTATCGGTAGAGATGACAAGTTGCACAGCTCCTATTATGACAAACATGATACTTTTAACATATCACAAATATTCCCTTCATGATGTTTTAATGTCACAACTTATTCACTGTACCAGAGCATGTTTTTCATATATGTGTTTCGTTCTGAGGACCAAGAGAATCACAAAAAAAACCCCCTACTCACACAATTTTTCAATATTGTTTGATGGTCGATGCAAAGATATTGTTGGATGGTATGAAATTCCTGTTTATATGATATTCTGGAAATGATCATACACAGTGAAATCCTTTTACCGATCTGACAAATTACCTGTATTTCTTTGACACTAAACACGCGAGTTTTCTACAAAACATTTGATACGGAGTATCATGCTAGCAAAAGACATTCGCTCCGTCCGGACACCTCGTTTCATACAATTTTGGATTCGCAAATGTTCTTGATGACACCAGCAACCCAGAATTTGCAGTGTTTAGCTGTATATTAAATACCAGACATTAAGTAGTACTCTTGAATTCATACGTATTAAAATGACAAGTATCAAATAGCAAGAACAATATAAATGTTTACAATTACATACACACAAACTCATTCTTTCTCTCATTATTTTTCCATTCTCTCCATTTATACTATCATTTTAAACCCAATCTATTTTGTTTTATTCATATTAGACAATGCCACCTGGTGTGATGTCCCATTAGTATGGCACAACACCTGTAAATTGGGTTCTCCCCCTCCCCCTCCCCAAAAAACAAACTGTCAAAACATCTTCTTACCCATGATTATAAACTTACATAAACCATAAATGTAGATATTAAACATTAGTCCATGTGACAATAGGGAGACGAATTCCATTGTCAAAACATACTGTCCTTTTGTGTTAAAGCAAACAGGAAACTCTGACTCCTCGCAGGCACCTCTTTACTTTTTTTTTTATTGTTTTTGGTCTATTAACAGCCACTTTTTACTTTGATGTAAGTATCACTGTGATCATCTTTTGGACATTCATACAATTTTCTTGTCCATAAAGAGAATTCAATATGATGATAAAGGCTACAAAGTATATAGATATCTTATTTGAATTTCATTCTCAGATTTTATTCCATGAATCTTTTTTGGGTTATGACCTGTTAATTTTTATAGTGTAAATGTGGTCTTTTTTTCATTTCTAAATGTAGGTACCTTTAGAGTAGAATATTATTGTATTGTATATTATTAGATTGATTGATTGTTTGATTGATTGATTGATTATTGTTTTACGTCACTCCACGATTATTTCACGTATATGGTAACGGCATCTGCCTGATGCATGGCATACAAATTTAGACCTTTTCAACGGACCCATCCGAAGCAGTGAGGGATCTTTTACGTGCCACGCCTACCGTGACACGGGACCTCGGTTTTTACTGTCTCATCCGAAAGACAGAACACCGTGTGCCCCGGGCGGGAGTCGAACCTGCGACCTCTCGATCACGAGCCGAGCACATTATCCACTAGGCCACACCGGCTTCTATACTATTAGACACCTTGTCTAAAGAGAAATAACTCGGTATTATGAAAAACCTCATTCAATCTCGTCAATTTCCTGTACTTTTTTTCTAAATTCGAATACATCGATAAATTTATGGGAAAATGTTGATGCTTTGTCATTGCTGAATTACAATTTACCACGGTGAAAATTCATTACCTTATATAAAAACCAGATACTTGCATGGAGGAAGCGTCCACTATTTGACCAACCACACCCGCTGTGAATGCATTAGAATTGTGTACTTTACAAAATACTTCAATGATGACGCAATGACATAATAGAACATGCAATGTCGAAATGTTAATTATTGTAAATTATGGGATATCTCTCATTCATAGTTTTGACCTTATACCCATTGTTTGGGTCTTACATTTCCGTAAACTTGATAATGAGTTTGCTCTTCAAGTATACATACGTTCGATTTCCACATTTAGGCATTGCATATCACTGACGAGGCATAGGTTGTCGTAATACGCATATGTCCTGATATCTATTATCTATCTTTTGTATATACACTTCATTGAATAAATGAAAAATGGGCATAAATGGAAAGGCCACAAGTCTTTAAACGTTCACCAAAGATTGATTGAAATCCCAACGATCGCTCCAGCATTCATTACGGGTCTGGATAGCAATTTCTGTAAGGCCTAAATTAAATTATTGTTTTCCCCAAAGGCGACTCACTCAACCAAGCACTGTATAGGTAGGTAGGTAAAACAATTTTTCTATTAAAGCTCTCAATGAGTCTGTATAATACATAACTGCTCTCTACGATGATACAAGAGAAATCTGCAATGTTGTTTATTTCTTAGCTCATCCTGATTAAAGAGTAAATTTAATCTAAATACAGGAAAAGATGAACATTTGGTGGCAAATAAAAAAATATAGTAAACTTGTAAATGTTTATAAAACATGGATTTCTACAAAATATCATATACAAATGTGACATATCTGCCATGAATGTATCAGGATTTCAAATAAGTCTCATACACATATCTACTTATATATCCGGGGTATACTGTTTAATAATCTTTTCACCTCGATTTAAAAAGAGTTTTCTGCTTTAGCTCACCTGAGCCGAAGGCTCAAGTAAGATATTGTCGTGGCATTTCGTCCAACGTGTGTCCGTCCTCGTAAACTTTTGACATTTTTGATTTCTTCAAAATCACCGAATTGAATTATGATGAAACTTTGTACATGAATTACTCGTGGTACCCTACAAGTGTAGGCTGCATACAGAGACAAACCGAATGCAAAGGAATTACCTAGAGGGATGTGTGAAGAAATGATGTTGTTAATGGTTCTATTCCTAAATATTTTTTACTTTTTTTCAACTTATTTTTTTGACTTAGCGAATACATGGCAGAAAAGTGCAATTTTTCTCCTCTATGTGTATTTGATAAACATGTTTCAATGTGGTTTCTTTTTATCTTATATCTGGTAGGGAATGTCACCGGAAAGAATTTTGTCAATATCTTAATTTTTGGATTTTTATGAATGTTTTTAAGACGGACAGGGGAGGGGAGGGAGAGTGGGACAGTTTTCACAATGTCTACTACACTTCTGCTACAGAACTACAGGAAGGATTTTGACGAACCTGGTAAATATGTAGTACTCATGCTCTCTTGCAAGTGTAGATGTTTTTCTTCCAGATCTGTTCACAGGTTTTTTATAATTCATTTTCAGTAATGTATTATAGATTTAAGAGTTATGAATTTTGATTTGGTCTTCATAAACAGTTGCTTGATGATGATGATAATTCAAATTTTACACTCATTTTTCAGTACAATTTGTAGTCATCATACATTAAACACAAGGGAACATGAATATTTTTCTACAAAATTTTCAAGCTGTCAGTTGAATGAGCAAATTGTTTCAAGTGAGCGATGTAGGCCCAGTTGGTCCTCTTGTATTTTTTTAACATTTGAAAGCTAAGAGTCTAACTGCATATTTAAACTTATCCAGAAGAATGATTACCTTCATTTGTAAATATATTTTCATTCAATGATTTGAAGAAAGGAACTATATGTGTGTCTTAAATGTATCTGTTTAATAGATAAAAGAGGTAAAAATATTTTGTATCTGATCCAAACGTATCAGAAACATAGTGTCAGAAATATTATTTGTTCATTTGATTAAAACCAAAATTATTTTTCATTTTTCTCATCTACAAATGTTAGAAATGCATGTATAATAACTCTAAAGTGTAGACCTTTTTCGTTCAGTCGCATGCCAAGGTTCATAAAAATGTCAATGACCTGAGGGGGTAGGGGGGGGGTGTGAGGGTAGAGGGTAGTGAATGTTAAGTTTATCATTTTGTAAGATATTTACTTTCAGAGTTCACCGTCTTGTTTTGATAATATTTAACGTAAAAGTTGAACATTATAGTTGTTTCGATGACATCATCAGTTTCTGGCATCACGCTGGATGCTGCCGAAATGGAGTTGATGCCTTATAGAATATCGAAAACGTTTCCCGGTTCATCCTGGTAATCTCATTACTGATCATATTTATCTTATTCCATCGTGATATAATACTGGATAATTAACGTCTTAATGAATTCAGTTGCTGACATATTGTCAATTAAACATTCTTTTTGTCAGTTTTGCACTGTGACATTGGCTCCCGAGTTGTAGAACCTGTGTGCAGTGAATGCCAGAGATCTTACCTTGTCAACTTTACCCCCGATCGCTAATTTAACAACACGTTTTGAGTTGGGCATCATACATGTACATACGCTATATGCTTGTTTATGACTATTTAAATAAGTCGGTGTTGCTCCGTTAGTGAAGTGCCTGGCCCATGGCGGAGAGGTTTAGGATTCGAGTTCCGCTATTGGCTTGTCCGTGTCTTTGGGATGAGACAAGGCCGAGGTACAGTGACGTGGTAGACGTGACAAGTTGCAGATCCCTAACTGCCTCGTATGGCTTCTGTTCCGTAAATAAAAATGTCACTGAATTGCATCAGGCAGATGCAGTCACCAAGTAAGTGCAAAATTTTTGGTGTGAAAAAGAAGAGTCAAACAAACATAACTGTGTATAAGGAGAAAACTAGTAACAGATTTTCAAATCCGTGGACTATGAGAAAAATGTTGCTTATTCGACTAGGGCTGTGTTTGTTTTAGGTCGGTTGCTTTTGGTGAATCAAACGATATTTAATAAAGGTCTTTCATATAAGTATATTAGAAGATTAACAAGATTCAGAATAAAAGATTTGCGTAAAAGATGTTGCGAAAAATGACAATATTCAAATATCAGAGACTTTTGTGGATTACGAAATATTTTCAAAGAAAGTGAGCATTTTCCATTCTTACCAATATGTATCCTCTACATAAAAATGTCCTTTTCTCACAAAGGGGAGATACGCAAAATGTAGAAAGACTTTTAAAACCATCATATACATGTATAGATAAAGTAGGTTTTGCATCTTCCTGATTGGTCAGTTTGGTAATTGGTTTGCTCTACGTATATTGGCTAAGCGTAGCTTGGTGCATCGCTGCTGCTTGGTCTACAAAATTAATATTGTTGTATATTTATTTCTTATTGAATATAAAACTACGATTTTCATTCATGTGTCGATTTCAAGTATTTCTAACTTTGAATGTCCCTAAATTTCAATGTGTATTCTTCACTAAATTGATTTATCATCTCATAACTTCTATGAGTAGTTTTCAACAACTTCAACTAATTTGTCATATAAATAATATTGTTCGAATTAGGAATAACTCATGACTTTGTTTTGTACCTGAAGTATGTATGAATAGTGGTCTTTGGTGTGTATCCTTATATTCCCGTGACGTGAACATTTGTTAGTGCTTTGCTTTATTTATGATAACGGTATTATCCAGCGATAAACTATATCGAACTTTACTACTTTCTGCAGAAATATAACATTATATGCATTTTCTTTTCTTTACGTCAATCATAGACATATATACATGAATCCCGACATCGACATGCTCTTCGGAGAACAAGAGGAAAAGGAGGGCGATTTCTGAAACGCATTGAGAATGACCGAATAGAAAACAGAGGAGGAAATGAGATAAAAACAGAATTATCTGGTGTAAGTAAGTAAATAAATAAATTTAAAAAAAAACACTCAAAGGAAAACAACGTATTCGTCCACCCGCCCCTAATAAATACACCCTTAACACCCACTCCCCCACCCTATACCATATAATAATTATAATAATAATAGTAAATTGAAAAGAAACCCACGCCTCCCCCGAAAACCAAAAACAACCCCCTCCCCCCCCCCCAAAAAAAAATAAACCAGTGATAATTTTAATGAAATGAAATCCATAAATGAAAAATGAAATAATAAGAAACATAGAAACTATTTTGTGACAGTCTTTAATAAAACTAATAATGCAATGGATTGTCTATTGACATACCCATTGATTGTCTTCTAATCGAAAGCTATTTGATGTTGTTTTTCCCTTTCAGATTATTTCATTATTTATAGTGCATCTCCTTGATGACTTCTGCCATACTACTGAGTCAGGTGTTATTATGCTTTATTACATATATTTCAGATACCACTGACAGGAGATTGGGATATCTAGCAAACATGACAGATAAATCCGACTGACGAAAAGGTATGTTGTATTTGTTTGGGAAATGAACGCAAATGAAGACATATATAAAGGGTATTGTATAGCTCTATGGTGACTTCTGCCACATAACTGAGCCAGTAACTCCTCTTTTTTCTTTCTTGTCAGTTTTATATTTGAAAGTTATCTTCGACGATGGCATTTTCCTTTAATTCTACCATTTTCAACTTCTATTGTGTTTTCAGATCAAGTAAAATCTTTCACAAGGAAGTTGCTGTATAACACACACACACACACACACACACACACACACACACACACACACACACACACACACACACACACACACACACACACACACTCTCTCTCTCTCTCTCTCTCTTCAAAGATTTTCTGTCCCTTCGCCTTAATGAAGTGAAATAAATGATGTTAAATTTTAACTTACTTTAAAATCGTTTATTTCACATGATCAAGGAAAAGTGGTCGAACATCTGTGAAAAGAGTAGGGTTATTTTTATTATCAATATTAGTATTATTATGTTTAGCAAAGTGAATAACATATATAATATATGCTTTTATATTGGTTATTCTGATTGTATTATATAGGCCGACAACAAAGAAGTTACAGAACCGAGTTCTTGGACCTCCGAACTAAATAAGTCAAATGTTCAAATATTAAGATACACGGATCTAGAACGTTGATTAAACTAAATATAAAAGCCAAATCCAATATAAACGGCTTTCCTGGAATGGTATACATTGTATTATAGTTTTGATGATGTCCAACTTTATCTATCTCAGACTATTTTGATAGCATATTTCCATCATAGATAGCTATAAATATATATAACCATGCTAATTTCTCTTCCGAACAGTTGGATCTCTAATTCTGAATATAAAGACGTATCTTGCTGATAACGATTCATAGAGGAGGCAAGAATCTCACAGACACATACACTGATTGCCATTATTTTCTGTGTGGTACACATTATTGATAATTAATCGTATGTTTTATAATATTGTCAATAATTAAACATTTGAAGTATTAGTTTACAGACTGAAGCTGGAAGTAACGGGATAGCAGTGGTTACGACAGACTAATGAATTCAAATTATCACAGAGTTCAACAAAATTGACATTATACTTGAAGCTTAAATCAGTTTAATTTCGACATTACATTATATATAGAAATGTGCTGTATTTGTTTATAGTATTCTTTGTAGTATTTATAGATTATCGATCATAAATCATCAAGAATATTTGTCTATGCTTACCACTTTAATGCCTTACAATCATCATAGAAGCTCTAAAGTTTAAATCAATTATGAATTACGTTCACATCCGTAATTATCGTCATTGTAATCATCTTAATCTTCATGAACATCTTCATAATCATCAGTTCTTTACTTATTAGCATTTGCATTATTGATATATAGAGTATAATGCAAAATACGAAAGTATCTGGTGTCAAATGACTATGGCACTAACTACAATGTACCACACTGTAGATATTGTTATCATGAATATCATTGTGATCATGTTTTCCTCGTTTTAGATATTTTTCTTCATGATATGGTATTATGTGGCATTTGTTGACTTTAAACTTTTATTTTTACATTAGGTCTCAGTTAGGTAATTTCCACTTTTCGTTATTTCTTTTAGTTAAATCATCAGCATTGTTATCTCTGTGCAGAATCTAAATTAAAACCTATTATCTTACAAATTTTTTTTAAATGGTATAATACATTATTTTTCAAAATATACTTCTCTGAAATTGGTTTTTAATATCCGAACTAGTCTATGTAAATTGTCAATTGAAGTGGTTTATTATTATTTTTTTTTTTGCAGTGTAGCATACCAAAATGCAATTAGTCGAATTTTGCACATTGAATTTTTGTACAAAGCACGAACTTTCATGTCAATAAAATAATGAAATATTTTTATCCCTTCTCTAATGATGAATTGTAGTTCATTTTTTGCATAATCATACTCTGAAAGTATCATTGTTCGAAATATGGTATCATAAAAGTTTTAAAGCATTGTTATTATATTATTATTATTATTCTTATTATTATTATTATTATTATTATTATTATTATTATTATTATTATTATTATTATTATTATTATCATTATTATTATCAGCATCATAATTATTATTTCCCGTGATATGTATCAATGTTTTTTCATAGACAAAACAAATTTAATCAATTCATTAGTCAATCAATGAAATAAATAAAAAAGTAAATCAATAAATTAATCAATTTTCATTTCCTCATTTGCATGAGAATATAAATTTTAAAAAAAGCTTATTAACTCAATGAGAAATATTAGACACGAAAAATAAAAAAAACTTATAAGAATTATATATAAATTTATTATACACAAGTTATAAACTTTCAATATTCGTGATTGACTTTTGAACGTGTTTACTCGTTTTACGTTGTACTTATGTTATACATTTAACATGTAGAAAAATGTACATAAACAATATATAAATATAGATAGACAGATTTCTTTAGATTGTTCGGGATTAACAACACTATGATACAAATATTATAAACATGTCATTTAGGATGACGAACTTTCCTCAAATACTACAAATTTACTATGATAATGAATTGTAAATTATTTTTAGGCTGAGAGTATCTCACTCGTTTTTATCTGTGTATGAAGATGGATTCTTCGGCCCTCACTTTTCAGGCAGTTTGGAAATTATTTAGCATTTATATTTGTACTTTTGATTTTCAATCTCGGCCTAGAGCATCACAAGAGAGATTATTCGTCAAAATGCGTGTATGGTGCGCACTAAATTAACACACGTATACATGTTCTGATATTGATTGTTGTCCATATCATTGTTATATTCCATATTGTAACCATTGTTTCACTATATCATTGAATGTTGCAAATACACATGTAAATTAAAGTCATGATTGTTATAGAACTGAGTTATGTATTTATCTGTGTTGAGGTATCACTCATGAAATATGATACATATATATGATAAATTTGTACATTAAGTCACGATGGTTGGACTACATACTTTTTGACTATTCTGGTCAATAGTCTTTCATGGTGGTTGTGAGCCGATGTTAAGGAGTACCCCAGGGCAAATGGCTGTATAATAGTATTTTGCCCGATGGACTATATAGTAGTTTTTTCCCAATAGTAGTTTTTCTCCCTATCCGTATACGATTTTACGCTTATGGGTACGTATTATGTTTGATGCTATCGCCCGTTCGACCTTCCGTCTGTCTACATTATTGTTTTCGCAATTCTCTTTTACTTCTGGTAGAAGTGATTTAATAGCAGCATGTGATAATGGGTGACTACTAGATTATATGAACAGAATACCCGTAAACATGTTAGGTTTAATTGAAAACAAATTCTATATATTAAAAGAATTGTGATACTGACAAAAGCCTTTACCCTACCCACAGAGATTCGATATAAGATGGCCACTTCCAAACAGCAGCCGATACATAGGATAGGGGGAACACTGAGTATGGAAACCCCTCTATACTTTTAAGCAAGTTCTCCCAACTGATCGACCAATTTCCAACAAGTTTTGGAGCAATACAGACAACTAGAAAAATACCCGCGCAAGCTAACAATTTGAGATCATATGGTGACATGTTTGGCTAGGCTGCTATTCAACTTCGGTTTATTCTAAATATGCCTTTGGAGGGTTTGGCTTAAGTGTCATTATACACTTTCTCCTGATGTTATTTGACTGTGACACTTTCCACACAGTGTTTGTTCACATTCATGTATATATACAGTGCTGAATTATATTTTTTCGTCTGTATGTCAGGGCATTCACGGCGGGTGTGGCTAGCCAAACGAGACGCTCACTCCTCCCGGGCACTTGGTCTCGCCTCTGAATTTCAAGGGTCCGTGAATATCCACTGTGGTACATTGTTGTTAGTGCCATAGTCACGTGACACCAGTTATTTTCGTATTTTACATCACGTCACGTCACACTTATTCCCTTTGCAGTGTAAAAAGGTTCCCCGCGGAGGTTTGACTTAAATGTTATTATACCCTTTTTCCTGATGTTATATGGCTGTGATAATTTTAAATGTGTGTTCTTTGATTGTACTGCTTTTGCGGTGAGTGGGAAGGTGGGCGCCCGTAAACCGGTTTACCACACCAATTGAGTTTTTTACTTCAATTGACCGTCCTAAGTCATGACTTATGTTTTTGGGTGCAGTGTAATCCAGCCCCTCTCAGTGTTTCACAGTCTGGCTATACCGTGTTTAGCTGTTTCCTTTGAGGAAATACGTCAAGAAGCTAGAAATAAATTATCGCATGAATTTGATTCGAAAGTGCCTTCTGAGTTAAAGTGAGGATGACAATATTATAAGTATAGCTGTGACAAGTAGTGGTAGAGATACCTGTATTGGCATCTGGATAGCCCCATATCATAACAACCACATTAATGTGTATAGACATGTTTCTTTAATAGAAATTTAGTTGGGGCTACCTCCCGTTGTCGGCCATGTTTGTGGTTAAGCATGAAGTTTTGCTTCATTGCTTCATATTTACATACTTTCTTTTATATTGTATAATACTTCAAAATTTAAACAAGCATTGCAAAAACACAGGAAGTATCCCTAGTTTGGAGAAGTTACCTCCATACCTTGGTTGATTTATGAACAAATTCTGGCAAATTCTCCCAAGGGAAGTAACTCCAAAAAATCCATGCTAATGAAACCCATTTAAACCGTGATTTCTGTATTTCTTCCCACCATTTCAAGATTTCACCGAAGTAAGTAGTAGGAGTCTACGTTTTATTGAACTGATGTTATCCAGATGTAGTTAAGTTGACTTTGGTTGTACTTGCAGGTTCTTTGACCTTGCTTTAATTTTGTAATAAGACACCTAGCTTTTGGCAAGAAGTGTTTGAAGAAGGTTCAATGCAGACTGGTCTCTTGAAATACATGTACGACAAGTACACCATTGTTGTACCAAAGTGTACCATGATCTTTTCAAGCAAAAGTCACAGCAATGTCGGTGGGAACACAACAAATGTTCTTTTTGTTTTTTTTTTTCTTTTTTGTTTTTTTTAACTGTATATAAACCCATTTACAGTGTTCGATAGTATCCCGGGTCAGGATAAAATCGATAACAAAATTTATGCTTATTTCATATATAGGATACATATATTAATGCCTAAATAAGTATATTTTCCTGTACACCGATATAACACATTTTAAAAAGCAGGTGTTGAGATTACATTTGTCTATGTATTACAGAATTTACCTATGTATGCGATTACTTGCATTCATTTACAAATAAGCTCGTGTGGATTTGCAAGCATAAATATGTACATCATACATGTCGGTATACAACTATACTTTTCTTGTATTCAATCATATTCATTTATGCATAGATATTTAAAAGACTGTACCCTTGCACATTGAGATACACATACACATACAAACATATATAAATCACACAGATATGTGCATATGCAAAAAACATATACTCATGCATGCATATACATACATACACAAATACATACATAGACACATGCAGACAAAACTAGACACATACATATCCACATTCTCAAATACATATATACATATAAACATTCATATACATGTATCTATGTTGTTATACGTATAGATATACATATATATACCCGTATGCACACATGAACACACATGCATGCATATACATACATACACAAATACATATTTTAAAAATACATGAAAACAAAAAATTTCACAGGCGTACCTGCATAAATATGTATACATACATATATACATTCATTCATATACATTTGTATATAAAGAGCTATGTAAACATAAGATTAATAAGAGTTTGTGAAGAACTGTAAACCAATTTCCCGTTTTTTTTTTTTTTATTTATTATTATTTTTTTCTTTTTATTAACAAGCATATAGCTGTTTACATATATCCCGCAAGATCCAGGCTATCTGCGGTGCTCTATACATATGATTGTCTTATACTCAATACATTACAATAACCAGACATGAAGTAAACCGTTATGAGTTTTGTCAACCTTTCTGTAAAAACGTGTTTCCTGTTAATAGTAGTACCCGGTCAAAGAAAGGTAATTAACGAGAGCCGTGATTGGCTGATGTGGTGTAGGGAGAGAGGGACTACTATTTCAATGTATCAGGAGCTGTGATTGGATGAAATTATTTAATTTATGTATAAATAAAGATTGATTCTGCTGTAAAATCATGAATTTTTATCTCATTTCGCTAATGTAAAGATTTAATGACCTAAAAAGGGGTGGTTGTTTACATTTGAATTTTGGCCAATTTTGGGGGGTATCCCCCTTCCAGCATGATTTTCTCAAAATTAATGTGGATAACCTATGGTAAACTGTTAAAATTCTAATAGAGGAGGGTCTGACAAACATTTTGATATGTGGATTATATATAGCTAAAATGTAGGATGTTGTGTAAATCTTGCTGGAAGTTCGGTAATTTAACATGGGACCCTATGGGAAATGGAATTACTATACTTTGACCTATAGGCTAAATACTAAATTTCTCAAAAATGCAGTTTGACCTCATTTTCTTGTTCATGCAGTCCATTTAACCTAAAATCATATCAAATTGGCCCCAAATTTTGATTCAAAGTGCCTAGAATTTTCAATATTGAAATTTCTGGAAAAAATAAATTTTGTGTATTTTGCATGGATGACTGATTTGATTCCATTGTGTTGGATATTTGAGACATTTGAAACAGTATTTACAGAATTTTACCCCAATTTTTTCGGATTTTGCGCACTTTTTACATTGTGGACTGTGAAACTTGAATTTGTAAAAGTACGCAATTCGATGTAAATTTTTGGGGATTTTCGATAAAAATTATCATATGATCTTCCCCGTACAAGTCAAAAACACACCGAATTAAGCCGAAATGTGTATAACATCATTTACCTCCAAAGTTCTACATGAAATAATAACATCATGCAATGTCTGTATTTTTGTACAGAAAATGGCATATTTAGCTTTCAAGAGTATTATTCAAAAATCAATATGACTCACAAATTGATTAAAATTTTATTAGAACATGTTTATTCGATGTATAATGAACAAAACTGAAAGGCTAAACCAGGTAAAAGTCATAAAGTGTTATCAATTTACAGGCCCCTTAGACATGACCCCTAATCCAAATTTGTGCCCATTTTCAATACACTCCAGATGCTTGTAGGCATCTTTAAAGTGATATTTCTTATGAAATACTGCATGGATTTTCATGAAAATTGTGTCATTTTATTCAGAAATCAACACACTTTTGTTTGATAGCGGCTTTCCTAGTTTGATAAAGTAGTTAAATGCCTCTATAGGTCAAAGAAAGGTAATTAACGAGAGCCGTGATTGGCTGATGTGGTGTAGGGAGAGAGGGACTACTATTTCAATGTATCAGGAGCTGTGCTTGGATGAAATTATTTGATTTATGTATAAATAAAGATTGATTCTGCTGTAAAATCATGAATTTTTATCTCATTTCGCTAATGTAAAGATTTAATGACCTAAAAAGGGGTGGTTGTTTACATTTGAATTTTGGCCAATTTTGGGGGGTATCCCCCTTCCAGCATGATTTTCTCGAAATTAAGGTGGATAACCTATGGTAAACTGTTAAAATTCTAATAGAGGAGGGTCTGACAAACATTTTGATATGTGGATTATATATAGCTAAAATGTAGGATGTTGTGTAAATCTTGCTGGAAGTTCGGTAATTTAACATGGGACCCTATGGGAAATGGAATTACTATGCTTTGACCTACCCCGTGAATGTATAAATCAATCCCCGATATATCTTTCCCTCGTGGATATGAGAATTAATACAGTTATTTGGTGATGTGCGCGGTGTTGATAACGTATTAAGAGAATAGGAATTCTTAACCAATGTACATGCAAGGTAAGTAAAGGTATTTAAAATGTAGCATTATGCATTATTGTAGATTTTAGTGAAAAGGAAAAAATCTGTTATATTTTATATAAGTTATAAGCATATTTGTCCAGGTGATTGATAAATCAGAATTTAATACATATATGTCACTATAGATCACAATAAAGTAACAGGTGTCTGGCCTAGATGCAACGGTGCAAGACGTGGCATTGACTTTCTATTTATAGATATGGGGAAAACCAGTTTTGGATGACTTTTTGTTTTAAGTTTGGTGAATCCAAATTGTATGTCAGTGCATACATGTATATGCACTAGTATCATTTATTCATAACAAATTTGTGATAGTATTAAAATGAAAAATGGAATAATTATTGTTATCAATAAATTTGTAAAATATTATATGTGTTGTTTACTATATTTCAGACATATATGGTGTGTATGGAGTGCAGCACTGGTGGCCTTGTTTATTATAAGTACATGGATGTTAATTTGCAGAATTATATTGGCTGTGTACGAATGTATTTAGTTGTGCTTAATTTCATCTGTGATGGGATACCTAAGAATTTACAAGTTTTTTGAATAAGGATTGGGGTTCTTGGGTGTCTGTGGCGGTATAGTAGTGCCAGCGTGCCAATGATGTCTTTAAAAAGCCATGTTGTATTAATTGGCTTTGTTTTCAGCTCACTAATGTAGTAAGCCCTGTAGATAGTGTATGAGGCACATGTTATTATGTAATTTATCATATTATATTCTTCCTGATGGATTTTATACCCAAAAATGAAATTATTATAGGTTTAATTCGTTGTGCTAAACTGTATGCAGTAATTTTGTAATCAATGTTTAAGAGTGTTATTGGTCTCCAGTTAGCTAGATCTAAAGGGTCATTTTTCTTGTACATTAATGATAATATTCCTGTTCTTTGTGATATTGAAAATTTACCCTTGTCATATCCTTCATTTAGTGATTTTATCAAAATATATTTTAAGTGTTCATAAAATTCTCTGTAAAATTCTATTGTTAAACCATCTGAACCTGGAGATTTATTCAGTTTCATGTTGAATATTGCATGATAACATTCCTTTTCTGTTAGTTTACCTTCACATTTAGAGCTGTCTTGATTACTTAATTTAGAGTCAATTTTTGTATTTTCTAAGAATTGTTTGATACTTTCAGAATCTGGATTGTTGGTTTTGTATAGTGCTTCATAAAATTCTTTTTGTCTTTTTAATATATCTGACTGTTCAGTTAGTGTTTTCCCATTATTACTGTAAAGTTTTGTTATTACTTTTTTAGTTTGTCTACTTTTCTCAAGGGAGAGAAAGTAATTTGTGTTTTTTTCACCTTCTTCAATCCATTTTATTCTTGATCTTATTTGTGCTCCGATTGCTTTATTTGAATATTCATCTTCAATTTCTTTTTCAATTTGCTTTATTTCATCACTGATTGTATTATTTTCAAGTTTAGTTTTCAGTTTTTCTTCCAAGTCTGCAATGTGATTTTTCCTTGATTTTGCTTTGCATTTCCCGTAATGAATTGAATTTTCTCGAATTTCTATTTTAAAAATTTCCCAGCATGTTCTAGCATCAACTGTATTACTAGTAAGTTGTTTTGTATATTTTTCTAGAATATTGTGTATTATGTTTTTGTATTTATTGTCTGTAAGTAAGCTTTTGTTCAGTTTCCAATATCTAGGTCCTCTTTGTGTTGTTTTTATGTCAATTATTAATGATACTGCTTGATGATCTGTATATTTTATTTGTATAGGTCTAATATCTGATTTGATTAATTTTTGTTGCAGTTCATTTTGGATTAAGAAGTAATCAATCCTGCTTGCTTCTATTTGGGAGTTTTTCCTTCTCCATGTGAATTGTTGTTTAGATTTATTGGAATATCTCCAGGGGTCAAAAAGATTATGTTTCTTTTTCAGGTTTTTGAGGTTGGTGTTTATTTGAACTTTAGTTTTTTTTTATTTTCTGTCATTGAAGGCTTGAATGTCATTCCAATCTCCACCAGTTATATTAAATCCTTGACTTTCGGTTTCTATAAGAGTTTGTATTTGTTTAAAGAAAGAGTTTCTTTTATATTTATCATTTGGAGCATATATGTTGGTTATGCAGTAAATGTCGTCATTAATTTTTATATTTGCTAATATGTATCGGCCATCTTTGTCGCATAAATTATCAATTATTTCTGCATTTAAGCTTTTATGAATGAAAATGCTAACCCCTCTACTATTTGAGTTTCCGAAGCTGTGTATTATTTCTCCATTCCACTCAGTTTTAATAAATGGTGTTATTTCTTCAGTGAAGTATGTTTCTTGAACTAGTATCAATTTTGCTTTTTGTTGTTTTACCCATTGATAAAATCTGTTTCTTTTTTGTTTATCTCGTAGGCCTTGTGTATTGATTGTTATGATATGCAAATTAGTGCATGTCATGATGTCTCGTTTACCAAATAATATTTGTGTTTAATGTAGTTTGATGATGTGTATATATATAAATATATCTATGAGAATAATTAATATATATCACAATTTCCCATATATAAGTATACATTTAGATATATCTACAATGTATGTAAAATTATATTTTTTATATTTGTATTTACATTTATACTATATATTGCTTATCTGTATACAATAAATTTTATATATACTTTGTTTTTTATGTATTTACTACTAAACTTGTATGCACAGGATGGTTGGAGATGACTTAATGATTTAGTGTCAATACTATCTTTTGCCATGATCTACCCAAGCACATTTATCTGAAATTTATCACTTGTTTGATTTCGAGTCTCTAGACTTTTTTAGACATTTGTGTGTATTTCATCTACAGGCGTAGGTGGAGTGCGTTCTTCATGTGGTATGTTTGTAGATTTCCTAGAAGGAGTAGTTTGCTGGAAGTATTTTTCTAAGGATGCAGGTGTTGATGCCACAGATTGCTTTTTGGTAGATTTTTTGGATGATTTTTTACTTTTAGTGGCTGACACAGTCGTAATGTTGTTTGTTGGTTTATGTGATTGTTTCACACTATCTAGTTCGCCTTCTGCATCGGAGTCGTTTTGTGACTGTTCATTATTAGACTCATCTGTATCTTGCTCATCTCGTTCGATTGGTTGTTCGTCCAGTTGTTCTGTTTGTTCACATACTTGATCAGGTTCCTCCTCGAAGGCTTTTTCGGAAGTACTCGAGAATCATAAATCTGTCCTCAATACGTTTGGTATTGACTCAAATAAATTGAATTTAGAACTTCCATATTTGTACTGTATTCCAAAAATGCACAAAACTCCGTACAAACAACGCTTTATCGCTGGTTCCTCGAAGTGTTCCACAAAATCTGTATCGATGCTACTCACAAAAATATTATCAGAAATTAAATCTGGCCTTCATAGATATTGCGAAACAGTATATTCCAGAAGTGGAATTAATCAAATGTGGATCCTTAAAAATTCAAAAGAGTTGTTAGAACATTTAAAATCAAAAAGTTTTACTAAAATTCACTCCATCAAGTCTTTTGACCTTTCGACTCTGTACACAACGATCCCTCATCAGAAATTAAAAGACAGATTAGCGGAAATTATTCAAAATGCATTTACTAGTAAAAACGGAAGCCGCAAATTCAAATATATAGTAATAGGCCACGATAAAACTTACTTTGTTAGGGAAAAGGGCTAGGCGACTTTCAGTTAAGCTGCTCAATCAGGGTTATATATGTGCTAGACTAGCATCGTCACTGAGGAAGTTCTACGGTCGTTACGAGACTCTTATTACTCCATATGATATCTCGTTATCCAGACTTTTAAATGATATTCTGGACTGAGACCGATTCCGATCACTTTACACAGATTTGACACCTTCTATACTAGAAGGTTACCTACTTCGACTTCTCCATATATAAATACATATGGAATTCACACGATTTGACTCTTTCTACGGGGTATATGTGACGGGTGTTGCTAGCAAGCAGGAGATGCTCACTCTCCCCGGGCACCTGATCTCACTCCATCACAGGGGTTCACATATGCTCTTCAAGTAGACATATTTTGTTATTTTCCATTTGTTTTTCATTTTCACTGATTTTGTATGTCCTATGGTATCATGATTTTTGGACTTGTGGTTTGGATTTATCCATCATCTTTACACTTCTGTACATTCTGCCATTATATGACCTGCTTTGTTGCATTTTTTGCATACAAGTTCATTTACACAATATTTGGCCAGATGGCCTGTACCTAGACATTTTGAACATTTTAATTTGTTGTTCGGTTGACCTTTGTGATGAATGGCCGCCTTATACCTTCCAATTTCCATTGAAAAAGGGAGTGGTTCGGTGAGCTCTTTAACGATTGCAATACGATCACCTGTTTCACAATTGGTAAGTCTGCCATCAACTCTTAGCTTTTCACGAAATAGAGAAATTATTTCACAATTCCTTATGTTGAGTGCCCTTTTAATCTGACCGTCGTCTGCTGAAAGTGGAATATTCTTTATCCTTACCCTCGTGGAGGTGTCTATATTTTGGATGTATCCTGGATTTGTATGATATATAGGAACATTCTTTCCTCTGAGTGCAATACCTTCGCTCAGAATGATTGTCCTTGAGGTTGGATTGTCCAGATAAATGCGCCATAACCCAGATGGTATTCTTTGTATACCAGAGATAGTTTCGGGTGGGGTATGCAATTCTAATGCTTTGTATAGTTCTACGTGATCTATCCATTGATCTTTGGGTGGTTTAGTGGTTCCAAAAAGGTCCCTTTCTTTAATAAATATGGGTTTAATTTGGTTGCGACCCGGTTCACTTGCCGCCTCAGCATAAGTCTGAGTGTTGAAGTCGGCCATGTTGGATTTCATTCACTATGTACTTTCACAAATTTGAGGAAAAGTTAGTAATAGCATACACTTTATAAGAAGGCATTGTGTCAATATATATATCAATGAATGTCCAATATATGAGCCAATTTGATTATTTAAGTTACTAACGATGTATTCACCTGAATATTTTCAAATATGCTGGAGTCGAATCTCAGTCCACTACCTTGGTTAAGGACAGATAACTCCTCAACAACAAATGTTCTTATGACATTTTACATTTTTTCATGGGCAATACAGATCCATGTTATCTAAACATACTTCAATGTGGAATAAAGAGAAAAGGAAAGCGATTTGACACAGTCGTATAACAAATATGCCCGCTCCTTTAAACTTAAAACTTTTCATCTGAGGATAAGTGGCCGATGATTGTCATTGGCTGACATTGGACGTACAGGTTGTCGAAATTTTTTATTCTTATATGCACACTATATATGAAATAATCTTTCGCCTACTGAGCTGACATCAAGTGACAGTCACCTGATTACATTGTAATACCATAAGCTTCATATCAATATCCCACCATTTAAGTCCGACCTCTTCATTAGACAGAGAACTGACGAATTTATGCCTTTGGTTTAATCAGTATTTATTTGTAAGTATTTACAGCAAATAAGTAATGTACAGTATATTCAGATAAGGATTTAGCAACAAGATATAATCTTATATAAAGCCATCTCCTTTTAAAACTAAATTAATTTTACATTACACTGTGGCCGAAAAAGTGCATGTATATTCAAACCAGGTTCAAAATATGAAAACAATAATAATATAAACATTAAAAGCAAATGGAAAGTTATATGAAAGACAAGCCAATTGTAGCACAAAGTATATGCTATAATGTATTGTAGGAAAAAAAAACATTTGGAAGGAGAATATCGTGATGGTGAGCTAATTTATAGAAATCTGTTACTTTTTTCTATAAACTCATGTGCTTTTTGGAATATGTCTTCGTCGCTGTACAAACGACATCCCTCAAGCAAGATGCCCGTGTCGTATGCAACATTGATTTTGTTGATTGTTTCATTTCTAATAGCGTTATATTTCTGACATGATAGTAGATAGTGTTGTGCGTATTCTCTAGATTCACACAGACACACATCTACGTCAGATATATGGTTTGCATATAGGTCGGCATTGAGGGAGCTACAATTTAAACGTAAACGAGTGTGCAAAATTTGTAGCTTCTTTTTGCCGAAGTATAAGTATTTAGGAGGATGTACAATATCAGAGTTTAACATATATGTAAAAGATGACAAACAAGTACATGATTTCATATTTGAATTTAGATTTTTCCATTCCCGTGCAGTTTGGAGAATAAATGAGCTACTATATAAAGAAGAATTTGATCTGGGTATCGAAAAATCAAGGTTATTACGGAAATTTCTGTTGCTGACCTGATGAACTCATCGTGGCACCAAATTACACAAATATGGTGGTGCAATACCATTTATCATTTTATAAAAATATGTCAGGCGATGCTAGTGTCGTCTTTCTTCTAATGTCTCCCATCCAAGGTCAGTCAACAAATTTACTTTAGAACACGATTTTGTTGCCCCTGTTACAATTCTACCAGCTTCAATTTGGATTTTTTCGACGATTTCCTTTTCAGAGAGGCAACAATTGTCCCAAATTATATCTGCATATTCCAAAAGAGGCCGAATGAAGGAAAAGTAAAGAGTTTGTAGAGACTTTCTATCAAGTTGAAATTTGAGAGATCGAAGAATGTGGATTCTTTTCCAGGCTTTTGTTGTTATTTCTTGAATGTGCTCATGCCATGTACAATTTTTATTTAAAACGAGGCCGAGAATTCTATGAGAATGCTTACGATTGACATTTATATTATTCATATTAATGACTGGATGGTAGACATTGAAGGTATTACGAGATAAAATAAGTGCTTCAGTTTTTTGAGGGGCTAAAATTTACAAGCCATTGGCTAGCCCATAGATGAATTTTATGAAGGTCCGAGTTCATCAAGTCAGCAGCAGACGTGGGGTCATCAACTATTAAGAAAAGGGACGTATCATCAGCGAATAACTTTATATTTGAATGTATATCGTTGTTGATGTCAGTTATGTAAATTAAAAACATTATCGGACCAAGTATGGACCCCTGAGGTGCCCCGGCCAATACTTCACTAATATCCCGGTCAATACTTCACTAAGTATGCCCTTAGTACTATGGATTCCTTTTTGAGCAACTTTCCAAAACGTTCTTTTCAATCCTTAACTCTAATAAACTATCCTGTAAATATTCAAACGTAATTTAGGCTATCGGATGTACTGTTCGGGTTGATATACGTGGCAAGACCAAGAGACAAGAAACAAGATGTCCGTGTGTTGATTCTAAATTTATTATGGAAGAAACTAGTTACTATTCAGACATTTTAATCTGTCAGATAATTCTATCCCATCCGCATATTAGCAAAAATATATTATCTAACAGCCACAACCTAGGAAACACTTGTGGAGAAAACGGGAGGAATTTTGGGTTAGACATCTGGGGACTGCTGCACCAAATGAATGCAATGACCTTATAGATAGAATAGGAAATCTAAGCAATCCTGGTTACCAGTCAATGACAGTCTTGATGACACTATAAACCATGATCCTGTGTACACATTTACGCATGGTAATTTCCTCTCTGTCCGCTTGATATCAGTATAGACAATGACACTATAAACACTATATGATACTATAAACCATGATACTCTGTACAAATTGACGCGTGGTAAGTTCCTCTTTGTCCTCTTGATGACAATTTAAACCATGATCAAGTGTACACACTGCCACGTGGTAAGTTCCTCTCTGTCCTTTCAATGCCAGTATAAACCATGATTCTGTGTACACAGTGACATAAAAAGTTCCTCTCTGTCCTCTTGATGGCAGTATAAACCATGATCCTGTGAAAACATTGAAGCATGTTAAGTTACTCTCTGCCCCCTTGTTGGCGGACGGACGCACTGACAAACACACGGACGGACGGACAACACCATTACATAATATGTCCCGTATTATGATGGACGTATAAATAGCTGTCTTCGCATAGGAATTGTCTGCCGATTTACTGATCACAAGTAAAGACACGTGCTGTAACGTAAAGGCCTGCACACACTCCGAAGGTGTATATCTTTTCCTAACCACGCGTGTCATTATTTATGATTGGTAAATCGGCAGAAGTGTTAATTTCCAAGTTTCATTTTATCCCGGAATCATAGTTGAAAACGCAAATCAAATAGAATGTTGTAATGGCGGATTTGATTGTTTGATAAACTTTATGCATTCAGGATTATGGTTCACACTAGTATCAAGAGGACAGAGAGGAACTTACCACGTGTCAGTGTGTACAACGAATCAAGGTTTATACTGCCATCAAGAGGACAGAGAGGAACCTACCACGCGTTAATGTGTACACAGGATCATGGTTTATACTATCATCAAAGGGACAGAGGTTAATATGTACAAAGGGTCGTGGTTAATATTGTCGTCAAGAGGACAGAGAGGAACTTACAACGCGTCAGTGTGTACACAGGATCGTCTTTTATAATGTCACCAAGGGAACCTACCATTTTCAATGCGTACACGGGATCATGGTTTATACTGTCATCAAGGGGACAGAGAGGAACTTACCATGTGTCAATGTGTACACAAGATGATGTTAAATACTGCCATTAATCAGACAGAAAGGAACTTGCCACGCGTCATTGTGTATACAGGAGCATGATTTATAGTGTAGTCAAGAGGAAAGAGTGGAACTTACCACGTGTCACTCTGTACACAGTTCATGGTTTATAATGTCATCAACAGGATAGAGAGTAATTGAGCACTCGTCAATGTGTACACAGCATCATGGTTTATACTGTCATCAAGGTGACAGAGAGGAACCTGCCACGCGTCAGTGTGTACACTGGGTCATCTTTTATAATGTCACCAAGGGAACCTACCATTTTCAATGCGTACACGGGATCATGGTTTATACTGTCATCAAGGGGACAGAGAAGAACTTACCACTCGTCAATGCGCACACAGGATCATGGTTTATATTGCCATCTAGAGGACAGACAAGAACTTATTACGTGTCAATGTGTACACAGGATCATGGTTTATGTTGTCATCAATGGGACAGAGAAGAACTTACCACTCGTCAATGTGCACACAGGATCATGGTTTATACTATCACCAAAAAGGTAATACTGTCAACAATTAAACAGAGAGGAACTTGCCACGCCTCAAAATATACACAGGATCATGATTTATACTGTCATTAAGGGTACAGAGACGAACTTACCACGCGTCAATGTGTACACAGGATCATGGTTTTTATTGTCAACAAGAGGACAGAGAGTAACTTACCATGCTTCAATGTTTTCACAGGATCATGTTTTATATTGCCATCTAGAGGACAGACAGGAACTTATTACGCGTCAATGTGTACACAGGATCATGATTTATTGTTATTTAAAGGACAGAGAGAAACATGGTACGTGTCAATTTGTACAGAAGATCATGGTTTATACTGCCATCAAGAGGACAGAGAGAAACATACCACTGATCAATGTCTACAGACGAACATGGTTTATACTGTCAACAATACGACAGAAAAGAAAGTCAATGTGTACACAGGATCAAGGTTTATACTGTCACCAAGAGGACAGAAAGGAACTGAGCACTCGTCAATATGTACACAGGATCATGGTTTATACTGTCATCAAGTGTATAGAGAGGAACTTACCACGCGTCAATATGTACACAGCATCATGGTTTATACTGTCATCAAGGGGAATGAGAAGAACTTACTACTCGTCAATATGTACACAGGATCATGATATATACTGTCGTCAAGAGGACAGAGAGGAACGTACCACAGGTCAAAGTGTACACAGCATTTTGGTTTATACTGTCATCAAGAGGACAGAGAGGAACTTACCACTCGTCAATATGTACACAGGATCATGGTTTATACTGTTGTCAAGAGGACAGAGAGGAACTTACCATGCGTCTATATGTACACAGGATCATGGTTTACAGTGTCATTAAGAGGAGAGAGAGGAACGTACCACGCGTGAATGTGTACACAGGATCATGGATTACACTGTTACCAAGAGGAGAGAGAGAGGAACTTACGACGTGTAAATGTGTACACAGGATCATGGTTTATAGTGTCATCAAGTGAACAGAGAGAAACTTGCCACGAGTCAATGTGTACACAGGATCATGGTTTATACTGTATTTAAGAAGACAGAGAGCTTACCACATGTCAATATCTACACAGCATCATGGTTAATATAATCAACAATACAACAGAGAGGAATCTATCAAGCGTCAATGTGTACACAGGATCATGGTTTATACTGTCATCAGGGGCACAGAGAGGAACACACCACACGTCAATATGCACACAGAATCATGGTTTATACTGTCAACAAGAGGACAGAGAGGAACTTATCACTCGTGAATTCGTCCACAAGATCATGGTTTATACTGCCATCAAGAGGAAAGAGATGAACTTACCACTCGTCAATGTGTACACAAAACCATGGTTTATACTGTCAACAAGAGGACAGAGAGGAACTTACCACGCGTGAATATGTACACAGGAACATGGCAAGCTGTCATCTAAAGGAAAGAGAGGAACTTACCACGTGACATTTTGTAAACGGGATCATGGTCTATACTGTCATCAAGAAGAGAGAGAGGAACTTACCACTCGACAATGTGTACACAGGATCATGGTTGATACTGTATTTAAAGGTCAGAGGAAAAAACTTTTTTCTCTCTTTGTTTTGTTGTGTGTAGGTCTCAACAATCGAAATCATTTATTTCTACATTCTCGTCACATTCGGCTGAGTATTTATTTACCTTTTAATCGACTCTTTAAAGAGTTATCGTTCTTACACGATTCAAGCAATTTCATTGGATAAAAATAAAATGACGTCATTTCTGCCAAACTCGAAAGAGAAATAATCACTTAAATTGTAAATATCACGATTGTCACGCCTATTTAAATCGTAGAAAATGGATTATGACGACATGTAGTATGTTGTGAAGTCATACCAGTCTGAACTTGACTAGTCTCAAATGTTGGAAGAGCAGGAATGCGAGCCAGTGATACCAAGAAATCTACATCTGACAGTTCGAGACACATACTAACATAGCGATGCATGTTGAAAACCCCCATTTAGATCTAGATGAGTGGTACGTAAACCAATGCTATAATATCTATCTATCTATGTGTATTGCAACACCCTCTTACGAGTATTATGAGCAAATTAGACATAGACTACTTTCAGTAATTTTAAGCAATCTTACCTCACATGCGATTATCCAATAAGTTAATTTTCTATGGTATCCAGGGCCCAACAGATGGATAACCAACTTCCTAAAGGATAGACAACAGCAAGTAGTAGTCGACAATGCAACATCTGACACCACAGCAGTCACCTTCGGAGTTCCACAAGGGACAGTGCTCTGGCCCACACTTTTCCTCATTTTATCAACACATTTTGCAGTTCTTGTTGACAGTTGAAATTGGTGATTGTTCTATAGTGGACACAACCATCTGCAAAAAGCCTTATTGTGGAATTCATGTTGTCTTCAATGTCGTTGATCAAATGAGGAAAAGTGTGGGCCAGAGCACTGTCCCTTGTGGAACTCCGAAGGTGACTGCTGTGGTGTCAGATGTTGCATTGTCGACTACTACTTGCTGTTGTCTATCCTTTAGGAAGTTGGTTATCCATCTGTTGGGCCCTGGATACCATAGAAAATTAACTTATTGGATAATCGCATGTGAGGTAAGATTGCTTAAAATTACTGAAGTAGTCTATGTCTAATTTGCTCATAATACTCGTAAGAGGGTGTTGCAATACACATAGATAGATAGATATTATAGCATCGGTTTACGTACCACTCATCTAGATCTAAATGGGGGTTTTTAACATGCATCGCTATGTTACATTCTTACCAGATCCACAAGCAATAGCAGTGGATGCGCTAAGTATCAAATGGAACTCAATTGTTTATCTTGTTCCACCTTTCAGTGTTATTCCCAGAGTGTTACAGAAGGTGGAGTGCAAGAGAGGACAAGTGCGAAGCAATATTGATAGCTCCATTGTGGAGCACACAATGCTGGTTTCCCAGAATACTGGAATTAATTGTGGATCAATCATACATAATACCACGGAGGAAGGATACGCTAATCATGCCGACGATTTTGTTCACCCATTGAACAAAATGTATTTGGGTTGTTGCAGGTTGTCGGGCGACAGCTTGAAAATTCTAAATTATCAGAAAACGCTATCAAAACGATCAGTGCTTCCTGGAGAAATACAACAAAGAAACAATATTGGGTATATTTCAAAAGATGGATGTTATTTTGCGACAAACCCAAGATTAATTCATTTAATCCATTTGTAAACGATGTGATCAATTTCTTACAAAAATTAGTAGATCAAGGACATAGTTACAATGCAGTTAATACGGCAAGATCTGCAATATCAAGTTTACCTAGTTTAAATATGAATACTACAATAGGTACGAACTCATTAGTGCAAAGATTTCTTAAAGGTGTTTTCAATCCAAAATCTACTATTCCAAAAACGGTACATACTTGAGATGTTTATGTTGTTTTGAAGTATTTGAAAGGCATGTTTCCATTAGTTAAGTTGGCATTTAAAGATCTCACATTAAAAACTGTGATATTATTGACTTTAACAGGTCAAAGAACTCAGACTATACATATGTTAAATGTTTCAGATGTAATTATTAGCAATTTAGATGTTGGAATAGTGTACAGAACTTTGTTGAAAACCATTGGTTCAGGTTTTCATTTAGCAGATTCGATTATTCAAGCTTTTGATAATGATCATGCTTTATGCTTAGTAAAAACACTGACTCGATATTTAGTTATGTCGGAAACGCTAAGACATGAAAACTGTCATGAACTGTTTATTGGCACAAAGAAACCATTTTAAAAAGTATCAAGAGATACAATTAGAAGATGGATTAAAACTGTTATGACAAATGCGGGTGCAGACATTCAGGCGTTTAAACCACACTCGACTCGAGCTGCCAGTACTAGTGCAGCAAAACGAGCTGGGATACAGATTATGAAGTGTGCGGGTAGGACTAATGCTCAGACATTTTCAAGATTTTACGATAAGATTGTGTCCGACCTGTTTAATTCTAGTTCTGACTTTAATAAGAGAATACTTGAAACGTTGTGAAAAAATAGTGTTGTTATCATGTTTACTATGATTTAGACATTCAGTTTACATGGTGTGTTCATTATACATTGAAGTAGCATAATGTTTCTTAGTTTGACTTTTGGAATGTTCAACATTAAAATTATAACTGTATCATGTTTTTATTACTTGTCTTGATTTATAGATATATTAGATTTGTGGAATTTGAGATGTAAAAAGCATCTAGCTCTAAAATCTCATGGGATTCCTCAGTATATTGTTGATTTGGTAGAATTCGTAAATTAAACGAATATTACTTGTAAGATGAAGTTTGATTGTAATTCTACCAAGTCAATTTAATATATATACTGAGGGATCACATGCTCTCCCTTCCCACCCATATCTATACACTGGTCAATGCTTTTTCCATGTTCTAAATACTGATCACGTGATAGCTGATGTCACATCTCATGTGATCCTTCAATATATTAATTGATTTGGTAGAATTAAAATCAAACCTCACCTTACAAGTAATATTCGTTTAATATACCAAAATATACGATATATTGGCGCGAGATCCGTACGTGAGTCCTCATTTAGGAGATGTGATTCCCAGGGAAGCCTTACCCGAAAAAACGAATAAGGGATCCTTCGTCATCAACACGGATCCTTTGCATCTACCGGGTAAAGATTGGGTGTGCGTTCATTTCGGAACAAATGGCGTAGCGTAATATTTCGATTCTTACGGTTTACCGCTATGGGAGTATGGAGACATAATGCGTTTCATGCGATCCAGAAGTCCAAACATCGGCTACAATTCCTTGCCTTATAAAAGTTGGGACACCAAAGTGTGCAGCCATTACTGTATCTATTACCTACACCAAAGAAGTCGAAAAGTCCCCAGAACGACGATGATGTGTTGGTTGATGTCGGCTCACCTACCGTTACGACCCAAGACTTGGACCTCGTTACAGAACGATCGATTCGTATACCGATGGTTTCGGAAGAACCTGATCCTCCGGAAACCCAACCGTTCCAGATACAAAGAAGACAGAAGTGCATGTGTCGGAAAGAGTCAGATCACATAAATCCCATTGGGGCAATTGGGGTGAAATCTGTTTAGACTTGACTTGTTCCTTGTTAGCAATCGCATGCGTTCAATTGCTCATCGTAATGTTAGCATTGAGTCCATATTTATGATATCTTGTGTTAACCATATCTATGATATTTTGTATTTTTGTTTTAACCTATTAATGATGTTAAACAACAACAAATGATATTTTGTGTTTTTATGTTACCCTTTTTATGATGTTAAACAACAACAAATAATATTTAGTGTTTTTGTGTTAACCAAACCAAAAACAAATATCTCTCGAGAATCCGAAATGACTAACTTGGTCGATGGAGACATCGCTCCGAGCCGTATGGCAAAGTTTGACCAAAGTAGTGAGATAGATATTTAATCATGTACATAGTGTTTTGTATGTGTGTGTGTGTGTGTACGTGTGTGTGTGTACGTGTGTGTGTGTGTATCCTTCAAATAATGTTGTTTATCGTTCAAATTATTTTGTAAGTGACGAGCAATTGGACGGCCCTAATCCTTGTTCGTCACATTGTGTAAGCACGGCAATAAAACGTTATACAAAAATGTCATATTGTTTTATAAATCTAAGAAACGTCACAGAGGTCACCAGTTATTGACTGTGTCATTGACTGTGCCCTCGACTGTGTTCTTGATCGTGTCCTCGATGAATGTCGATGTATGGGTCTAAAATGAAGAAATCTTTTGCTGCAGAGTAAACATGTCTTTTTCGCCCGACTCCGGCATGTCCAAAGAATCTTTGATAGCGGTAAGGAAAACGTACGGCAACATGTTGTACAGACTAAATGTGAGTCTAAAGGGAGAAGTCCTAGAAGAATTGAAAAAGAACTTGAAGTACGTCTGGGACTTTACATCGGAGTACAGTAAAACCTGTCTTAGCGGCCACCTCTATTAAGAGGTCAACTGTCTATAAAGGTCACATTTTAAGTTCCCAATATCTATGTTTTCCTAGATAATAGACCTCTGTATAAAGGTCACCTGTCTATAAAGGTCACTTTTGACTCTTCCCTTAGCTGACCTTAATAGACAGGTTTTACTGTATTTGAATAAAGAACATGTCGACGATCTCGTGGATATATTGGACTTTCAAGGAATCGTAACGTTCTATCCCGAGAAGGGTCGACGGATTTCGGAGAACTCTTGGAATTTCTCAATACAGCCAATACCCGAGACGTTTTCGATATCATATATGACGCATGGGTGGACATGATCTACGAGATGCAACAGACCAAAGATATTTCCCACTACAAAAATTTCAGATACAGAGAGGAAGAAGACATGAGGGAATAGTATGTAGTAGTGCCTACTACGCAAAGACTCATTTCATCATGCTATCACTCTTACAACGCTGGAGGATTCGGTTTAGCTTGACCGAATGGCGAAACATGTTGGATCAAGTGACGTATTAAAGACTTTCACGAAATAATCGTCAGCATGTTTAGCGACTGCAGAGTGTCGGAAGCAAGACTGTACGTCTTAGAACTATTTACCAGAGACTTGCATTCTCGTTTCCGCGATTCTGCAGTCATGATCTCGTTCGAAAGAGTGAAGGATAGACTCATGAAATTGAAACCAGCGACGTGACTTTAGTTATAGTGCTGTTACATTTGTATATATGCAAAACATGTCGTTCTAATTTTAATAGCTTTAAATTTAAAAGCTCTCTTACTGTTTTTCTTTATCTAGACGTGACTATGTGATGTCTGGTTAATGTTTATTTAAAGTGTATCATGGGTAAAAACCCCCTTAAAACATTACACAGTTTTTAAGTGCACAATTATTCCACACGATTTTAAAGTTCACATTCACACGAATAAAAACTTTTATTGCACACGATAAAAAACAAGTGTACACGTACATAGGGCATCACATTTAAAACACATCACATTATGACGTATAAATCAATACGTATAAAGCATGACGTATGTCACTGAGTCGATGTCGATACAATACGCGCTAGCGCTGTAAATTATAACGTCATTTGTCCATGGAATATTTAAACCCCTGTCCGGGCTGCATTTCCCTCGTTCGGTATTGATTTTTTTCATAAGAACACATCGATTATAGACCCAGATCTAGGGCTAATGTTTAGCTGGAATGATTGGAAGAAGGTCATCAAGATCCAACCTTTGAATTATACGGCAGAGATAGAAATAAAACGAGAAGTAATAGAAGAACCACCGAGGGTAGAGGAGGCGGAAGGGAGACCAGAGCCGCCGAGGAGGGCGGAGCCAACGGTGAGGAGGTCTACCCGACGGAGAAAACCCAGGCATTGTCCTTACTATAAGTAAGGACAGTATCCTATTTTTAGGGCAACCCATATCTTTAGAAAAGTAGTTAAATGGCTCATGTATAATGAAAAGTTGCTAAACGGCTGATGCAATAACAAATGAAAAAGAATGGCTGATGCAATAACAAAACAAAAAGAATGGCTGATGCAACTAAACAAAAAGAATGGCTGATGCAACAAAACAAAAATAATGACTGATGCATAAAGATCCATGGCGTTCCAACCATCGGCGAAATGTTCTCGGTGAGTCTTGTTTTCTTTATCCTTTTCTTATTCTTTATTGATGCACAAAATACGCGCTCACGCTGTGAAATATTACGTTACCGAATTTATTGCGTCAACTACTTGACGTCATGATTCTACGCACGTGAGCGTTTTAAAAAGGGCGAAAAGGTGTATGACGTATGCTATGACGTCAATATTGATGTTGCGTGCGCGTAAATTTATGATGTCGCGTGCGCGTAAACAATGTCAATTCAATGTCAACTCAATGGCAATTCAAGGGCGCACTCAAGGGCGTACTCAAGAGCACTTAGATCAATGTTGATTCAAGGACGTACTCAATGGCAAATCAACGTCGACATTCACCTACTATAACACGTTTTTATTCTATACTATTCTACAACTCTATTTATGTACTTGGTGCACTTCAATGAATGTCATTTCAATGTCAACTCAATGTCAATTCAAGGCCAACTCAAGGGCACACAAGGTCCTACTATAGTACCTTTACTGCCCAATCGAGATCCGGTGTACTGATCATGGTTTATACTGCCATCCAGAAGACAGAAAGGAACTTACCACGCGTCAATGTGTACACGGGATCATGGTTTATATTGCCAACAATACGACGGAGAGGAACTTACCACGCGTCAATGTGTACAACGAATCATGGTTTCTACTGTCACCAAGAAGACAGAAAGGAACTTACCACTCGTGAATGTGTACACACGATCATGGTTTATATTGTCAACAATGGGACAGAGAAGAAGTTACCACTCGTCAGTGTGTACACAGGATCATGGTTTATATCGCCATCAAGAGGACACAGAGGAACTTACCACGCGTCAATGTGTACATACTGCCATCAAGAGAACAGACAGGAACTTACAACGCGTCAATGTGTACACAGGATCATGGTTTTTACTGTCACCAAGAGGAACCTACCATTTGTCAATGTGTACACGGGGTTATGGTAAGGTATATATGATGTATATTTATTTTATACTGTCATCAATGGGATAGAGAAGAACTTACAACTTGTCAATATGTACACAGGATCATGGTTTATACTGTCATCAAGAGAACAGAGAGGATTTTATCACAGGTCAATGTGTACACAGCATCATGTTTTATGCTGTTATCAAGAGGACAGAGAGTAACTTACCACTCGGTAATGTGTACAAGGATCATGGTTTATACTGTCATCAAGAGGACAGAGAGGAAGCTGCTATGCGTCAATGTGCACACAGGATCATCGTTGATACTGTAATCAAAAGGACAGAGTGGATCTTACCACACGTCAATGTGTACACAGGATCATGGTTTATACTGTCATCAAGAGGACAGAGAGGATTTTATCACAGGTCGATGTGTACACAGCATCATGGTTTATACTGTTATCAGGAGGAGAGAGAGGAACTTGCCACTCGTCAATGTGTACATAGGATCATGGTTTATATTGTCGTCAAGAGGACAGAGAGGAACCTGCTATGCGTCAATGTGCACACAGGATCAATTTTGATACTGTAATTAAAAGGACAGAGAGAATCTTACCACGCGTCAATGTGTACACATGATCATGGTTTATACTGTAATTAAGAGGACAGTGAGAACTTACCATCCGTCAATGGGTACAGAGAATCATGGTTTATACTGCCACTAAAAGGACAGAGAGGAACTTACCACGCATCAGTGTGTACACAGGATCATGGTTTATACTGCCATCAAGAGGAGAGAGGAACTTGCCACGCGTGGTTTATAGTGTCATTAAGTGGACAAAAAGGATCTTAGCACGTGTCAACATATGAATAAGGTTGATATGGTCACCAAAAGGACAGAGTGGAACTTTCCACGCATCATTGTGTACACATTATCATAGTTTATACTGTTATCAAGAGGGCAGAGAGGAACTCACCACGCGTCAATGTGTACACAGGATCATGGTTTATACTGTCATCCAAAGGACAGAGAGCAATTTGCCACTGTCAAATTGTACACAGGGTCGTTGTTAATATTGTCGTCAAGAGGACAGAGAGGAACTTATCTCTCGTTGATGTGTACAGAAGCTCATGGTTTATACTGCAATCAAGAGGACAGAGATGAACTTACCATGCATCAATGTGTACACAGAACCATGGTTTATACTGGTATTCAGAGGAAAGAGGAAATTACCACGCTTCAATGTGTACACAGGATCATGGTTTATACTGCCATCAGGAAACTTACAATGCGTCAGTGTGTACACAGGATCATGTTTTATACTGTCATTAAGGGGATAGAGAGGAACTTACCCAGTGTCAATGTGTAAACAGGATCATGGTTTAAATTCTCATCAAGAGGACAGATAAGAACATACCAGTCGTCAATGTGTACACAGATTCATGGTTTATACTGCAATTAAAAGGAACGAGAAGAACTTACTACTCGTCAATGCGTACACAGGATTATAGTTTATACTGCCATCCAGAAGACAGAAAGGAACTTACCACGCGTCAATGTGTACACGGAATCATGGTTTATAATGTCAACAATACGACAGAGGGGAACTTAACATGCATCGATATGTAAACAGGATCATGGTTTATATTGTCACCAAGAAGACAGAGGGGAACTTACCACTCGTCATTGTGTACACAGGATCATTGTTTATATTGTTATCAAGGGGGCATAGAGGAATTTACCACTCGTCAATGTGTAAAGTCAATCATGGTTTATATTGTCAACAAGGGGAAAGAGAAGAACTGACCACTCGTCAATGTGTACACAGGATCATGGTTTATACTGTGATCAAGAGGACAGGGAGGAACCTACCGCTCGTCGAAGTGTACACAAAATCATGGTTTAAACTGCCACTGAAAGGACAGAGAGGAACTTACCACACGTCAATGTGTACACAGGATCATGGTTTATACTGCCATCAAGAGGACAATGAGGAACCTGCTATGCGTCAATTGGCACATAGAATCATTTTTGATACTGTAATCAAAAGGACAGAGTGAATCTTACCATGCGTCAATGTGTACACAGGATCATGGTTTATACTGCCATCAAGAGGACAGAGAGGAACTTACCACGCGTCAATACGTAGAGAGGGTCATGGTTTATAGTGTCATTAAGTGGACAAAAAGGATCTTAGCACGTGTCAACATGTACATATGAGTAAGGTTGATATGGTCCCCAAAAGGACAGAGTGGAACTTTCCACGCATCAATGTGTACACATGATCATAGTTTATACTGTTATCAAGAGGGCAGAGAGGAACTCACCACGCGTCAATGTGTACACAGGATCATGGTTTATACTGTCATCCAAAGGACAGAGAGCAATTTGCCACTGTCAAATTGTACACAGGGTCGTTGTTAATATTGTCGTCAAGAGGACAGAGAGGAACTTATCTCTCGTCGATGTGTACAGAGGCTCATGGTTTATACTGCAATCAAGAGGACAGAGATGAACTTACCATGCATCAATGTGTACACAGAACCATGGTTTATAGTAGTATTCAGAGGACAGAGAGAGAGGAAATTACCACGCTTCAATTTGTACAGAGGATCATAATTTATACTGTTATCAAGAGGACAGATATGAACATACCAGTCGTCAATGTGTACACAGATTCATGGTTTATACTGCAATTAAAAGGAACGACAAGAACTTACCACTCGTCAATGCGTACACAGGATCATGGTTTATACTGCCATCCAGAGGACAGAGAGGAACTTACCATTCGTCATTAAGTACACAGGATCATGTTTGATATTATTATCAAGGGGTCATAGAGGAACTTACCACTCGCCAATGTGTACAGTCGGTCATGGTTTATATTGTCAACAAGGGGAAAGAGAAGAACTGATCACTCGTCAATGTGTACACAGGATCATGGTTTATACTGTGATCAAGAGGACAGGAGGAACCTACCGCTCGTCGAAGTGTACACAGAATCATGGTTTAAACTGTCACCAAAAGGACAGAGAGGAACTTACCACACGTCAATGTGTTTACAGGATCATGGTTTATACTGTCACCAAGAGGAACCTACCATTTGTCAATGTGTACACGGGATTATGGTAAGATATATGATCTATATTTATTCTATACTGTCATCAATGGGACAGAGAGGATCTCACCACGTGTCAACATGTACACAGCATGAAGGTTGATATGGTCAGCAAGAGGACAGAGTGGAAGTTACCACGCGACAATGTGTACACATCAGCTAGGTTTATACTGTTATCAAGTGGACAGAGAAAAACTTACCACTCGTCAATGTGTTCACAGGATCATGGTTTATACAGGTTTATACAAGAAGACAGAGAGGAACATACCACTCGTCAATGTCTACACAGGATCCCGGTTTATACTGTTATCAAGAGGACAGAGAGGAACTTACCACTCCTCATTGTACAAAGGATCATGTTTTATACTGTCATCAAGATGACAGAGAGGAACTTACCACATGTCAATGTTTTACAGGATCATGGTTTATATAATTACCAAGATAACAGAGAGAAACTCATAACGCATCAATGTGTACACAGGATCATGGTTTTTACTGTCATGAATGGTATAGAGAAGAACTTACCGCTCGTCAATGTGTAAATAGGATCATGGTTTAAACTGTTACCAAGAGGACAGGAAGGAAGTTACCGCGTGTCAATGTGTACAGAGGATTATAATTTATACTCTCATCAAGAGGACAGAGAGGAACTTACCAGTCGTCAATATGTACACAGATTCATGGTTTATACTGCAATTAAAAGAAAAGACAAGAACTTACCACGCGTCAATGTGTACACAGAATTATGGTTTATATTGCCATCAACGGGACAGAGAGGAACTTACTTCTTGTGAATGTGTACAGACGATCATATTTTATATTGTCAACAAGGGGACAGAGAAGAGCTTACCACTTGTCAATGTGTACACATGATCATGGTTTAAACTGCCACCGAAAGGACAGAGGGGAACTTACCACACCTGAATGTGTACAGAGGATTATGGTTTATACTGTCATCAAGGGGACAGAAAGAATCTCACCACTTGTCAACATATACACAGCATTAAGGTTGAAATGGTAACCAAGAGGACAGACTGGAAATTACCACGCGACAATGTGTACACAGGATCATGGTTTATACTGCCATCAAGAGGAAAAAGAGGAACTTACCACTCGTCAATGTGTACACAGGTTCATGGTTTATACTGCCATCAAGGGAACAGAGAAGAACTTACTACGCGTCAATGTGCACACAGGATCATGGTTTATACTGCCATCAAGAGAACAGAGAAGAACTTACTACGCGTCAATGTGCACACAGGATCATGGTTTATGCTGCTATCAAAAGGACAGAGAGGTAGTTACCACGCGTCAATGTGTATACAGGATCATGGTTTATATATGTTCGAATATTTATTTTAAAACAGAAATAAGGAAACACGGAAGGGAAGTTGGAATATAAGCATCGAATAATACGGTTTTATGACCTTCTTCAGAATTATTCGAACGATATTAGTAGATATGATGTACTCAGATTCTCTATAGATAATGCGGTAAAGTCCTCGATGGGTGAAGGAATATACGTCTTAGAGGGTACCTTCCTTCGATAAACATTGGAATTTTTTTGTTGTTGTTTGTTTGGGTTTTTTTTTTGTTTTTAATCAAATGATTGCGGAATAAATATCTCTATGTATTTGAAGTTATTGTGAATATATCTATGAACGAACTGTAGAAAAATTTGAGGTAAGCTGGATGGAATAGAAACCTTGATATATCCTAAATAGTGTTGTTAACCTCACAGATTGTATGTTTATTACTTACCATGGTAGCAAAGGAAGAGATGATAAGTGCATTGGAAACTTTGTCATATTAATGAATTCGAAATGGTCTAGATACGTAAAAGGCATATTGTTTGAAATATTTACGTTTTTTGTTTCAGTCATGGTATTCAAATTATAACTAAAGTATGCAAAAGCGTTTCAACGAGTGTGGCTTAATGCTTTATTTAAGTATACTACTTGATTCGATAGCAAATACAGGCTCTAAATCGTCTTACTTTTCATGAATGTAGAAATGTCAGAAATACCGGTAGAGGATAATAGCAAATAGGGATTCCGACAAAGTAAATAGATTCATTGGCCATGAAAAAATAAAGGTAGACTTCATCTTATGAAAGGTTGTATCATTTGTAGGACAGTAACAATTAGGGATTCCAACAAACTAAATAAATTCAGTGGACATGAAAAATTAGAGGTAGAGATTATCCTATGAAGTTCAGGTTTGCTGATCATCTGAACAGATACAAGAGGTAGATGTGAGTATACGAGCTGTTTATGAAATCATAACTTCTAAGTCCCAACATCGAATAGATTGTTGGCAAATGCCTGAAATGGTAAAAAAGAATTGTGTGATTTGCTGATCATTCCGTATGGAGGTTTTTATGAAGTATGGATAGAAGCAGACATTTTTAGGAAGTATGCACTTTTTATTCACACCATGATTGAGAATACGTGGTGTTATTTTACTTTGATATAAATGATATATAAATGGTATATATTTCCATTTAAGTATATTGATTATTCTTTTGGCTGTGAAATATCTGCCATGAATAAAGCTGTCAAATAAAGTATTGTCATAACAACGAATTCACACATTTGTCACTTTATATTATAGTACTTTAAAGGCACTGTGAACTATATTGTGCTATAGCAGTTATAGATATTATAACTAATATGTTACGGAGCAGGACTTTGTTCGTTATTCTATCGGCTGAAGCAAAATAAATAGGTTTTTGGTAATAATTTTTCCAATCGTATTTTAATGCTCCCTGAAAACTTTCGGGGAGCATATAGTCGCGGTCGTGTCCGTGTGTATACGAGCTATTTATGAAATCATAACTGGGCTTCAACTTTTGAACCATAATGGATAGGACTTACATATGTATACGTAGATTCCTCGTGACCAGAGCTTTTATTTAGTGCCATCACTTTTGACCTCCTGACTTAAACTTGGAATTTAACTTACTTTTCAAAACACTTTCTATCTTACTATCATTAGAAATAGTATTTAGTCTTTGACTTGTAAATTCCTTTTGACCAGATGTTTCTTTGGTGCCATCACTTTTGACGTTGTGAACTAGACCTTGGACTACCCTGACCTACTTTTTAAAAGCTTTATTATTGGTTATGTCTTTTGAGTTGTTAGCGATAGAACATTGATACTCTACATATAGATTCCTTATGAACTGAACTTTCATTTTTTGTCATCTTTTTTCACCTCCTGACCTTAAATTTTGACTTACTTTCAAAAACTTTTACCTTGGCTATATTTTTTGAAACGTTAAAAATGGGATTTTGATATGTTACGTCTATATTCATTTATGACCAGAGCGTTCATTTGTTGCTATAATTTGTTACCTCGCCACCTTGACTTTAGACATTTACCCACTTTTCAAAAACTTTACACTTTATTTCTAGCTGTATCTTTTCAACCATAACTATAGGACTTTGAAATTTGACATTTAGATTCCTTATAATTAGAACTTTATTTGCTCGCGATTTTAGCTCGTGATCTTGAGATTAGACCTTCACCTTCTTTTCAAAAAACCTTTTGGCTAGTTTTGGCTATATCTTTTCAAACATTAAAAATGTGACTATATCTTTTCTACCACTAGAAAAAGGGCCTTTTGTGTTTCACATGTAGATTCCTTATGACCGAAAAACATTGGGTGCCACTACTTTCGACCTTCGAATTTGACCTACATTTTAAAAACTTTATTCTGGGTTTTCCATGGTTTGAACCGTTAGAGGTACTTTGGACTTTGGTATTTCCTGTGTAAATTCCTTATGTTCACAGTTTTCATTTCACCTCGTGAAATTGGCCTTAAACTTTGACTTACTTTTCAAACAACATTACAGATTTATAAATCTGTGCTTTTAATGTCCATAAGATGATTATGACCCCCACTGGTGAGATATGTTTTCTTCTGACAACATATTTTAGGTTATATAACGATATGGGAGCTGAAGGACCGCATTACATTTTATGGCGCTATCGATCAATCTGCTCTCCTGTTCGTATAAGACTATATTCTTCTAGTTTTACGTCATCATTTATGATATTGAAGTGAAACTTTGTGTGTATTTTACGTATGGGTAGTTCATATGCAGTTTGACTATCTATACGCTGCATTAAAATATGGGCGTATTAGGCTATACCGCTGTCTGTCCCATCTATCTTGTCTTTGCAGCTCTTCCTAGAATATTAGGGAGATTTTGATGAAACATGGTACAAAGAAAGAATACCATATGAAGATGTGCATATTTGAAGGGGAATACTGTCCATAAATAATTACTAGACGTATAACCCTTGCACGTAGACTTTCTTAGATTTTTTTTGGCAAAATATTTTATCCTCGCAACTCCTCCTAACCATTTTGGAGAATTTTATTAAACATGGTACAGAGAAAGAACAGCATATGAAGTGCATATTGGAAGAGGAATACACGAGTTATTAGCCTTGGACTTAGATTTTCATATGCAAATACCTTGTCTTCGCAACCTCATCATGTTATGTAGATGTGTATATTGAACACATCTCCTCAATATTTATACCAATAGTAGACGGTTAATTTGTGAAAGGGGGTGGATGGGTGGATGTGAACATGGGATATGATGTATGTGTGAAAAAAATCAATTAAACTACAAACAAGTGAAAAAATGAAACGTTTTTACCAGTGTCAAAGGCAATCTTCAATTACCACAGACAGATTTTCTGATAGTTTGTATGACACTAATGATAATAAAATGCGGGAATATTAGGTTCCATTCGATGGTACACTACTATTTATTCGTAACTTACTCAATCAGTTAAGTGTTTAACGCATGACAGAAAACTGCCGATTTCTTATCCCGCCGATGACTCCTCTATATCATATTTTTCAGATTAAAGAGTAAAAATCGAGGTCTTGTGTCATAGTACATATGGCATATTAAAAATCAAACACACAAAGAAAGAGATGACATGAAACTTTCGTGGTGATTTACCTTTTTTTCAAGTATTAGGGTATTATCATCGTCGGAAACCCACGCTCGATTGCGCTTCCGGGAAGCGTGGGTTTTCGACGATGAAGTATTATAGCACTTCATGTAATTGTTAATTTTGCCTTAGCAGATAGTTCATATTATGTTAATGAGCTCCTTTGGTATTTCATAGCATGGGCGATTTTTTTGTAATGATTAAATCTCATTTGACATTCCTTATATGCCGTTTTTCTTGCTTACATCGTATAACATCAAACACATGTGCCGATAGATCGTCAAATCCTTTCGTTTCCGAAAATAAATAATATGAAAATATGAATTCAAATTATGTGAATTATAATTGACAACATATTCATAAAATAAGCGTTACGATTTCATACCTCCTTATGTTGATTTTCCTAGGTTAAATGACGATGTGCCTAGACTCCCATCATGTGGTATATAAATTTTCAACTGGTTCGATTTGCTTAAGCCTGTACCAGCGTGTTACTCAAATTACAAATCGCTTTCAAACACTTGACTCTTGGTTACGGGTATCATAAACGTAGTAAGACTTTCTGTAAACATTTACAGATCTTATTATAATCTTTTGTCTAAATTCGGAAAGTGACATTTCATCATTATGTGTCCAGCGGAATATCTCACAACCAGTTTTACGGCGATTTAATATACAAACTTAGGTCCTGATTATTGCATTTCATCTTATTCAAAAATCTAAGTATGACCCTGGTACACATTCGAAGACCATAAGGATTGTTTTGGCCCCCTTCACGTTTTCACGGGAGATAAGATCCGAAATCTCATTCCCTTTGACCGGAAGATGCGACTCCTACAGATAAAGGACCTTAAATCGCTTTCAGATGTGCAGAGCACTTTTGGCTTAATACATGTCACTCCCACCATTTATATTCATACATAATGCATAATCATTATATAAGGAAAATTATTTATAAATGTTTCAATGTATGATCTTTGATTATACTTCTATAATGTGAGTGGGAAAGTAGGCCATAAACCAGTTAACCGAAGCAATTGAGTGACCATTGTCACTTTTATTGACTGTCAACCCGACACCACCACTGCATTACAATCAAGTGTTTTTATTATTTCATATGGGCTTGTATGCTTTGGTATTCATGGCGACTTTTCTCATACAGCTCAGTAAGATTTCTAAATTCCCTTCCTGGGATAATTCTTACACTTTCTATTTTCATTATGTGAGCAATATACATCCATTTTGACCTATTAGATTCCTGTTAGATAGAAACTAAAAATGTGTAATTGAAAAGTTCAGATACAAGCAACACGCCTTTAATAACAGTTCTTGGCCTCGGTTAGACAAGTTGCTAAGGTCAAAGTTCAAGCCATTGAATGCGAATATGTTGAAGAAATTCTTAGATTATTGGCTCAGATATAAGGATAATTGTCAAGTAATATCTATAAATATATGATGGTGTTGTTGTAATCAAACATTTTTAACAGCAATGGAAAAAGAACCTTTACTTCAAGATGGAATCAATAAAATGACAAATTCGTCCGACTCTACCCTGGAAAAACCACGCCCTCTGCAATAATTCATGGCAGCCATTACACCTGTAGATGTAGAAATTGGTCAGAGATGGGTGTCATCAAAAAGATATACGAAGTGTTCAAGGTAATGTGGATTTGTAATTTGTTTGAATTTATTACTAGGCGCAGAATATCTGATAATAATACTTTCACTATATCTAAAAGCTAAAGATGAGGGTAAATTAAGATTTTCGGCTTTATCACTGATGTAAAACCCCTGACATGGATCAGAAAAATTAGACGTCACTTTTACTTGAATGTTAAGCGTTGACTAGCAGGGGGTTGGGCCTATAGGACATGCCTTGCTTAAATATTTTTTGTTGGTTTTTTTTCAAATTATTACATTATTATAAGTGGATTTCCGTGGTGACTTCTGTTATAGGTCCAAACCGATTCATTTATCTTTTCTCTGAAAGATCATGTGTACTCCACCGGTATAGATTTAGTATTTTAGGAAGATGTCTTGTCATCTACAGTCTTCGTCACAAAGCATTAACATAATCTATTAAAGACTTGTATTACGCTTTGATAGCTTCAAGATGTTTTCACTGCGGCCTGTTTTTCTGCAAAAATAAGTGTATATCAGATGCATTCATCATGAATTCATTTGGACTGTTTGAAAGGAAATTATGTATCAATGGTGTACTTATTAAAGTTGCTTATGTAACGGGCCTTTACCAGAAACACATTATTTAGTTTGAGGAATATAAAAGTCAGATAATTGATAAAATAATTTTCCGAAAATCGGGACACATCGTTCAGTAAATCAACAAATTACTCAGTGAAATTAAAATCCTGATCAATTTCAACAAGTCAGTTGTTTCTTATGCAACAGATATTTTGAGAGATACAAGAAAAAAGATGAAAGTGATATATTTACTGGAAGTTTATGCAAAAGAATGAATTAAATACCCCAGTTCAATTTTGAAAACTGATTCCCAGTGTTATAATGTGTTATTTTACATCATTTCAGAGTCCAATTATTAATTTTTGTTTTGTTGATCATAACAACGCCTGTAGTAGACTACAACAAAGAAAAGAACAAATGGAACAGAACATTAAACTATCTACAGTGCACGACTGGACTTGTTTTATTCTGTCTTAGCTACAAAGTGTGAGTGAACTTTACCTAAATATTATAAAAACTTTTGTTGTGATTATAATTATTTAGTCAGTAATGCCAAATAAGAGTTAAATCTTATCAACGTGAAATGGTGTCATTATATCCTATGATGAAAGAAGAAAAAAAAAACCCACTGAAATCGATATATAGTTTCAAAATATAATAATGATGATGTTAAAAGATTTCGGACAATCCTTAGAGACTATGTGAGACAGACTACAGGACTATATTGCTGATGATATATATGTATTGATTATTTGTTACTAATTATTCACATTCCAGTGGGCTTGATGTATGGGTAGTCGTGCTAGTAGTTGGGCTGGCATTGGTATTGGTGATGATATTTATGTATCAATTATTTTCTAAATGTATATCACATTCCAGTGGGATCTAAGAGCATAGATGGTCACTTTGATGTATGGGTTGTGGTGCTATTAGTCGGGCTGGCATTGAGTCTTGTGTCAGTGTTATATTTCACTTCCGAACATAACGTACCTCCTAGATATCATGAGGTTTGTAACTAAAGTTTCCACATGTTGTTATTATTCTCAGGTTTAATACTATCACTTAGCCATATCTTTTACATGTTGAATTGGCTTTAGTTACCTATGGCAATTGCCTTCCCTCATTCGCCATCCATGGTTGCTAGGTATCTTCAAAAAACGATTAATGTTTCCAGCTTCTTCAAAAAAAAAAAAAAAAAAAAAAAAGAAAAAAGAGGAGTTACCGGCTCAGTTATGTGGCAGAAGTCACCATGGAGCTATACAATACATGAATATAAATAATATACTAGAACATATAACACATTACAAAAATATTTGATTGTAGTGCAATTACAATACCGACTTAGGACGGTCATTTAATTTGACAAAAGCCAAACAAATGGTGTGGTTAACCGGTTTACGGGCCCACCTTCCCACTCACCGTAACAGCAGAACAATCAAAAGACGTACATTTAAAAATTTATAAATAATCCTCCGTGTAAAGAACAAGGGTCAACAAGTATCGCATATTGAGAGGTCATAAAAATATAAACACGTAAGGTATTGTAAAACACATAATAGTATAAAAATATATGCGACATCAACATGATAAACCGTGCTCTGCCAGTCTGAAAGCAAGCTAAGACCCTAGATCTGTAGGAGTCCCGACTAATAGTCAGAGGGGACGAGGTTCAGGACCATGTCTCCTCTGAAAGAGGTTTGGACAAGGCCCGTCATATAGTCCCCACCGCCCTATTAGTCAGCGTGCAACGTTCAAGTAAAAGTCTGCATAAGGCTGTAGAGGGGCCAAATACAAGACCTATAGTCTTTTTGATGATCTGAATATCATATTGTCTATTTAGGAGAAGTTTGACTATTTTATTACATGGTAAAATAACGTTATCGGAGCCTTTTACTTTCCTTAGTTTATATACGAGATCACCGTAAAAATTAGGATGGGAAATTCCATTGGATACATACTGTTGAAAAGAAATATTTCCAAATTTAGATAGAAGTTCTGAATAAGATCTGAAGAATTTGCCGAATGTTTTTCTTAGCTTGTTATATCTGTAACCCTGAATTAAAAGTTTAGTAGTAATTTGTAAATTTCGTTTATGAAAGTCCAAAACATCGGTGCAGCCTCTGACAAATCGAACTAATTGAGATATATAGATACCATATGATGGGAGTCGAGGGACATCGCCATCCAACTAAGGGAAATTTACAATACTTTTAAAAGATTAATTAAAAATGAATCATTCATTCCTTATTGACGTTTTGAAAATCATAACTTCAGTACAATCGAAAAGTTTTGTAATAATGTTTTCGGTGTTTACTTGACTGTTATAATGTTTTATGTGCGTGTCCTTGGTGATTTGCGTCACAGAGTTTGGACAAACGTCTTCTGTCTTCTCTTCTACACTGTATCTTCAAACAAGTATCATATAGTGTATATGCTATCAGTTTCTTTGTGAACGATTTTTATCTCACCTGAGCCAAAGGCTGACAAGCGCTATTGTCATAGTGTGTCGTCCGGCATCCGTCCGTCCGTGGTACGTCAATGTAAACTTCTCACATTTTCGACTTCTTCAGAACCACTGGAAGGATTGTGATGAAAAGATAAAGGCAAGAAATCTTGATCCCCTACAAGTTTTTTTATCTTGATCCATCAACAGGTGGCGCCACCACAGACAAAGGTAGGTCACAGAGGTTAATCTCCTTTGACAGACCGGCAGCTTACAGTTTATTGAATGCACAGGAATGTTGTTGAGGGATGTTTGAAGAAGTGTTGTTGTTTTTCATTCTTTTGCTACATGAAAGGTTTGGCGTTTTTCAACATAATGATTTCAATGCAGGAAAGTGCAATTTTTGTCCTCTAGTTGAAAATGTTACTTTAATGTGGTTTCTTTTTATTATAATTATAAATAAATATAGAACATATAAACCTTTTAATTTTGTGCACCATATGCAAGTTATGTCTCTTCAGTGATGCTCGTTGCCGAATGATTGGAATTCTCAAAATATATAAAAATATGAAGAGCAGTGTTGAAGCCAAAATGACCGAAAAGTGAACCAAAGAATCTATCAAAGGACAGAGCTATGCATCAGGGAGATACACCTTAGTTTTGGAGTGATTTACTTAATTTGATGACTGAAAATTTGAAGTATATATATAATGATAAATATTGTCACTGTAGGACATTTTCCACAGTTTCATATTCTTTTGCAAAATCTATGGAAAGATTTAAATGAAACTTTATAGGAGTGAAGTATCTTGCAAGTGTTTTTAGTTTTCATCCAGATCTGTTTACAGGTTTTTGAACATTCATTTGCTGTAACTTTAGGGTTTTGAATATTAATTTGACCGTCACAGTTAAGTTCTTTTCAAGCTGTCTTTTGAATAAGCAAATAGTGTGCGGATGAGCGATATAGTTTCCAAACGATGGTAGTGAATATTTTAAGAGACCAGCAGTACCATAACGTTGATATGAAAACGATACATTTTCATTTATGTGAAAGAGAAAACAGAAGACATTTGATAAAGCTGTATGACAGTAATTACCAAGGACATGCACAGAAAATATGATAAGAGTAATATATACACAGAAAAACATTACAAAATATTCGATTGTGCTGCGGTTACGATACCGACTTAGGACAGTCAATTGAAATAACATACGTCACTCAATTGGTGTAGTTAACCGGTTTACGGGCGACCACCTTTCCACTCACCGCAAAAGCAGCACAATCAAAAGACTCACATTTAAAAATTTATAAATACTCCTCCATATAGAGAACAAGGATCAACAGGTTTCTCAAAAAGTGAGGTCATAAAAATGTTTTACACACGAAAAGTTTATAGAATAACATGTTGTTATCAAAACTATGTAAGGCAATATCAACATAAGTAAACCGTGCTCTGCTCCTCTGTAAGCGAGCTCATATCCTTGATCTATAGGAATCCCGACTAATAGTCATAATGGGACGAGGATCACGGCCTTGTCACATCTGAAAGGTTTGGACAAGGCCCGCCATAGAGTGCCCACCGCTATGTTAATCAGTGTGCAACCCTCAAGTAAAAGTCTGTATTAGGTTTTAGAGGGAACCAATACAACACCTATGGTCTTCGTGATGATCTCGGGGTCATACTGTCGATGTCGAAGGCGTTTGATAAGTTTAGAACTAGCCGATATGAAATTATCGGAACCTTTGACCCACCTTAGTTTGTATACTAGATCACCGTAGAAATTGGGATGGTAAATTCCGCTGGATACGTATTGTTAAAAATTCACATTTCAGAACATAGATAGAATGCACGAAACGTTTTACGAAGTGTATGACATCTATAACACTGAGTAAGAAGTGTAAAGGAAATCTGAAAATTGTTTGCGTGAAACTCCAAAAGGTTAGTGCAGGCTCTAGCGAACCGAACTAACTGACTTATATAAATACCATATGATGGGAGTCCGGGGACATCATCATTTAGATAAGGGGAATTTACAATAAGGAATCCAAAGTCGTCACGTTTATCATGTACATGTATGCTTGTATGAATATTATTAATTAAATTTTAATATTCAAAATCAACAAAGGTGCTTCCTGATCGGAAGTATGGCTTTGTTCAATTGAAGTTAGGGTCGATACATGTCAGTAATATAGTTTTCAAAATTAGGGTTATCGATAACTAACATATCATTAAGATATCTAGAGGTGTCATTGAACTTACCAATAAGGTCGAAACGTTTAGAGGTTTGAATAGATGCATAAAGTATCTCTCATAAACGTTATAAATATAAATCTGCAATAAGAGGACCGCACTAAGTGCCAATAGGAATCCCAATAATCTGATGATAAGTCTTGCCATTAAATTGTACATAACTATTATCCATCAAACATTTGATTGCATTACACATCTCAGTACAAGTCCAATATTTATAATTATTATATTGTTTCTTTGAGAAAAATCCAGGTGTAACTGAAAAGTTATGATTTAGACTCTGTGTTGAAACACCAGCGTATGAGAGACAACAATTTGGTTTTCATTTAGTCATGAGGTAGAGAGGTATATAGTGTCGAAAAATTAAACGTAGAAATGCTATTTGCCTCAAAACTTCTCCAACGGAATTTTTCAATGACTTCGTTAGAATTTTTAAACAGCATCACAGTACTTGATAACATGGTCTTTAACTTCAGGAAGAGCTGAAGTAATTTGTTTAGAAAGTACAGAAGGTGGGCAATAACTAGAATTTGATATCAAACATGATTTATATGGATTTTTGTGTAATTTGGGAGGCCAATGCATTGTCGAAAAATGCTTTTTATCTATGCCTAAATTGAAGTCAACGATCTTGTCCTTAAATAACTACCTTTCAAGAAAGGTAGAAGTAGAGTTCATTTCAGTTTAAAGAACTGTAATATAGTATATTTTTCAAACAACGATAATATCATTAGCTGCTTTGTCAGCAGGTACGACGATAAAAGTATTATGTAAATCAGCCATTATCTTTTTTATTGGCTGGACCGGTATATAATGTGGCTGTCTGAATAAATGGGGATCAATTGTAGTATTATCGATGCGATCATCAATAATTTTTAAGAGTTTTCCAGTCATTCAAGACATGTATTATTACAATTTTACATCATCGCTTACAATAAGTGGTTATGCTTCTTCTACAATATCCCGGCATTTAGTAAAATCTATCCTGGAAGGTAATCTATACTTTGGCCCTTTATCAAAGAGTGATCTTAGATATTTGTCAGAAATACAATTAAGATCACCTGTAATAATATGACTCACAGTCTGATAAATGAATTTAGAATTATTGCATGAACAGGACGATGGAATAGAATTAAGAGAAGTAGGATTAGGTGAAACTGCATTGTAATTAAATATAAGATTTCTAATTTTCTAAATTCATTCTGATAGCAAATCAGGGGTGGTTTTAGATTGTCGAAATTCTGAGGAGTTTTAGCTTTGTCTCTATGATTACGAAAAGTTTTGGAAATATTACAACAGACCTAAGCCTTTATTTACAAATTTAATTTTGATATATTGCGATTTAGGAGCTAGTGATGATATACATGAGTAAAGTTCGTTATATGAAAAAATTATTTTAAGTCTACATCAATCCGTGTAACGTAAACTTCTTAAATCAGCCTAATCCAGGATCAGTTTTAATCTGATGACCGGAACCCGGAACCCTGATAATGCATGTAGAAGGTCATGACGAGTAAATTTTCCAAAAGAAACCCCTCCCATATTTTACCGAAAAACTACCGATCATACAAAGAGTTATACATACTGACAATCATCCATATGTAACTCTGGATAATTCAATGGATAGAAACATTAACACGCTTTGGGCTGTATATTAATTACATTTATTGTACTAGAAGAAGAACCTACAAACAAGAAAAAAGAGGAGTTACTGGCTCATTTATGTGGCAGAAGTCACCATAGAGCTATACAATACATGAATATAAATAATATACTAGAACATATATCACATTACAAAAATATTTGATTGTAGTGCAATTACGATACCGACTTAGGACGGTCATTTAATTTGACAAAAGCCAAACAAATGGTGTGGTTAACCGGTTTACGGGCCCACCTTCCCACTCACCGTAACAGCAGAACAATCAAAGGACGTACATTTAAAAATTTATAAATAATCCTCCATGTAAAGAACAAGGGTCAACAGGTATCGCATATTGAGAGGTCATAAAAATATAAACACGTAAGGTATTGTAAAATACATAATGGTATAAAAATATATGCGACATCAACATGATAAACCGTGCTCTGCCAGTCTGAAAGCGAGCTAAGACCCTAGATCTGTAGGAGTCCCGACTAACAGTCAGAGGGGACGAGGTTCAGGACCATGTCTCCTCTGAAAGAGGTTTGGACAAGGCCTGTCATATAGTCCCCACCGCCCTATTAGTCAGCGTGCAACGTTCAAGTAAAAGTCTGCATAAGGCTGTAGAGGGGCCAAATACAAGACCTATAGTCTTTTTGATGATCTCAATATCATATTGTCTATTTAGGAGAAGTTTGATTATTTTATTACATGATAAAATAACGTTATCGGAGCCTTTTACTTTCCTTAGTTTATATACGAGATCACCGTAAAAATAAGGATGGGAAATTCCATTGGATACATACTGTTGAAAAGAAATATTTCCAAATTTAGATAGAAGTTCTGAATAAGATCTGAAGAATTTGCCGAACACAATCATAAGAAACGGTCACAATACAAGTTTAGGACATAAAACGATATTCACAATACAAATAAGATATAATGAGAATTCACGCGAATTATACTATAAATTGGTAAGTAACGATGATTTAGGAAAACACAACTTAAGGAATTAAATTGAAATGCTTACCAATAGTTATGTGGCGTGAATAATATAAATGGTCATCTTGAGACAACGACTGTCTCTTGCGAGGATATTCTGAAAAGTGCTTTAGATATAAAAGTGAGTGCGCAAGGTTAGTTAAACATTTATTGGTTATAATGGTTAGTACTCGTACCCAATACACCTTTCATATTCCTTCATTCACTCAAACATGAAAAACAAAGACAAATACCCGTGGACATGGACAACTGACGTATTCACAACGACAGAATATAGAACAATTTAACGGACAAATACATAACTCGGACAGATAGAAAGAAACGCGGGCAGCTATGTACATTTAATGAAAATTAATACGCACGGCATAAATATAAACAACTATATACAACCCTGATTAAATATTTCCCCGCTGGGTTTAAAATGTCTCCTGACATTTCACTAAAGAAAGTCAAGTCAAAATGAAGTCAAACAGACATACATGACAAAACTAGAATTAAACCAGATACGGAAACAGACAAAACCTCTATCATATTTCAACTTCTCAAACATAAAATCAGTTCATATATGATTGGGTATTCCTTTATTAAACAAAGTTAAATACAACCAATTAATTTTCATTTGATGTTTATTTATTCACATGGAAACATATTTTCCGTTGAAATGGTTAAGTAAATGCAAACTCCCATAAATGAGATGTGCGAGTTCATAACTCGATATAAAACATTCAATGTGAACAAACTTAAATGAAAACAAGAACACATAATACAGTTAAAAGATTTCATTTCATTTCACTATAGCATAAATAAACTAATGTTTCACAATGTGAAATTATTACTGGATTGTAAATCCACTGACCATATCGCTCTGGTGGTTTGCGATGACGATTAGATCGTCGGACAGGAGGCTGTGACTCGTAAGATGTTTCTGACTGCGGTCTCAGTGAGACACTGGGGTCTGACTGGATAAAAGTTGTAATGTCAGGTGGTAATACAGAATCAGGAGCGGAGTGATGGAAATCTGGAGGAGGTAACTCTTGCAACGAACTGTGGCTTGGTGCGGACGATAATTCTGGTTTTCTACGTTGAGGAATAATGTACCTCCGCACACAGTTATCGCTCGACTCGGAGTCCTCGGAACTTGAGGATTTACTATGATCACTGGGAACTGGCGTTTTGACTTAATATTTACTTTTAGAATTATCTTTAGAATTAGGCACAATGGTGGGCAACACATTAAAGGGTCACAACGTATTTCTATGAAGGGTACGGGAGGGCCCCTTCCCATCCTCTCGCTTTACCCTATAAACAGGAATGTCATTATTTGGGATTTGCATCACCAAATGACAGTCTTGTTCCCACTTGTCTGCAAATTTCTGTCTACCTACCAATCCAACTTTCCTTACCAAAACTGTACCCCCAATCTCTAACTTCGATTCTTGAACTTTTCTATCGTAAATCTCCTTGTTCTTTAAACCACTACTCTGCGATTTCTCTCCTGACACTCTGTATGCATACTGAAATCTCTCTCTCTCTCTCTCTCTCTCTCTCTCTCTCTCTGAGCTTCCTGGCATAGGACTGGTGATAAGGTTTGCCTGTGTTGCCGGGTTCGATTCCAAGAATCGTGTCAACTGATAGGCGCGGATGCCAACCAAACATTAAATAGTGCGGCGAATAACCTGTAGCTTCATTCTTGGTTGCGTTATAAGCTTGAACCAATGGTGCAACATATGTTTTCCAATCGGCCTTCCTATCATCCTCTAGTGTTCCCAACATCCGAAGTAAAGTCAAGTTGAAACGCTCTGCAAACCCATTTCCCATAGGGTGATAGGGCGTAGTTCTAGTCTTTTTAACTCCGGCCAGTATGATAAACCACTTCAAAGCTGTTTCCATATAAATAATCATGGAATTTGTGAGTAACTGCCCACTAAAGTGCTAAAAACTCTAATCGATGAGGCTTTAGGCTTTAATCCACGACTAGCATGTTATCACCCGCTCCTTACCATCCTGTCTCTGATACAATACTGCCCCTAAGCCTGCATTACTAGCATCTGTATGGAGGATGAATGGTAGGTTGTAATCTGCATAGACCAGCACCGGTGGATTGAGCAACTTCTCCTTCACACACTCAAATGCTTCCTTCTGAGCATTACCCTAGATCCGAACGCAGGAGATTTCTTTTTACACTTGGTTTTGCCTTTTGTTGTACCATGTCCTTGTAGTAGATCATTGAGATGTTGTACAATCTTGGAATAGTTCTTCACAAAACGCATATAATACCCTTCAAAGCCTAAAAATTGTCGAAGCTCTTTGCTGTTTGTGGGTTCAGGCCAATCTCTCACTGCAGACAGTTTCTCAGGATCTGTCTCTATTTCTTTACTGGATACTATGTGCCCTAAGTAAGTAACGGATGGCTTGAAAAGCTCGCATTTGGATGATTTCAACTTAAGACTGTGTTGCTCAAGGCGTCTGAGCACGGAAGTGAGTCTCTGTATATACTCTTGAAATGTCTTGGAAAAAATAAGGATATCATCCAGGAATATCAAACATTTCCTCAGATGCATGGGCCCCATACATTTCTCCATGAGCCTCTGAAAGGTAGCTGGCGCATTCGTCAAACCAAATCCCATTCTGTTACACTCGTAGAAAACCTAAATTTCCTACTGAGAAAGCAGTCTTAGGCTTATCCTGTTCTGTCAATGGCACCTGCCAATAGCCCCACCTCAGATCTAACTTATAGAAATATCTAGACCCTGACAAATTATCTACTACATCATCAAAACGTGGGAGCATGTATGCATCTTTGCGAGTTTTTGAATTAAGCATCCTATAATCTATTCAAAACCGTAGTGAACCATCCTTTTTCCTCTAACACAACATTTGATGACAACGGACTGTTTGACTCTCTAATGACACCAACATCTCTTTCAGGTGTTGACGAACTTCCTCATACATCCCAGGTGGTATACGTCTGTACGACTGCTTAAAAGGTCTTTCATCCTCTAACTCAATTCTGTGGGTCACCAAATTAGTCTTGCCTTTGCCTAATGGACCTAATGAAAACACATGTTTCCATGTTCCTAAAAGCTCATAAACAGTTTGAAGTTCATCTACAGACAGATTATTCTTATCAATGCATACATCAAAGTCACATTGTAACCTCTGTCTACCCTCTCAGAGTCCAAACTATCAACAACCTTGACCTGACTAATACTACATAAATCTGACTGGTTTTATGATAATAGTCTTGGCTGTGATATTACAAATCTTTACTGTCACCTTCTGTGCTGCTGAACCCTGGTTAAACTTCAAAACTCTGGGACACACCAGATAATTCAACTCTGAATTACAATTTTCAGTGATAACTTCTGTTAACTCTTCAACATTTCTAACAATAGCATTTAAAACAACACTCTGATTTGGACACACATGTACTGGCTTCTTATTATTCGACTTCACTGTTGCCATAACACTCATACTAACAATTGCTAACTGCCATGCTGGAGGTATATACTCATTAAAATTACAGTTCTTGTAAACTCTCAAAACATTAGTTCCCACAATCACAGGATAACCTGAATCATTATCTGGTAAAACTAAGATGGGTATACTAATTTCAAAATCTTTCAAACCAGGTATACTAATACTACACTCTATGTATCCTAAGTACTCCAATGAAGAACCATCAGTTACTGAAAGTTTTAGAACTAATTTGTCCAATGATTTCAACTCTGGTTTATCACACAAATCATTATAAACAGACTCTTGGATTGTGGTAACCATAGCACCAGCATCTATAAGAGCTACAAAACTTTCACCTTGTACTATCACTTCACCTACATTTGAACTACCAACTAAGTCATCTAACAATTGGCCTTGTCCTACACCGACCTCAGGTTGGCCAACAACTGAGGTGGTTACTCTTTTGACCCTTGGGTTGACTTAGTATTGCTATCTTCATTACCTTTACCTGTACCTCTAAAATTTCCTCTACCTCTATTGTTTCTCCCATTACCGTTACCTCTATTTTATTGACCTTGATCCCTGTTGTCAAGTCTTTGCAAAATGGTACTAAATTTATCTTTCATAGAGACCATTTTATTCTCCGTACTCTGAATATTACCATCCATAATCTTCTCCATATCTGCAATTCTGTCAACCTCTGAAGCACTAGTAATGGCTTGTTGATGCACCTTCTTACCTGCTGACTTGCTGCTTCCACTTTGTTCTGTATCTACACCATACTTACTAATACTTATTTCCCTCTCAACCTGTCTAAGTTCTCTTAAAAATTCATCATATGATGTAACTGAATCATATTTATGACGAGTTTGGGACTTCAGTTTCTCGCATCGAAGCGATGTCCAGAACTTGTGACGTAAGAGATCATTTTTAGATTCTCTTCCCATATAACCATGATCAATTGACGTTTGCAGCAATCATTTAAGGCGGCAACCAAAACTTGTTACATTTTCATCAGCTCTTTGAAACGAATTAAAGAATTCTTGCATAACCATACCATTAGTTGATATATCTGAAAACAATGCATCTAACGTATGCAAGATCTCACCTACAGACGCCTTCTCTCCAAGAGGAATAATCATTTTCCTTGCTGTACCTTTGAGGGACCTTCTAATACACTGTACTAAGTGACTGGCACTTACCTCAGGATCATTGTCTAAGCATCGTATTTCAAAACGCCACTCTTCATAACTTACATCACCTTTTTGTGGTGGAGTATCTCATGAGAACTGAGAAACTTTGGATACTGGTGGGGTAGTTTTTAACAAAGGTAAATCAGATTCATCTAAAAATGATTTTGTAGTGACAGGTTTGCTTGTTTTAGGATTTGACCACTCGTTAAATTTCAACCCAGGTTCATGACCTTTACTCTTCACACTCTTCAGATATGAAAACAATTTCTCCTTTGGTGTGCTAACATGAAAATCAGTTTCACTCTTAACACCTTTATAATGAACTTCATATTTACCACTCTTCACTATTTTTTCTATCATCTGTTCCTCTGTCAACTCAATTTGATCATCATCAAGTTCATGATCTCCTTCTAATGGAGACATACCAGTATTCAATGTATTCATGGTGATAACTATATAGTACAACACCGAACAACAAAACCAATGTGACCTCATGTGAGTAAATGAAGTAACAATTTAATAAAATACCACAATTTCTTCTTTGTTCTTTCTTCCATACGAAAATAAACCGAAATATACACGAACTGCAGTTTATACTATGCGCATATGACTAATATATATGTACATTCATAAACATTATAGTTTGGTACCATACACTGAATGACTGATCATGTAAATCATATGTATGTAATCAATAATCATGTATGATATGCAAGGACCATAGTTTTTCTCAAGTATAGCACAGGAAACACTGAAAAAAATACACTGAACATAAAGAAACATGTATCATGTAACATGTAAACACATAAAATAAATATTCACACTTGTCACATACCTCTCACTTCTCTGTAAACTGTTGTCCAACTTCTCTCTGGCAGTAGTTGTAGTAGTAAGTAAACTTTGTTAAGGTGCAAGTATTTTATTTGTGAGGTGAAACCTAATTACCTAACGACCTATCTAAATTTAAAAAAATCCTATATAAAAATCCTATCAAAAACCCTAACTTAATCACTTTAGATTCAATTTCAAAACATACAACTTGTTATTATAAAAATTATTAAAAAAAATCAGAATAATCAAAATCAATATTCAAATAAATGAAAGTCAATTTGTACCTGAAAAAGAAACAAGTTAATACACAAATAACCAATTAATAATAAATGAATTATTGTCAGTCTATGAAGAATGTCCAAAGCGAATGTTACACTGTACGAGGATTTTCACGTTAGAGGAAACCCTAGCTAAGAGTAACGCACGTTCGAATAGTCCATAGAACGAATAGGATGACGAGTCGATGGAACATTTGTGTGAGAAACGATTCACAAACCATACACAGTATATTAACACACACTGTCACTTGAAAACAGCTACGATCAACCAGAAATACTGCACTGCACCGAAACTATCTAGCAGAAGTTTGTTTACCTGTGGAACGAACAGCTGATCCGGATGACAGGTGCGCTGGAGTACGCATGCACATCTACACCCCGCTAAATATAAACGTACTACGACAGTTATGAAGCACTTAAAATAGAATTTTACGGTTCACTTATGAGAATGTGAGAACTTACTTCAGGCGGATCCAGAAAAATGGAAAACGTCCTTTGCGACTAGTCCATTCTGAAAATTACATTAGTTCTGCCTGTAACTATAAATTTCCTAGCTAGATTGAACTGACACGTGAACACCCACTGTTTTCTGATTACTGGTTCTTCTGTTTTGAATTTCGACATGTTGAAATTCACGTTTAGACGTTGGGCGCCATTTGTAACTCTGGATAGCTCAATGGATAATAACATTAACACGCTTTGGGCTGTATATTAATTACATTTATTGTAACAGAAGAAGAACCTACAAACAACAAACACAAACATAAGAAACGGTCACAATACAAGTTTAGGACATAAAACGATATTCACAATACAAATAAGATATAATGAGAATTCACGCGAATTATACTATAAATTGGTAAGTAACGATGGTTTAGGAAAACACAACTTAATGTTAAGGTTAACTCGGACAGACAGAAAGAAACGCGCGCAGCTATGTACATTTAATGTAAATTAATAAATATACGCACGGCATAAATATAAACAACTAAATACAACTCTGGTTACACATACTAACTTGACGACTAGGATAACTCTTTTTTTCACTTATTTCAATATATCTCTATCGAATGTATATTATTTTATTTAACAAGTTCAGTCCGCGTAGCTCAATCGGTATGACAATTATCTCGTGGCTAAGTGGTCAATCAGTGTTTTGACGGTCTTTTGGACGAAAGAATAACAATGAAAACAAAAGACAGACAGAAAAAGAAAATAACCCCCCTCCCTTCCAAAGAAAACCCCAAACAAAAATAAAAACATAAACAAAGCAAACAAAAGCAGGAAACATGCATCTTCTCCTCCCCCACTCCAAAAAAAAAAAAAAAAAAAATCATCACAAAAGCAAATTTAGTTTAATTGTGAATTATTGATTGAGTGTCTTAGATATCTTTATCTAACATTCAATCATTGTTGTCTATAAAAAAATAGATATATAAATATTAGAACATATATACGTTATAAATGTTGTGCGCCAAATGCGCATTTCTACAACTTATCTCTCATAGATGAATGATAGAAATTCTAGAAATATATAAACATTTGAAGGGCAAAATTGTCACCATGTTATAGATGCGTTCGAGGTTTTCGCCTACCTAGGGTTTTCGGTGACAGTGATCTGGATATACTCTATTGCCAATGAGGTTGTGAATATCTTACAGGTAAGAATGACCATAACTATAACCATAACCATACCATCTGGTATTGTTATTTTAAGTTGTGCCTAGTCGGCACAAAAAGTCATTCGTTAATTTGAATGTCTTTGGGGATATCCGTCATCTCTTTGAATAATTTGCATGCTTAAGGTTAAAGATTCAAATTCAGTTATCAATGGTCAATAATTGAAAAAGAACGAGAATTTAATTTCAAGCAGTTGTTTGTAAATAAACAAATGATATTCAGACTACCGAAAACGGGCTTGGAGATTTCCATGGTCAGGTGTCATAATTGCTTAAGACGATAATGCCAAATCGAGCCATGAAATACTGCAAGGGGATTGTACTACATTTCACATGGGTTATATTGCGTAACTTACGTAAACGCTCAGTATTAACAAGACTTTACACGTTTTATAGAAATAATAATGCAATAATGGGAATTAAGAACATAGAAATGTGCCATACGCGAATCCTGTTCGCCATGCTTTGAAGAATAAAAGGGGCGGTCTTGAAAAAGTGGGAACATCCAAATAACAAGGAGCGGTAGAAAGGTACATTTTTTATACATTACAGTAATATATCCATATGCTTTACGGTTTTTTTTTTCTAAATACATATGATGTATTTCTTTCAGACTAAGGCTTAACCTTATTAGCTTGGGGAAATAATATTTAACATTAAACTCCTGTTACTGACATACAGATGTATTGCGTCTTACACATTTACTGCTTTTTCAGTAATTATCTTAAAGTTTGTTTCTATCTTTGATGCATATTAACGTCACACCTAACCAGGCATATTTCACGCAGGCTGATAACATGCTTGATGCAGAAGCAGTAATAAAATATAATTGGAATTCGAGCAATGCAACGGACCCACTCGAAGTAGTGCAAGGGCCACACGTATTGGTGCACAGGGCCTCGTATTTTACTGCAACATCCAATAGACAAGATGCCGAGAAATCATCGCTGGAATTCGAACTCGGGAACTCTTGGCCACGCCAAGTGCGTTAGCGATTGAAGTCCATCGGTTCTACTTCAATAAAGTACATGGTACACTGTGTACTCAGTTATCTATGATAGAAGTTCACTTTGCGTTACAAATTCGATGTCAAATCTAAGATGAGAAGGCGAATTAATAATGAATCATTAGATGAACATCTTTTTCACAAATTTCATCCTGTTTCATACAATCAGTATCATCTTCTTCGTGTAGTTTTCTCGTGAAATATTGCTTATGCTGATTTTATTTCAGATTTAATAGCAGACACTGTAATGGCGCGTCAAGATTTCCCGATGATGGGATTATCTGCCTGTTTTGGTGGCCCTTTATTTAGTATCCTTTGCAAATCTCATGAAATAAAAGTAACGTCGTACAATGTTTAGCTCGCTTGATTTGCTCTAACACTGTGTTGTCTGTTCGGGTTCTGCGAACGCGAATGCTAGAAAATGTCAACTTTTTTTAAAAAATGAACCAAGTGGTAATCTGAAGATCTGGAATGAATCCCCAACCTTTCTCAGACATCTTTATTAATTCATCTGAGTCCAACTGAGCACTTGTGATCACTCTTCGTTCGGCGACTGTTCGTCTGTCAGCACTGCGTTAAATTTCTATACTAATGACTTCTTAAAAATGTTGAGGGGGTAGCAGAAACTAGGTCGGAATGAAGTACTCAACGTTCTTAAAGATTCAGGGTTGGGCCATATATACCACGAAGGCTCCGTAGGGCATCCCTCTTCAATTTCTGACTGGCTGCATAGATGAACTAGCCTAACAAAGATGAGTTACATTTCTATTCTTCTGTATATGATTCAGGACAAGAAAAGACAAGACAAATGTATACTCATGAACTGCAAATACAGTGTGGATAAAAAAAAAAAAAAAACAATGTATATATATATATATATATATATATATATATATATATATATATATATATATATATATATATATATATATATATATATATATATATATATATATATATATATATATATATATATATATATATATAATACAATACATGCTTGAAATTGACGTTTGTATTTCTAACTAGGAGAGGTAACTCTCTCATAAATAATTCTAATGAGTTTATCAATTTCTACTAATAACTTCTTATTTTTGGTATTAAAATGTTTGAAATTTACATGAATTTCGATGTGCATAGAAATGTTTAGAGAAATTGTCAATTTTGAAAGACTTTATAGCACAATCAGAACATTTAAAAATGAAATGAAATTCATCACCGACATCGTTTAGGTTACGTAAATGACGTATGCACTCATCTCTAGGTTATTTGGCCATCTGCCTGTTTCTTTAGGAAGTTTACCAGTTCTGTATTGACAGAGATCATGTTAATGTTTAAAAGTTATGTTTAATAAGTATTTTTCGAGACCAAATGTATTTTTAAAAATAGTTAATACTTTTTGGTGACTTAGAGCTATACCAATGTTGTTTAAATTGATCAGCAAAAATATAAAATACTTTGTTTTTCAGCCAAACTGCGTTAAAATCATCTAGAAATAACACATATGATAACCCACATTGATTCAGTATATCTTTTATACACTCAAACCATTTATGTCCATAACATTATCAAGATCATATAGTTTTGATGCCAATTTTGAACCATGTGATAGATGCAATTTATGCTAACTTTAACATTTATTCAAAAAGTAGGCGACGCTTACTCCTCCAGGGATCCATGTCTCGTCTCTGAATATCAGGGGTCCGTGATTGTCCGTTGTGGCGCATTATTGTTAATGCCATAGTCATTTGACAGCTGTTACTTTCGCATTTTGTTTTATGATATTCATATCCATGTCGACTATTCCCATATAACTCAAATGTCGTATGTCCCTTATTTTGTGGGTTTTTTCATACCTCTGCAAACGACGTTGGGAAGGAGGGAAGTAAAAAACGAAGAATTACCGAAGGGTAAATCATATCTCATAGTCCATGGAATAAAGGGGACAATATCGTTTTTAGTGTCATATTTAGACAAATCCGAACCGCAATAAAATCGAGGTGAGACCAGGTGCCCGGGAGGAGTAAGCGTCCCCTGGTTGCATGCAACACCCGTCGCAAAAGTCCTGCAATAACCTTTTAAATCGAGGAGGTAAATACATAAATATACACGCATAAATATATGAAGGAGACAGGAACACGAAGTCAAATTTCCCATTCAAGGCAAGAAATGCTGCCTGCCTGAAATTCCGGTGTCGGAAACGCAGGTGAACAAATATCTGTATATACATGTATACACGTATTATGTCAAATCAAGTATAGTCAAAAAGTTAAGATGGTTATTTTGTATGGTCAGTTCCCAAAATATCGGTTAACATTCTTGAAAGAGGAATCTGAAATTGTAATAGATCCCTATAACGACCATAGAACTTCCTCAGTGACAATTTCAAACGTTCCTCAATATATCCTTTAGAGAGTAGTTTCGTGGCAAGAAGCCTCGCTCTCAGGACGAAATTTTCGAATTTAGAGCATGCCCTGGCATAGCGTATAAGTTGTGAAATGAAAACACCATATGCGGGAGAGGAAAGTATGTTGCTACTTGGAAAAGGGAAGTTGGTAATAATGAAATTGACGTTTGTCATAGAGAGAGGTTACTAATGAACCATTGTCACAAATTGATAGCAGACTATCGAGGTATGAAGCTGATGATGCGCTCTCTGTAATATCTTTTATCCAGAGTTCCTTTGGATATATGATGTTGAGGTGATCCTGAAATAACACACATATTCACCATAACAATACTACATTTTGATACAAAGTCATTTGACCTAGTGACCTTGACCTGGAACGCTGACATAGTAATAGTGATTTAGTTAAGAAAAGAGACTCCTCTCATATTATATGAGACAAGGGTTTGATATTTTTTTCATTGGTTTTACCTCTTGAACAGTAAGGGTTAGAGGTTAAATATATGATATAAACGATACAAATATAACAATAATCTAGACCCCACTGTTACTCTATGAACAAAGTTGTTGTTACTTACCTTGACTGCCGCGGATGTATTTGTCCCGATACGACATTTCTAACTTTTTTCACATTTTCTGGTTTTATTTCGAATTTCTCATTACATATGGTTTATATTGTATGATTTTAAATACACTCGCATGTCATTTGATTTTACGGAAATAATATCCCCACATTTTACACATCCGACGTAGGCAGGGCGTATTATGTTATGGCATTGTCCGTCCGTACAAGGTCATGCTTTCCGGACTTTTTCTGCAGTCTTTCATGCTATTGGATTGAAACTTTGCATATAACTTAATATCAATGTGGGTAATTACCAGTTTTCATTTCGGTATGATTGACTTGGTTTTGCCAGAGGTTTGGCCCTTCCAGAATTTTACTTTTTTCCTGACTTTTTTCTGCCGTCTTTCAACATCTTTCAAGATATTCAATTGAAACTTGGCATATAACATAATATCAATGAGGTTAAGTATCAGTTCTCATTTCAGTATGATTGACTTAGTTTTGCCAAAGTTATGACCCATGAACTTAGAATTTTTTCATAGATAACAGAATGGTAGTTTCTATGGGATATAATAACTTCAGTAATCATGAACTGAGTTTCATAAAATTTTTGAAATATTTTGTAGAAAATTATTAAAGATTCATTTCTCACTCACTCTCTTTCAAATTTAAAATTGTGCTAGAATCATATGTTCTTTAATATGATATATATTACTGGTTTTTATTATTGTAACACGAAGTGTTACTGGTATCACCCCGCGTTCTGGGCGCCGCCATTGAATTCTTGGGATTCACCCCTTTCCTCATGCATTCCTACACTAAGTAAAATAGGTCCATGGTTATGTGCATTAAATTTGCAAATATTCATAAACATTTGATACTGCTGGTATGTTAAGAACTACATATTCATCAACTTATTTAGGAAACTGTATGGAAAGTCTATACCAAAGCTGAACAAAGACGATGATTATTTTTGAGACTTACTGGCATATAACCTATGTTGTTCAGTTGTTGATTACCAGGCACTGATTTTTCTGGCCTTTTCGACGGCCAACCACAATAACAACATGTTTTTGATGACGTTATGCCGAAAAATTGATGTTTTAATTGATTAATGTGGGACAACAGACTCTATAAATTAAAATTATTCCTATCCGTAAACATTCTACGTAAGTTTCGCCAGAGTTGGGTGTTAACGTCACCTACATTTGCAGCCCACGTTTTCCCAATTTGCATATATAGAGTTAAAAGACATGTCGTGCAATAATCTTTCATTTCAATAATTCGACGCGTTATATATTTTTAATTTTTTGATAAATAATTGTTAAAATAACAATAAAGACATTGCCTAGGGTAAAATTTTTACATTTTAAATGATCTACAACAAAATATTTTATGTTGATTATGATTGTATCTAGTCTCAAGGTTTTTTTTAAATAAATTTCTTACTTAAAATTAGGGAAAAACGTATAGTGTTTGATTGTTTCCCACAGGTATACCGTGGTTTAACCAATGGAAACAGAGTTTTCCTGGCAACGTGTGCGGAGTACACAAACAGTAACACAAACATCGTTTTTTTTTCTCTTTGAAATTGCCCCAAATTTCCTTGTTGTGAAGGGACGAATAGCCCCATGTTTAAAATTCTTCCTCGAAACGAATTGATATTCAATGCACCGACATAAGAAGTTTCTTCATTTTCATAATCTTAAAATTTTATGATTAAATTACTAATCACAAATTGAGTCACACATGAGGACCTGACATTGCATCGTAAACAGATGAACAGGCAGTTTTGCTGCGGCGCGGCGAGATGAAATAATGTACGTTATCAGTTTTGTTGGTTCAGCTTGATTGTAATAATTGTGCACGTGAATGGTAGAACTTGCAAATCGTCCTTGATGTGAGATTTAAGATGGACGTTAAGAGCACTGAACGAAGTTCTTACAGACAGGATTTTTTTTATAGTTGGAGTCAAAGGCAATGTGGACAAATAGTAGTTACGATGTGTTAATACATTTGAGGACGGTATATCGTGGTTATACATGTCTCAACGCTAATGTGTGGACCAATCAGAATCATCAAAACAAAACAAGTGAATTAGAATGTCTTTTTTACATCACTTTTTGTCCCCCGCTTTTGTGAAAGTGAGTGGACATTAACTCTTATTCCTCCGTCTCTCAGTCTGTCATCAAACCTGTAAATTGTTCTATAACGTTTGATCCAGTAGGGTAACGGCTTTGAAACTTCACATGTAGATTCCGGGTGATGAGACCTTCCATTTGAGACCATTACTTTGACATCTTAGAATTCTTTGAATTCCTTGTATCCTCTTGACATTTATGCATCCTGAGGAACACTCTCATCTAATTACAACTCTCTCCTTGTACACATCAAATCCACAGCAAATGCTCAGAGTAATGACAGTTTGAGATCATCTAGACATAGCTTTAGTCCTGACATCCGCAACCGGAAAATTCAGTTCTGGACAAACTACAAATGCTGCAAGTAGCAAACATCTGGGATATAGACTTCATTCCTTGCTTTGGATGCTGCATGTGACATAATTTTGCGGCTTGAGTGACGTAGTTAGCCTTTTGGGGTATCTTATTTCTGGACAAGCTACAAGTACCAAACTTACATTAACTAATTATTCATCTTGGGATGCAGACTCGAAAACATGTTTCATATGTTGACATACCTTTTGTCACCCGCTTTGCGTGAAAGCATGGGGACATTAAATCTCATTTGTCTGTCCATCCGTCTCTCACAAAAACTTTAACCTTGGTCATCACTTTTTTAACCGTAAGACATAGGACCTTCACACTTGGCATGTCTGTGTTTAATTGCAATACCTTTCCATCGGTACCAAAATTTTTATCATGTGATCTTGACCGTGATCTTAACCGCTTCTGGCTGACATATTCCTTTACTCATACGAAGCTGGATTCATTCAGTCTTTGCTTTCGCAAGGAAAAAAACAATTGGCTCTTGGCTTCAATTTCACTTACAGATTTATAGATGACTTGCTTACAATTAATAATCCTTCATTCGCGGATTGCCTTAGCATCATCTGTCCAATTGAACTGGAGGTCAAAGAAACCACAGAAAGTAGTAATTCTACTTCGTATTTAGATATTATGTTGTCTTTCGACATTAATGGTCAATTGAACACCTCACTCTATGAAAAACGTGACGATTTCAATTTCGCTATTACAAATTTTCCTTTCATAGGTAGCAACATTCCATCCTCGCCCGCATACGGCGTATTCATATCTCAGGTAATACGTTATTCCAGAGCATGTTCAAATTACAATGACTTTGTTCTGAGGGCTAGGCGACTTTCAGTTAAGCTGCTCAATCAGGGTTATATATGTGCTAGACTAGCAACGTCACTGAGGAAGTTCTACGGTCGTTACGAGACTCTTATTACTCCATATGATATCTCGTTATCCAGACTTTTAAATGATATTCTGGACTGAGACCGATTCCGATCATTTTACACAAATTTGACACCTTCTATACTAGGTTAACTACTTTGACTCCTCCGTATATAAATACATATGGAATTTACACGATTTGACTCTTTCTACTTGGTATATGTGACGGGTGTTGCTAGCAAGCAGGAGATGCTCACTCTCCCCGGGCACCTGATCTTACTCCATCACAGGGGTTCACATATGCTCTTCAAATAGACATATTTTGTTATTTTTCACTTGTTTTTCATTTTCACTGATTTTGTATGTCCTCTGGTTTCATGAGTTTTAGACTTGTGGTTTGGATTTATCCTTAATCTTTACACTACTTCAATGTAACTTTTAACCGTAAGACGTAGATCCTTCATTTTTGGCATGTGTGTCTGTAGACTTGCACAACCATGACAATGCCGCAGATCACTGCACTCTTACTGTTAGGGCGTAGAAAACGATGGACCACAATTCTCTGAATTTGCTTGTTCCGCTTGAGTCATTTTGGTATCCTGCTTAGGGCACGAGTATCTCAGTATCTCAGTAGTACAAATACCAACCTTGCACCAATGATTCATCTATGGGATGCACACTAGAGTACCTGGTTCGGTTTATTCATGTGACATTTATTCCACTTGAGTTATTTGGTTAACCTGTTGAGGGTAACTCAGTTTGCGACAAACTAGTAAAAATAAAACACTTCTGACTCGGCCGTATGCCATGTCACTTCGAATAAACAGTATGTGATAATTCCCAAACTAATGGTTCATCTTGGGATGCAGACTTGAATGCATGCCTCGTATAAGTATTCTCACTTCAATTTTGTTTCATCAAAAGAAAATTGATTTAAATAGCTCAATAATGATTCCAGAGTCATTTTGAATTTGTGCCGTTAATTCTAAGAATGAAACTAGTCCTGAATTTATACTTTTGATAACACTTATTCCTCTTCATCTTCATATGAGTGTTACTCAGGACCTTCAGTCCATTGATTTCTTCTGCATTCCTACATTTTTGACCTAGAAGAAAAAAAAAAAAAAAGAGGTGTGTGAAAAATTTTTATGTTCGCCAAAAAATGTCGGGAGAGCATATTGTCGCTGTCATGTCCATGTGTATGACCGTTTGTCCGTCCGTCCAAGCTAATATCTCCTACACCTTTCATCAGAATTTGATCATACTTCACCAAAATGTTATTTATATTAAGTTGTTTTGGACAAATGTTATTCAAGGTCATTTTTTAAAAGTTTAAGGACACTCTGACTTAAAATAGCATGAAGAACTTGTATTTCCTACAACTTTATCAGAATTTTAGCATACTTCACCAAAATGTTATTTAGGTTAAGGTCTTTTGGACAAAGGTCACTCAAGGCCATTTCTGAAAGCTTAATGTCACAATAAAAAGTTTTATTTTATAACTAATCAAAGTCAAGTTTACTCATTTAAGTTTAAGATACTGTGATTACTTGTCGTTCTACATTTAACTCAATTGAATATCCATATGAGACATTGAGATTTGAAATCGTCATCGATTGATGCAATGATTTCCAATATATTATTGAGTCATTCATTTTCTTCATTTCTGCTGTGCTTCTTGAAGCATCCTTGAGTTTTAATGATTTAATGGGGGTGGGGTGGGGGGTGGGGGTGGCTCCATACTTTAAAATTTGTTCGATGGGATGTTCGGATTATGCCATGAACAATTTTTTGTGGGCGGTGGACACTCTGTAAAGGACCTTGTTAAAACTATTTTTCTTTAATCGGTTTACAACTGCTTTAGAATTTATTGTATAGGGGTCCCCCTAATTTTTCTTTTTGTTTGTTTGTTTGTTTGTTTTCTTTTTCTTTTTCTTTTTTTTTTGTTTTTTTTTTTTGTTTTTTTTTTTTTGTTTTTTTTTTGGGGGGGGGGGGGGTGGTTGGTAAGAGTTTTTCTTCTCCGTGTTTCTTTTTGGGAGGGGATCATCTATTTTCAGGTAATTTTCTTAAAGTTTTCGCACTGTAGGTTGCATATAATGCATCGATTTTGTTTAAATATAAATTAGAACAAGAGCAATGTTAGCGTGGCATAATACGCCCGTCGCTTAGCTTGAAGGTGATCTAAAATCCTTGAAAAATTTCTAAGTTCAAGGGCCGCAACTCTGATAAAACCAAAGGAATCACACCGAAATGCGAGCTGGTACTGACCCTCGTTGATATATAGTTATATGCCAAGTTTCAATCCAATATCTTGAAAGACTGCAGAAAAAAACGTCCGAAAAACATGACCTCGGACGAAGGCACGCACGGACGTACAATACCATAACATGATACGTCCCTTCTTATGACGGGCGTATAAATAGCTGTCTTCCCACAGGGATTGTCTGCCGATTTACTGATCACAAGTAATGACACGTCCTGTAACGAGAGGCCTGCACACCTTTTCCGAAGGTGTTTATCTTTTCATTACAGCGCGTGTCATTACTTGTGACCAGAAAATCGGCAGAAGTGTTAATTTCTGAGTTTTTATTCCGGCATTATCATTGAAAACAAAAGGAAAATGGAATGTTGTAATACCGGGCTTAATCGTTTAATAAATTTTATGTATTCAAATACTGTATGAAATAGAAAAAACTCCGGGCACCACTATTAAGTATCTGTGTGTATCTTGTGTGTTTATTAGTTTACCTGAGCCAAAGACTCAAGTCAGCTATAGTCATAGTGCATTGTCTGCCGGCGGCCGTCTTCCGTCTGTCCGTCGTTAACCTTTTCACATTTTCAGTTTCTTCTCTGGAACTGCATTGCAGCTTTGGATCAAACTTTGCATAAATGATGTATTCAAGGTCCCCTACTTAAATTGTGTTCGAGATCCAGATTCACTCAGGGGCGGATCCAGGCGTGGTCAAAAGTGCCCAAAACGGTACCCCTCTTCAAAAAGCCAGAACCAGTGCATAAACGGCAAAACTAACTGCATTTCAACAATCTATAAAGATGGGTTATCAAACATTTGTGTTCAGGGTTAAGATCCGTCAAATAAAAATTTACGGTTTTTTGACGAGTTTCCTGACTTAGTCATTTCAATGCAGAAAAGTATCATGTTTTTCAGTTAATTGATGATTTCTTAATGACTATTTTGATCATAATTATGGTAAGGAATATAATTGTGGAAGAATTTTGTCAATATCTCAATTTTTGGATTTTTCAAGAAATTTTTAAGACTTCCAAAAAAGGGGTGGGTGGGTGTGGATTGGCCATTTCTCACATTTTCAACTTTTTCTGCAAAGATGTTGGAAGGATTTTAATAAATCTTGGTAGAAATAAATCACTTATGATCCCCTTCAAATTATGTTGTTTTAGTCCAGACCTCTTTACAGGTGGCGCAACCATAGTCAAAAATAGGTCAGAAAAGAGTACCCTCCTTTCACAATATTCTTCTTCATACTGGCTGTATACAGAGACAAACAGAATGCATAGGAATGATTTAGAGGGAAGAGTGAAGACGTATTGTTGTTTTGGTTCCCTTCCAAAATCAAATTTTATATTTTTTTTCCGACAATTGCTTGGTGACATATTTCCTAGTTAATTGATAATGATGATTTCTTTTGGACTCTTGTGATCCTAATTATGGTAAGGAATGTTACTTTGAAAGAATTTTGACAATATCTCAATTTTTTTATTTTCTACGAATTTTTTAAGACTTCCAAATGAGGGTGTATGAGGACAATTCTTCACATTTTTAACTTCTGCTGTTATACCACAGGAAAGATTTTAATGAAATATAATATACATGAAGTACCACAGGTCCTCTATCAAATCTGTACATTTCATCGAAATTGGTCGACAGATAATGTCACCATGTCTAAATACTGGGTCTCACAATGGTACATTTACCACTTGCTGATTAAAATATGGAGAGCATCGGTTCAAATCCGTCATCTGCTAACAATTAACATTTTCGACTACACGGAATGTCACCAAATTTTACAGGAAGCAAGTACTCAAAGTCCTCTGTCAAGTTTGTGTTTTTACCGGATCCCTCCACTAATTTGGCTGCCAATGGCTCTGGTTGGCTGATGGAATTGTCGATGTATCCTCTACAACCGCCGCACAGAATTTTTCCAACTTTGTAGTACACAAGTACTCAAGGCCATCTACCAACTTTATTTTACTCTAACCCTGGACCAGTACGACCGCCAAGGACTCTGATTGGCAGATGTATTTTGTACTTCTCCCTCCTAACCGCTCAACAGACCATCACCAAAATTTATAAGAATCAAGTACTGAAGGTCCTTTATCACGATTGTGTTTTTATCCATTCTCTCAACAAATATGGCCACAAACCCTTCTCATATTTTACCGAAAAACTACCGATCATACAAAGAGTTCTGACAATCATCCATACTAACTTGACGACTAGGATAACTCTTTTTTTTCACTTATATTAATATATCTCTGTCGAATGTATATTATTTTATTTAACAAGTGCAGTCCGCTAAGCTCAATCGGTATGACAATTGTCTCTTGAATAAGAGGTCAATCAGTGTTTTGACGGTCTTTTGGACGAAAGAATAACATTGAAAAAAAAGACAGAAAAAGAAATATCCCCCCACCCCCCTCCCCTAAGAAAACCTCAAAAAAAAAAAAATAATAATAATAATAGACAAATAAATAAAAAGAAAATAAACAAAGCAACCAAAAGCAGGAAACACGCCTCTTTTCCTCCCATACTCCGAAAAAAAAAATCATCACAAAAACAAATCAAGAAATTTGTGAATTATTGATTGAGTGCCTTAGATATTTTTTATCTAACATTCAATCCTTATTGTCTATAAATAAATAAATATATAAATATTAGAATATATATACGTTTTAAATGTTATGCACCAAATGCGCATTTAAATGTTATGCACCAAAATGCGCATTATCAACAACCTAATATATACTAATATTTATGATAAACGTGAGGATTTTGGATTTCCTATTGTAAATTTCCCTTACTTGGATGGCGATGTCCCTCGACTCCCATCATATGGTATCTATAAATCTCAATTAGTTCGATTTGTCAGAGGCTGCACCGATGTTTTGGACTTTCATAAACGAAATTTACAAATTACTACTAAACTTTTAACTCAGGGTTACAGATATCACAAGCTAAGTAAAACATTCGGCAAATTCTTCAGATCTTATTCAGAACTTCTATCTACATTTGGAAATATTTCTTTTCAACAATATGTATCCAATGGAATTTCCCATCCTAATTTTTACGGTGATCTCGTATATAAACTAAGGAAAGTAAAAGTCTCCGATAACGTTATTTTATCATATAGTAAAATAGTCAAACGTCTCCTAAAAAGACAATATGATATTGAGATCATCAAAAAGACTATAGGTCTTGTATTTGGCCCCTCTACAGCCTTATGCAGACTTTTACTTGAACGTTGCACGCTGACTAACAGGGCGGTGGGGACTATATGACGGGCCTTGTCCAAACCTCTTTCAGAGGAGACATGGTCCTGAACCTCGTCCCCTCTGACTGTTAGTCGGGACTCCTACAGATCTAGGGTCTTAGCTCGCTTTCAGACTGGCAGAGCACGATTTATCATGTTGATATCGCATATATTTTTACACCATTATGTTTTTTACAATACCTTACGTGTTTATATTTTTATGACCTCTCAATGTGCGATACCTGTTGACCCTTGTTCTTTACATGGAGGATTATTTATAAATTTTAAATGTACGTCTTTTGATTGTTACGGTGAGTGGGAAGGTGGGCCCGTAAACCGGTTAACCACACCATTTGTTTGGCTTTTGTCAAATTAAATGACCGTCCTAAGTCGGTATCGTAATTGCACTACAATCAAATATTTTTGTAATGTGTTAAATGTTCTATTATATTATTTATATTCATGTATTGTATAGCTCCATGGTGACTTCTGCCACATAACTGAGCTGGTAACTCCTCTTTTTTCTTTCGACAACTTATGTCTCTTCAGTGATAATCTTGACTGAATGATGGAAATTCTAGAAATATATAAATATTTTAAGAGCAGAATTGTCACCATGTTATAGATGCGTTCCCGGCGTTCGCCTACCTAGGGGTTTTTTTTGTGGCAGTGATCTGGATACTCTTCTGCCAATGAGGTTGTGAATATCTTACAGGTAAGAATGACCATAACTATAACCATAACATCTGATATTGTAATTTAAAGTTGTGCCAAGTCGGCAGCGTCACCCCATAAAATTCATTCGTTAATTTGAATGTCTTTGGGGATATTCGTCATCTCTTTCAATAATTTGCATACTTAAGGTTAAAGATTCAAATTCAGTTATCATTGGTCAATAATTGAAAAAGAACGAGAATTTAATTTCAAACAGCTGTTTGTAAATAAGCAAATTATATTCAGCCGACCCAAAAAGGGCTTGGAGATTTCCATGGTCAGGTGTCATAATTGCTTAAGACGATAATGCCAAATCGGTCTACTAAATACTGAAAGGGGATTGTACAATATTTCACAAGGGTTATATTGCATAACTTACGTAAACACTCAGGTTTAACAAGACTGTAAACGTTTTATTGAAATAATAATGCATAGTGGGAATTAAGAAAATAGAAATGTGCCATACGTGAATCGTGTTCGCCGTGCTCTGAAGAATAAAAGGGGCAGTCTTGAAAAAGTGGGACATCCAAATAACAAGGAGCGGGAGAAAGGTATATGATACATTACAGTGATATATGCATATGCTTTATATTTTTTTTCTAAATACATATGTTGTATTTCTTTTAGACATTTGGTGCCGTATTCAGCATCAGTAACGCAGTTTTGGGCTTAACCTTATTAGCTTAGGGAAATAACGTAAAGATGATGGATAAATCCAAACCAAAAGTCTGAAAACCATTAAACTAGAGAACATACAAAATCAGTGAAAATGAAAACCAAGTGGAAAATAACAAAATATGTCTACTTCAAGAGCATATGTGGACCCCTATGATTGCATGCTAGAAACACCCGTCACATATACCTAGTAGAAAGAGTAAAATCGTGTAAATTCAATATATATTTATATATGGTGAGGTCAAAGTAGGTAACCTTTTAGTATAGAAGTTTGGAATGTTGCTACTAATGAAAGAAAAGTTTGTGATAACGAAATGGAAACTTCACGTACGTCATAGACCATTAATGTCGAAAGACAACATAATATCTAAATACGAAGCAGAGTTACTACTTTCTGTGGTTTCTTTGACCTCCAGTTCACTTGGATAGATGATGCTAAAATAATCCGCGAATGAAGGATTATTAATTGAAAGCAAGTCATCTATATACCTGTAAGTGATACTGAAGCCAAGAGCTAATAGTTTCTTTCCTTTCAAAAGCAAAGACTGAATGAATTCAGCTTCGTATGTGTAAAGGAATATGTGCGCCAGCAGCAGAGCACAGTTAGTGCCCATTGGAATGCCGACAATTTGTTGAAAAACCTTTCCTCCAAACACCACAAAATGTTATCGATAAGAAAGTTCAACATCTGGATGACATCTGTTTTAGTGTATTTATTTTTGGAATCAAAATTTTCCCTAACAAAGTAAGTTTTATCATGGCCTAGAACTATATATTTTTATTTGCGGCTTCCATTTTACTAGTAAATGCATTTTGAATAATTTCCGCTAATCTGTCTTTTAATTTCTGATGAGAGATAGTTGGGTAAAGAGTCGAAAAGTCAAAAGACTTGATGGAGTGAATTTTAGTGAAACTTTTTTATTTTAGATGCTCTAACAACTCTTTTAAATTTTTAAGGATCCATATTTGATTAATTCCATTTCCGGAATATACTGTTTTGCAATACCTATGAAGGCCAGATTTAATTTCTGATAATATTTTTGTGAGTAGCATCGATACAGATTTTGTAGAACACTTCGAGGAACCAGCGAGAAAGCGTTGTTTGTAAGGATGTTTGTGCATTTTTGGAATGCTGTACAAATATGGAAGTTCTAAATTTAATGATATTTGACATTAAACTCCTGTTACTGACATACAGATGTATTCCGTCTTGCACATTTACTGCTTTTTCAGTAGTCATCTTAAAGTTTGTTTCTATCTTTGAAGCTTGTTTACATCACACCTTACCAGGCATATTTCACGCAGAATGATAACATATGTTTGAGGCAGAGGCAGTAATAAAATATAATTGGAATGGGACCAATGTAACGCTCCCACTTGAGGCAGTGCAAGAGCCACACGTATCGGTACATAGGGCCTTGTATTTTACTTCAACATCCAATAAACCAGATGAAGACAAATCATCGCTGGAATTCGAAGCCGTGAACTCTTGGCCACGCCATGTGCGTTAGCGATTGAAGTCTATCGGTTCTACTGCAATAAAGTACATGGTACACTGTGTACTCAGTCATCTATGATAGAAGTTCACTTTGTGTTACAAATTCGATGTCAAATCTAAGATGAGAAGGCGAATTAATAATGAATCATTAGATGAACATCTTTTTCACAAATTTCATCCTGTTTCATACAATCAGTATCATCTACTTCGTGTAGTTTTCTCGTGAAAAATTGCTTATGCTGATTTTATTTCAGATTTAATAGCAGACACTGTGATGGCGCGTCAAGGATTCCCGAGGATGGGAATATCTGCCTGTTTTGGTGGCCCTTTATTTAGTATCCTTTGCAAAACTCATGAAATAAACGTAACACTGTCCATTTTTAGCTCGCTTGATCTGTTGTCACATTGTGTTGTCTGTTAGGGTTCTGCAAACGCTAGATAATATCAACTTTTTAAAATGAACCAAGTTGTAATCTGAAGATCTGGAATGAATTCCCAACCTTTCTCAAAAACCTTTATTAATTCATCTGAGTCCAGTTCTGTATTGACAGAGATCATGTTACTGTTTAAAAGTTAAGTTTAAAAAGTAATTTTCGAGACCAAATGTGTCTTTAAAAATGTGATATGTAATTATATAATACCTGTTGGTGAATTAAATGTAGAGCTGTACCAATGTTGTTTAAATAGATCAGCATAAATATAAAATCCTTTGTTTTTCAGCCAAACCGCGTTAAAATCATAAAGAAATAACACATATGATAACCCACATTGATTTTTAAACAGTCAAAACATTTATTTCCATAACATTTATCAATATAATATAGTTTTCATGCCAATTTTCAACCATGTGATAGATGCAATTTAGTCCAAAAATAAATCATGCGAACTTGAACATCAATTCAAAAGGTAGGAAACTCTTACTCCTCCAGGGATCCATGTCTCGCCTCTGAATATCAGGGGTACGTGATTGTCCGCTGTGGCGCATTGTTGTTGATGCCATAGTCACTTGACAGCAGTTACTTTCGCATTTTGTTTTATGACATTAATGTCCGTGGCGACTATTCTCATATGATTGACTGAAATGTCTTATCTCCCTTATTTTTGGGCAGTTTTTATACAGTGAGGTGCAGTCCTAACATAACATAATGTTAACGTCGCGTTAACATGAAGTTTGCTTTCCTCGTGCGCTAAGGACTACTGAGCACACGCGTCTGCGTTAACGCAGATTTCCTCGTGAACTTAAATTCGAGACCGCGTTCACGCGCTTGGCTGCCGCGTGAACGTGCCTGACAGCCACGTTCGCTTGCTTACAACTTAAAACTTACATTAACATGTACATAGAGAAGGAATTGGAGGAGATTCGATATATACATTTTATATTTGAATATAAGAACATATTACTATGTGCATGTTAGTAAATATTTAGAATTAAATAAAACGCTTATGAGTTAGGGATGAGTTTTTAAAATATTGAATACAATTTCCGAACATTGACTAAATAATAATAGTGACGATGAGCATGGTATTAATATATTATGAAAAATAGATAAATAAAAAAACCCCAATAATAAATACATAAATAGGAATAAGTACATAAATAAATTATAAAAAATAAAATTATTTTAAACAAATTTTATTTTAAACAAATGAAGACATAATTTAATTTATTAAAATAAATTAATAAAATAGAATTATAATCTAATTATCCTAGATTTTTTATACTATAAACTGACGAAGTTTTTTCATAAATACCTTAGTGCATGTCTACGCCGTAATTTCCATTATCATTTTACATATGAAACCCTTAATGCGGGGTGTCATTTTAATATTACATTTAATAAACGTATATATAGCGACATTTGCAGTTATTGATTAGATCCCTTTTATTTCCTCCATCCCTACCACTGCATAGAGAATTACAAATGTAGGCATGTGAACGCGCGACTGGACCGAGCGCACTCGGGAAAAAATCGCGTTAACGCGAATTTCCTCCCGCGTTAACGCAAGGAGCGCACGCGCGTCCGGTCGAGCAGTCCTAGCACGTGTGCTCAAGCAGTCCTCGTGACCGCTTTTCGCGTTAACGTGCATGTTATGTTAGGAGTGCACCCATCTGTACCACTGCAAACGACGTTGGATGGTATACATGAATTACCCTTTCCGTCTGTCCGTCCGATTAAGAAGTTCTGTAAGCAGAGTTCTCTTAGAGGATAGGGGATAAGGCTTAAATATTACACACACACACACACACACACACACACACACACACACACACACACACACACACACACACACACACACACACACACACACATTCACCATAACACGTACTACTTAGACATTGGAGCAAGAGATCTTGACCTTGAACTTTGGCCTTGTAATTATTCTGTGGTTAAATGTTCTGTAAGCAAATTTCTTTTATGGTATAAGAGATATGGATTTCATATTTCACACACATTCACCATAACAATACTACATTTTCATACCAAGTGACCTAGTGACCTTGACCTGGAACGCTGACATAGTAATAATGATTTAAAGAGACTTCTCTCATAATATTTGGGACAAGGGTTTGATATTTTTTTTCATTGATTTTACCTCTTGAACAGTAAGGGTTAGAGTTTTAATATACGGTACAAACGGATATTATAACCTTGATCTAGACCCCACTGTTAGTCTATGAAAAAAGTTGCTGTAACCTTTGATGCCGTGGATGTATTGTCCCGATACGACATTTCTAACTTTTTCACATTTTCTAGTTTTATTAATTTCTCATTATTTATGGTTTATGTTGTATGAATTTAAAAACAAAATACACACGTATGTCATTTGATTTTACGGAAATAATATTCCCACTTTTTACATATCCGTCTTAGACGTAGCGTATTATGTTATGCCATTGTCCGTCCGTACGAGGTCATGCTTTCCGGACTTTTTCTGCAGTCTTTCAAACTATTCGATTGGAACTTTGCATATAACATTATATATCAATGTTGGTAAATACCAGTTCTCAGTTCGGTATGATTGACTTGATATTGCCAGAGTTTTGGCCTTTCCAGAATTTTTCATTTTTCCTGACTTTATTTCTGCCGTCTTTCAACGTATTTCAAAGTCTTTCAAACTATTGGATTGAAACTTGGCATATAACATAATGTCAATGAGGAACCAGTTGGTATTTCAGTATGATTGATTTAGTTTTGCCAGAGTAATGACCCTTTAACTCAGATTATTTTGTTTATTATTTGTTTCTATGGGATATAATAACTTCAGTAATTATGAATTGATTGTCATAAAAGTTTTGAAATATTTTTTAGAAAATGTGTAAAAATTAATTTCTCATTCAATCTCTTTCAAATTTAAATTTGTGCCAGAACTACATATGAACTTTAATATAGATATATAATACTAGTTTTTATTGTAACACGAAATGTTACTCTCTTATCACCCCGCGTTCTGGGCGCGGCATATTGAATTCTTGGGATTCACCCCTTTCTTCACGTATTCCTACACGAAGTAAAATAGGTCCATTTTTATGTGCATTAAATTTACAAATATTCATGAACATTTGATACGGCTGGTATGTTAATAACTACATATTCATCAACTTATTTAGGAAAATGTATGGAAAGTCTGTACCAGAGCTGAACAGTCGTTGAGTACTACGCACTGATCGCATATTTTCGGGCCTTTCCGACAGCCCTAGCCAACCACAATAAGAACAAGCTTTTGATGACGTTATGCTGAAAATTTTATGTTTTAATTGATTAATGTGGACATCAGACTGTATAAGTTAAATTTATTCTTTTCCGTTTTGTAAACATTATGCGTAAGTTTTACCAGAGCTAGGTGTTAACGTGATCTACATTTGCAGCCTACGTTTTCCCAATTTGCATATATACAAGACATATCGTGCAATAATCTTTCATTTCAAAATTAGACGCGTTATATATTTTTTTTCTTCATATATAATCGTTAAAATAATAATAAATACATTGCGTGGAGTAAAAGTCTTACATTTTAAATGATCTAAATCAAAACATTTTATGTTGTTTGTGATTGTATCTAGTCTCAAGATTTTTAAAAATAAATTTCTTACTTAAAATTAGGGGATAAACGTTTTGTGTTTGATTGTTTCCCACAGATATATCGTGGTTTAACCGATGGAAACAGAGTTTTCCTGTTGACGCCTGCGGAGTACAGAAACAGCAACACAAAAATGTGGGGGTTTTTTTTCTCTTTGAAATTGCCCTATAATTCCTCGTTGCTCAGGGATGAATAGCGCCATGTTTGAATTTCTTCCGAGAAACGAGTTGATTTTCAGTGCATCGACATAAGAAGTTTCTTCATTTTCATATTCTTAAAGTTTTATGATTAAATTTTTACTCACAAATTGATTCATTCATGAGTGGCTTGACATTGCATCCTAAACAGCTGAACAGACAGTTTTGTTGCGGCCCGGCGAGATGAAGTAACATGCTGAAAGTATGCTCCTGGGTTGTACGTCATCATGTCATTACGTTGTCAGTTTTGTTGGTTCAGCTTGATTTTAATAATTGTGCACGTGAATGGTAGAACTTGCAAATCGTCCTTGATATGAGATTTAAGTCGGATGTTAGAAGCACTGAAGGAAGCTGTTACAGACAGGATTTTAATTGTTGGAGCCAGAGGCAATGGGAACAAATAGTAGGTATAATGTATTAATACATTTGAGGACGGTATTTTGTGGTTATAGATGTCTGAATGCTAATGTGTGGACCACTCAGAATTATCAAACAAAACAAGTAAATTAGAATGTGTTTTTAACATCACTTTTTCCCCGCTTTTGTGAAAGCGAGGGGACATTAAATCTTATTGCTCCAAGTCTGTCACTACACCTGGGCTATAACTTTTGATCCAGTAACAACTTTGAAACTCCACATGCAGATTCCTTGTGATGAGACCTTCCATTTAAAACCATTACTTTTGCATCTTAGAATCCGTTGAATTTACTTGTATCCTCTTGCCATTTATGTATCCTCAGGTACACCCTCATCTGATTACAACCCCCTCCTAATTACAAACATGGATTCACCATGTCTTCTCTGTCTTTGTACACTTCAAATCCACAGGAAATGCTCAGAGCAAGAACAGTTTTAGATCACCTTGACATAGTTTAGATGATCTTGTGCTATAGGCCTGACATCCGCAACCGGAAAACTCAGTTCTGGACGAACTACAAATGCTGCAAGTAGTAAACACCTTGGGGTATAGACTTGATTGCATGCTTTGAATGCTGAATGTGACATAATTTTCGGCTTGAGTTAGATAGTTAGCCTTTTGGGTTCCTCAATTCTGTAGAAGCTACTAGTACCAAACTTACACTAACTATTATAGATCTTGAGATGCAGACTCGAGCACATGTTTGAAGCTGTACCTGACATACTTTTTCTCCCCCGCTTTTTGTGAAAGCGTAGGGACATTAAATCTCATTCGTCTGTCCATCGGTCAGAAAAACTTTAACCTTAGTCATAACTTTTTTTAATCGCAAGACGTAGGCCTTCATATTTGGCATGCATGTGCCTAATTGCAATACCTTTCCGTTGATACCAAAATTTATATCATGTGACCTTCACCGTGACCTTTAACCTTCTTCAGTATAAATTTTTAACCGTAAGACGCAGGGCCTTCATTTTTGGCATGTGTGTCTGTAGACATGCACAACCATGACAATGTAACAGATCACTGCACCTTTACTGTTAGAGCTTCGAAAGCGGGGGACCACAATTCTCTAAATTTGCTTGCTCCGTTTGGATCAGTTTGGTATCCTGTTTGGGGCACTAGTATCTCAGTTATGGACAGTACAACCAAACTTGCACCAATGATTCATCTATAGGATGCACACTAGACTACCTGGTTTGGTTGCTTCATGGGACATTTTTTCCACTTGAGTGATTTGGTTAACCTGTTTGGAGTACCTCAGTTTGTGACAAACTAGTGAAAATAAAAGACTTCTGACTCGGCCGTATGATCATGAAGTACTTATATTTCTTACACCTTTTATCAGAATTTTATCATACTTCACTAAAATGTTATTTAGGTTAATGTCTTTTGGACAAAGGTCACTCAAGGCCATATCTGAAAGGTCAATGTCACGATAAAAAGGTTTTTTTTTCATAATTAATCAATGTCAAGCTTACTTATTTTAGTTTAAGATACTGTGATCACTTGTCGTTCTATAACTGACTCAATTGGATATCCTTATGGTACATTGAGATTTGGAATCGTCATCAATTAATACAATGATTTCCTATATACTGAGTCATTCATTTCCTGAAACATCCATCAGTTTACTGACTTTTTTGCGGGGGGGGGGGGGGGGGGGGGGGGGGGGGGGGGGGGGGGCTCCACGTTATAAATTTTTTTTCCCCGTCAAGCTAAGTGATGGGCGTATTATGTCACGCTAGGTGTTTCTCTTGCTCAAAACTTTTCCGTGGGTGGTGGACACTCTGTAATGGGCCTTGTGAAAACCATTTGTTCCTTAATCGGATAATCGTTTATCTTAAGGGTTAAAATCTGAGTTTGAATTTATTCTGGCATTATCATTGAAATCAAAAAGAAAATGGAATATTGTAATGCGGGCTTGATCGTTTGAAATATTTTTTTGTATTTAAATATTGTATGAAATAGAAAAAATTCCGGGCACCACTATTAAGTACCTGTGCGTATCTTGTATGTTTATTATCAGGTATTTCAGCATTCCTTTCATCCACATTATTACATATCTATTATAAAGCTATCCACATAGAATATATCCTTTCATAATATATTATCACCGGGATATTTATACATAGTAGAATTTCTAATATCATCCTTGTGTAATTTTTCTGCTTTTGGATCCCTTATTACTATTGTTGAAATTTCATATTCCGGTTTCTTACAACGAGATAGTGAATGACAAAATATATGGGTGTTTTTGTAATGTGCAACAAATGTTGTCAAGTGACGATCGAAGTGTAATTGCATTTCCCTTACAGTTCCGAATACTCCAATGAACATGAATCGCTACTGGCTCTACTTTGTTATTCAGCTGAAACGACCAAGTTTTGCCCTCCAAGTAAACCAGACACATTGCAGCTTTTTGGCTTACCCGAGCCAAATGCACAAAGGGAGTTATTGTCATAATCTCCTGTATGCCGTCCGTCATCCGTTAACATTTTACATGTGAAGATGATGGATAAATCCAAAAATAAGTCTGAAAATCATGAAACCAGAGTAAATACCCAATCAGCGAAAATGAAATCAACTGGAAATTAATATTTTCGACTTCCCCTCTGCAACGGCTGCACAGAATGTCACCAAATTTGACAGGAAGTAAGTACTCAAAGTCCTCTGTCAACTTTGTGGTTTTACACGATCCCTCCACTAATATGACTGTCAATGGCTCTGATTGGCTGATGCATTTTCGACGTATCCTCTACAACAGCCCAATAGAATTTTTCCAAACCTTACAGTAAACAAGTACTCAAGGTCCTCTTCCAAATTAATGTTTTATTTTACCCTATCCCTGGACCAGTGTGATCGCTAAGGGCTCTGATTGGCTGAAGTATTTTGTACTACTCCTTCCTAACCGCTCAACACACTTTCCCCAATATTTACAAGAAGCAAGTTCTGACGGTCCTTTATCACGATTGTGTTTTTATCCATTTTCTTAATAAATATGACCACAAAAGGCTCTGATTGGGTAATGCATTTTGACATCTCCTCCACAACAACATCATAGAATTTCATCAAACTTTACTGTAAGAGACTACCTTAAGATCTCAAATAAGTATGTGCTTTTTTACCTGATGAGTCAACAAATATGGCAGACAAGGGCTCTGCTTGACTAATACATTTTTGATTTCCCCATTAATACTGCACAAAATATAGCCAAATATATAGTTTTTTGTTGTTTTTTTTATTTGTGTTTTTTAACAGGAAGAAAGTAATGAAGATAATGTTTCACGTCATCTTGACCCGTGGTCATGTTACCAAAGTTACTATACTTTTATGATGGAAAGGTATACTGATTTATGCCACTTTAATATCCATTCATAGCGTAATTTCATTGGTTTAGTATTATATACTAATGTAAAGATGATGGATAAATCAAACCACAAGTCCAAAAATCATGAAACCAGAGGACATACAAAATCAGTGAAAATGAAAAACAACTGGAAAATAACAAAATATGTCTATTTGAAGAGCATATGTGAACCCCTGTTATGGAGTGAGATCAGGTGCCCGGGGAGAGTGAGAATCTCCTGCTTGCTAGCAACACCCGTCACATATACCCAGTAGAAAGAGTCAAATCGTGTAAATTCCATATGTATTTATATATGGTGAAGTCGAAGTAGGTAACCTTCTAGTATAGAAGGTGTCAAATCTGTGTAAAATGATCGGAAATGGTCTCACTCCAGAATATCATTTAAAAGTCTGAATAACGAGATATCATATGGAGTAAAGTACGTTTTAATCAAAGTTGCTTTCAGCGTGGCGACTTTCCTGTGAGCGATGTGGCCCGAAGGGGCTCTTGTTTTAGAGTTTCATTGATGCAGTGATACTGATCATTTAGTTTTGTTGCTTCATACATATTGGAAAAATTCTGTCGTGTACATAAACACCGTCGGAATCATCATTTTGGGCAAGTCGTTTGTAAATTATTTCGGTTCCTACTTTTCCCTTTCCCTGTGTCACATGGCCGTCATTTTTGTAATATACCGACATAAAAGACCCTTGTGCTATCTATCTCTTTTGGCAACAATAGCTGAATCCTTTGCATTTTTCCCTATGGCGTGCATCGGTCATAATGTCTATTTCTCCGAGTTCTTCATCGTCATAATGTGCGCTGTGACGACAACACCCACTACAAATCAGCCCATACATGTAGTTGACGCGGCTCTTCAATAGACACTCCTTTCTTGGCAAGTAAGGTGAAGAGGACCATTTGACAATATTAGGTTGCTGTACGTTTCACATATTAGATGTGACATAACTACATGTCCGCGTTTGGAAAATTTCATGATTTTCAATTGTCCGCCACAGGCGCGTGCAGGGGCATCTGCAGTTTCCACTAATTACTCCAACGACTGTTCTGCACATAAAAACCCTTTCATTAACGCTTTGGTTGCCGTCTCATAAGTTGATGAGGTACAGTTCCTGTCTTTGTGCCTTCCATTTCCGTTATAGTTTTGTTGTTGGTCAAAAAGCCCGAATAAATATTCAATAGTTTGTACATTTCCGAAAGGCTTTTTTGTATATTAATCTGTAAATGAAATTACTAAAATACACAATACACGATTTCTTTTTTACGCTAGTATAAATGAAATACAAAACTGATTTATAGATTTATAAAAGGTGGATATACTATAAATGTATAATGTTATGCCTTGATTGGTTCTGCTCAATAACCAATGATTTGCTTTAATAAAAACTTGGTAGGGATAAAGTACTCACGATATCCTAACAATGTCAATGAGATCTGTAAAGTAGTTGATTCTGGACTGAATACCCATATCAAGTTCTTGACGCTTTTGTTTTATTAGATTTTGGGGAGAGGCTGTCATTTCTTACCAATTTGCAGGGTGTCCTCCTTTGAAAGTCTTCTTCATCAGAAAGGATGCATGGACTTTAAAACTACTTTCTATTAGTATTTGAGTATATTAGAAGGATATAATATTTACTTTTGTACAAATCGGGAAAATAGGGACCTCGTTCCCTTTTTTATGCTCCCTAAAACTTTCGTGGAGGCATTCAGTCACTGTCGTGTCCGTGTGTCTGACCGTCTGTCTGTCCGTCCGTCCGATCTCAAATCTCCTATACCTCTTATCAGACTTTCATCAAACTTCAACAATATATCATTTAGATTTCGGGCTTTGGGACCTAGGTCATTCAAGGCCATTTCAGAAAGGGAAAGGTCACTTACTAGCTATGACTTTAAGTAACATGAAGTACTTATATCTCCTACTGCTTTTATCAGAATTGGATCATACTTCCCCAAAATGTTATTTAGGTTATAGACTTTTGGACAAAGGTCATTCATGATCATTTCTTAAAGGTCAAGATCACTTATTTAAACTATGATTTAAGTAACATGAAGTACCTATATTTCCTATACCTTTCATCAGAATGTGATCATATTTCACCAAATGTTCTTTATGTTATGGGCTTGGGGACAAAGGTAACTCAAGGTCATTTCTGAAAGGTCAAGGTCACTTCTTAACTAGGACTTAAAATACCATGACGTACGTACATCTCCTACTCATTTCATCAAAATATTATCATACTTCACCAAAATATTATTGAAGTAAAGGGCTTTTTGACAAAAGTCACTCAAGGCCATTTCTGAAAGGTCAAAGGCACTTATTAACTATGACTTAAAGTTACTTGAACTACTTATATCTCCTATAGATTTCATAAGATTTTAATAATACTTCTCAAAAATGTTATTTAATGTAAAAGCAGTTTTTGGACAAATGCCACTCAAGGTCATTTCTGAAAGGTCAAGTTCACAATAAAAAGTTTTATTTCATAACTAATCAAGGTCAAGCTTACTGATTTTAGATTAAGATAAATATAGAATATATATACCATTTAATTTTGTGCACCATATGCGCATTTCGACAAGTTGTGTCTCTTTAGTGATGCTCGTGGCCGAATGATTGGAATTCTCAAAATATATGAAAATATGAAGAGCAGTGTTAAAGCCAAACTGACCGAAAAGTGATCCAAATAATCTATCTAAGGACAGAGCTATGCATGAGGGAGATACTATTTAGTTTTAGAGTGATTTACTTAATTTGATGACTGAAAATTTGAAGTATATATATTTAATGTCAGTACAAATGTACTGAAAACTAGACTTATTATGCCCTAGGGGACTATTAGTCCACCAGCAGTGACACCGGCCTAGCGGTTATAATAAATATAGAATATATATACCATTTAATTTTGTGCACCATATGCGCATTTCGACAAGTTGTGTTTCTTCAGTGATGCTCGTGGCCGAATGATTGGAATTCTCAAAATATATGAAAATATGAAGAGCAGTGTTAAAGCCAAACTGACCGAAAAGTGATCCAAATAATCTATCTAAGGACAGAGCTATGCATGAGGGAGATACTCCTTAGTTTTAGAGTGATTTACTTAATTTGATGACTGAAAATTTGAAGTACATATATTTAATGTCAGTACAAATGTACTGAAAACTAGACTTATGATGCCCTCGGGGACTATTAGTCCACCAGCAGTGACACCGGCCTAGTGGTTATAATAAATATAGAATATATATACCATTTAATTTTGTGCACCATATGCGCATTTCGACAAGTTGTGTCTCTTCAGTGATGCTCGTGGCCGAATGATTGGAATTCTCAAAATATATGAAAATATGAAGAGCAGTGTTAAAGCCAAACTGACCGAAAAGTGATCCAAATAATCTATCTAAGGACAGAGCTATGCATGAGGGAGATACTCCTTAGTTTTAGAGTGATTTACTTAATTTGATGACTGAAAATTTGAAGTATATATATTTAATGTCAGTACAAATGCACTGAAAACTAGACTTATGATGCCCTTGGGGACTATTAGTCCACCAGCAGTGACACCGGCCTAGTGGTTATAATAAATATAGAATATATATACCATTTAATTTTGTGCACCATATGCGCATTTCGACAAGTTGTGTCTCTTCAGTGATGCTCGTGGCCGAATGATTGGAATTCTCAAAATATATGAAAATATGAAAAGCAGTGTTAAAGCCAAACTGACCGAAAAGTGATCCAAATAATCTATCTAAGGACAGAGCTATGCATGAGGGAGATACTCCTTAGTTTTAGAGTGATTTACTTAATTTGATGACTGAAAATTTGAAGTATATATATTTAATGTCAGTAGAAATGCACTGAAAACTAGACTTATGGTGCCCTCGGGGACTATTAGTCCACCAGCAGTGACACCGGTCTAGTGGTTATAATAAATATAGAATATATATACCATTCAATTTTGGGCACCATATGCGCATTTCGACAAGTTGTGTCTCTTCAGTGATGCTCGTGGCCGAATGATTGGAATTCTCAAAATATATGAAAATATGAAGAGCAGTGTTAAAGCCAAACTGACCGAAAAGTGATCCAAATAATCTATCTAAGGACAGAGCTATGCATGAGGGAGATACTCCTTAGGTTTAGAGTGATTTACTTAATTTGATGACTGAAAATTTGAAGTATATATATTTAATGTCAGTACAAATGCACTGAAAACTAGACTTATGGTGCCCTCGGGGACTATTAGTCCACCAGCAGTGACACCGGCCTAGTGGTTATAATAAATATAGAATATATATACCATTTAATTTTGTGCACCATATGCGCAATTCGACAAGTTGTGTCTCTTCAGTGATGCTCGTGGCCGAATGATTGGAATTCTCAAAATATATGAAAATATGAAGAGCAGTGTTAAAGCCAAACTGACCGAAAAGTGATCCAAATAATCTATCTAAGGACAGAGCTAAGCATGAGGGAGATACTCCTTAGTTTTAGAGTGATTTACTTAATTTGATGACTGAAAATTTGAAGTATATATATTTAATGTCAGTACAAATGTACTGAAAACTAGACTTATGATGCCCTCGGGGACTATTAGTCCACCAGCAGTGACACCGGCCTAGTGGTTATAATAAATATAGAATATATATACCATTTAATTTTGTGCACCATATGCGCATTTCGACAAGTTGTGTCTCTTCAGTGATGCTCGTGGCCGAATGATTGGAATTCTCAAAATATATGAAAATATGAAGAGCAGTGTTAAAGCCAAACTGACCGAAAAGTGATCCAAATAATCTATCTAAGGACAGAGCTATGCATGAGGGAGATACTCCTTAGTTTTAGAGTGATTTACTTAATTTGATGACTGAAAATTTGAAGTATATATATTTAATGTCAGTACAAATGTACTGAAAACTAGACTTATGATGCCCTTGGGGACTATTAGTCCACCAGCAGTGACACCGGCCTAGTGGTTATAATAAATATAGAATATATATACCATTTAATTTTGTGCACCATATGCGCATTTCGACAAGTTGTGTCTCTTCAGTGATGCTCGTGGCCGAATGATTGGAATTCTCAAAATATATGAAAATATGAAGAGCAGTGTTAAAGCCAAACTGACCGAAAAGTGATCCAAATAATCTATCTAAGGACAGAGCTATGCATGAGGGAGATACTCCTTAGTTTTAGAGTGATTTACTTAATTTGATGACTGAAAATTTGAAGTATATATATTTAATGTCAGTACAAATGCACTGAAAACTAGACTTATGATGCCCTCGGGGACTATTAGTCCACCAGCAGTGACACCGGCCTAGTGGTTATAATAAATATAGAATATATATACCATTTAATTTTGTGCACCATATGCGCATTTCGACAAGTTGTGTCTCTTCAGTGATGCTCGTGGCCGAATGATTGGAATTCTCAAAATATATGAAAATATGAAGAGCAGTGTTAAAGCCAAACTGACCGAAAAGTGATCCAAATAATCTATCTAAGGACAGAGCTATGCATGAGGGAGATACTCCTTAGTTCTAGAGTGATTTACTTAATTTGATGACTGAAAATTTGAAGTATATATATTTAATGTCAGTACAAATGCACTGAAAACTAGACTTATGATGCCCTCGGGGACTATTAGTCCACCAGCAGTGACACCGGCCTAGTGGTTATAAAAAATATAGAATATATATACCATTTAATTTTGTGCACCATATGCGCATTTCGACAAGTTGTGTCTCTTCAGTGATGCTCGTGGCCGAATGATTGGAATTCTCAAAATATATGAAAATATGAAGAGCAGTGTTAAAGCCAAACTGACCGAAAAGTGATCCAAATAATCTATCTAAGGACAGAGCTATGCATGAGGGAGATACTCCTTAGTTTTAGAGTGATTTACTTAATTTGATGACTGAAAATTTGAAGTATATATATTTAATGTCAGTACAAATGCACTGAAAACTAGACTTATGATGCCCTCGGGGACTATTAGTCCACCAGCAGTGACACCGGCCTAGTGGTTATAATAAATATAGAACATATATACCATTTAATTTTGTGCACCATATGCGCATTTCGACAAGTTGTGTCTCTTCAGTGATGCTCGTGGCCGAATGATTGGAATTCTCAAAATATATGAAAATATGAAGAGCAGTGTTAAAGCCAAACTGACCGAAAAGTGATCCAAATAATCTATCTAAGGACAGAGCTATGCATGAGGGAGATACTCCTTAGTTTTAGAGTGATTTACTTAATTTGATGACTGAAAATTTGAAGTATATATATTTAATGTCAGTACAAATGCACTGAAAACTAGACTTATGATGCCCTCGGGGACTATTAGTCCACCAGCAGTGACACCGGCCTAGTGGTTATAATAAATATAGAATATATATACCATTTAATTTTGTGCACCATATGCGCATTTCGACAAGTTGTGTCTCTTCAGTGATGCTCGTGGCCGAATGATTGGAATTCTCAAAATATATGAAAATATGAAGAGCAGTGTTAAAGCCAAACTGACCGAAAAGTGATCCAAATAATCTATCTAAGGACAGAGCTATGCATGAGGGAGATACTCCTTAGTTTTAGAGTGATTTACTTAATTTGATGACTGAAAATTTGAAGTATATATATTTAATGTCAGTACAAATGCACTGAAAACTAGACTTATGATGCCCTCGGGGACTATTAGTCCACCAGCAGTGACACCGGCCTAGTGGTTATAATAAATATAGAATATATATACCATTTAATTTTGTGCACCATATGCGCATTTCGACAAGTTGTGTCTCTTCAGTGATGCTCGTACTGTGATTACTTCTTGTTCTACAGTTGAGTCAATTGGATATCCATATGATACATTGAGATTTGAAATCGTCATCAATTAATACAATGATTTTCTATATACTGAATCAAACGTTTCCCTCATTATTGCTGTGCTTCTTGGAACATCGTTCGGTTTTACTGATTTTTGTACATGAATTGAGTCATCAATTTCCTGTTTCATAACTGCCGTTCAGGGTGCATACACTAGTTTTATTGATACGCTTGTTATCATTGTCGGGAAATTTCGCTGAAATTGTATTTGTACTTTGTTTATAAAATATTAATTTAGTGTATGCTATCTGATTTTAAATGAATAAATGTAATTGTTAAGAAATGAAACAGAAAAAATGGTTTTGGGAGAATGTTTTTTTCTTTCAATTTTATATAATTCAATTCTGAAAAACGGAAGAGATGCACTATTTATGTAGTTTTAAAACTTCTGATATAGCTTTTTCTCAGAATGAATGATAAAATTCGCATGAATTAAATGTTAAAGGACCTTACATGTTTATTGCAAGGGGGGGGGGGGGGGGAGGTGTATCTAGGACAGGGTGACATAGTTCCCATGGCGTACTGTCGTTTGACAGACTTTTACTTCGGACCAGATCCCAGATCTATAGATCGACATGCTACATATAAATATCATAGTGAACAAATAAAGTGTTTTTATGAAGTGTATCGGAAATCACTCTTTTTCTTGCTTTTGATAACGTTTTTGGATTTGTCATAGTACAATATCGAAAGAGTACCATTCGAATTCTAGTATTTAAAGTTCAGTTAGAACACTACGAATTATTCGGTAGTGATTATTTCAGCGAGAACAATTGCGAATCCTAATTAGAATTAGACCAGGTGTATCAAAGTAGTGAGCGTCACCTGCTAGAATACTTAACCCGTCACAAATGTTACATACAAACCTCATATTCGGTACGAAGTCAAATACATGTAGGTAGTTTGTCAATTCGGTACAATAGCATTACGGTGTCTGGGCGTTTTCTTGAATATTATATAATACTCTAGAAAGGGGAACTTCATACTGTCGAATGATATTTATTGCACTACAATCAAATATTTTTGTAATGTGTTAAATGTTCTATTATATTATTTATATTCATGTATTGTATAGCTCCATGGTGACTTCTGCCACATAACTGAGCCGGTAACTCCTCTTTTTTCTTTCATATCTACACTTATTCTCAGATGCAGTGTGGAGCCTGTAGAAAGGTTCCCCGTGTCTGGGTGTTTCAAGTGTTATTATTCACCCAATAGTTACTGACTTCGTTGTATGGGAGTTTTCCCAAGGGTTTGTACATCCTTATCCCCCTTTTCATTAAAATGGCTTCAAATTTAATAAAAATAAAATACAAATCTCGTAAAGTTATAATCACACCACTTAGCTTGCCCTCTGTGTCCACTCTTCATATACCTGGTATTTCTTGTAGAAAATTATTCGGCACCACTAAAGTTCTTATTTCTCCACTTAAAAGTAGTTTCCCTATTAAACGTTCGATCTCATTTTCAAAAACATTCACACCTATAAATTCTTACAGAGCTGTCAATTCTATACGCAGAGGGTATTCTAAGATTAATAAGTGCAACGCCAAGAAATGTCTTACTTGCCATCATTTAAACTGCAAGTCCAATATTGAATCTTTGGTTAATGGAAATATATTTAACACCAAAGTAGACAAAGACATAGATTGAAATACTGCCAATGTTATATATGTCATCACTTGAGAAGCTAGAGGATGTGGGGCTCAATATGTCGGGGAAACTTCTCAAACTTTGAAACAACGTTTTCGAAATCATTCCTATAAAATTCGTAATAATTCACGACGTAAATACCAGAATTTTCTTTATAACCACTTTAATAAATACCAACATAATATTAACAATGTGAAAATAACTCCAGTAGAAAATATCTCTAAATTACCAGGTGATACGAAATCAGATGTTAAAAAACGACTTTTGGAAACCGAGCTCTACTGGATTAAACAACTACAAACCCCATACCCTCTTGGTCTCAACGACCAAATATATCGACAAGGTAATATTTCTTCTCGTCAGAATAAGATCAATATTTTTATATTAAGATATAAAACTATTAGAAAACGTAGGTCACATGGTCGTCGTCGTAATCGTAACATCAGAAAACGTAATCGTTTAAATAGGTCATTAAACGATCTTCTATTTATCGCAAAAAATAATGGCCGTCATGAACTTTTGCATGCACTATCCTCTATTCCGGTAAATAAATTGAAACCTATCCTGGACGAAGCTGATCTTCGAAGTTTACGCAATTCTGATTGATATAAACTCAATTTGATTATTTTATTTTCATATAATAAACTCTTTCCTCGTATTCCGTCTCTTCCACCCAAGCAGCAATTTCTCAAAATTAAATTTATTAATAAAGGCTTCGATCTACTTAACATTTCTAATATTTTCCGTGATCATAGAGTCACATCTAAAATCCCCCAATATTTTGAGAATTTAGAACCTCCACTTATTTGTTACCAGTACAAAAAGCCTATAAGAAATCTTATTTTAAATTATAATAAAGTCACATCTAACCCTGATGTTTCAGACTCTATTCCTTCGTCGTGTTCTTGTGAAAATTCTAAATATGTTTATAAACCGGCAGGTCATGTTATTACTGGTGACCTAAACTGTATTTCGGACAAGAAATTGCGCACCCTTTTTGGAAAAGGGCCTAAATATAGGTTACCGTCCAGGATAGATTTCAATAAATGCCGTGACGTTATAGAAGATGCTTTAACTACATATTGTAAACGTTGGTGTAAAAAAGAACAGGTAAATGTTCATGCTCTTAATGATTGGAAATTCGAGATTTTAAGAATTGTCGATATCCGTATTAAGAACTTTACGGAAAATCCGCATTTATTTCAACAGCCTAATACATTGACGACAAATTCTATTAAAAAGAAGATAGCTGACTTGCATGCTAAATATGTCTTTGTTCCCGCTGATAAAGCAGGTAATAACATAATAGTTGTTTGAAAACTATATTATATTGAAGTACTTAAAAACGAATTAAACTCCACTCATACATATGTTGAAAGCCCTACCTCAAAAGAGAGCACCTTACACGATCACCTCATGACCATGTCCGACTTCAAAATTAAAACTGATAAATCTGATCTACCAACCATGTATTGGCTCCCAAAACTACATAAAAGTCCATATAAATCACGTTTCATATCTAATTCTAGCCACTGCTCTACTACGGTACTATCGAAACATATTACGTCTGCTCTAACTGCTATAAAAGATCATATCATCAAATATTGTGATGTCGCATTTCATAATAGTAACATCAATTACTTTTGGTCGATTAAAAATTCTCATGAAGTTATAGACAAACTTCTTTCGCTAAATTTCAAAGCGACTCAAATTTCTACATTTGATTTTTCTACACTTTATACATCTCTGCCTCATGATTTGATTAAAAGCAAGTTGCTGTCTCTTATACAATGGTGTTTTCACAGAGAATCTAAAACGTACATATGTACTTCCAATAACTCTGGATTCTTTTCCAACAAACAATATACTTCATATTAATACTGGACTTGCAAGGAATTATGTAAAGCACTAGATTTTCTCATGAATAATATTTTTGTGCAATTTGATGGCAAGATATATCAACAAATAGTTGGGATTCCTATGGGTACTAACTGCGCGCCTCTGATAGCAGATTTATTTCTTTATTGTTATGAGAGGGATTTTATGGTTTCTATTCAAAAATCAAAACGTTTTGACCTCATTGACAAATTTACACCTTTCTTAGATTTAAACATCAAAATTATCAACAACCTAATATATACTAATATTTATGATAAACGTGAGGATTTTGGATTTCCTATTGTAGATTTCCCTTACTTGGATGGCGATGTCCCTCGACTCCCATCATATGGTATCTATATATCTCAATTAGTTCGATTTGTCAGAGGCTGCACCGATGTTTTGGACTTTCATAAACGAAATTTACAAATTACTACTAAACAGATATCACAAGCTAAGAAAAACATTCGGCAAATTCTTCAGATCTTATTCAGAACTTCTATCTAAATTTGGAAATATTTCTTTTCAGCAGTATATATCCAATGGAATTTCCCATCCTAATTTTTACGGTGATCTCGTATATAAACTAAGGAAAGTAAAAGGCTCCGATAACGTTATTTTATCATGTAATAAAATAGTCAAAGGTCTCCTAAATAGACAATATGATATTGAGATCATCAAAAAGACTACATGTCTTGTATTTTGGCCACTCTACAGCCTTATGCAGACTTTTATTTGAACGTTGCACGCTGACTAACAGGGCGGTGGGGACTATATGACGGGCCTTGTCCAAACCTCTTTCAGAGGAGACATGGTCCTGAACCTCGTCCCCTCTGACTGTTAGTCGGGACTCCTACAGATCTAGGGTCTTAGCTCTCTTTCAGACTGGCAGAGCACGGTTTATCATGTTGATGTCGCATATATTTTTATACCATTATGTGTTTTACAATAAATTACGTGTTTATATTTTTATGACCTCTCAATATGCGATACCTGTTGACCCTTGTTCTTTACATGGAGGATTATTTACAAATTTTTAAATGTACGTCTTTTGATTGTTCTGCTGTTACGGTGAGTGGGAAGGTGGGCCCGTAAACCGGTTAACCACACCATTTGTTTGGCTTTTGTCAAATTAAATGACCGTCCTAAGTCGGTATCGTAATTGCACTACAATCAAATATTTTTGTAATGTGTTAAATGTTCTATTATATTATTTATATTCATGTATTGTATAGCTCCATGGTGACTTCTGCCACATAACTGAGCCGGTAACTCCTCTTTTTTCTTTTATGTATCAACAATAGTAGTTGGTAAGTTACGATTTCATGCGTTCCATTTTGTATTGCTGTGGGAGTAATGCTTTTGTAAGTTGCTTGGCCTTCAGATTAAAACAGTCATGAAAGGAGCATGTGCTAACAATAGTGTATAAGTTGTAAAATTCAAACGTCAAAGCAGTCGAGGAAGGGATGTTGCGAAATCTAAATCGTATCGCAGGTGTTTCATACGGCTATATTTGTCACACAAAGTATTAAACAATACTATAACCAACTGCATTAAAACGAGAGCAGCAATAGAAACCGTACAGCCAACTGGAAACATAAAAAACAATATACAACAGAAATAGGAATAAGAACAATATTACCACCAATAGCAATATAAAACAATTACCAGCACTTGTAAAAGAACACACATTCAAAAACTGCTTCACCAACACCAACAATTGCACAAGAACTACCCAGTAATAACATTTCTGACTATAGCAATAAAAATAACACTACAATCTGATTAAAACCATATCTTTATTCCGCTTCTCTATTTGTGTCATTATGGATAACGATGTGGCGAAACTCCGTAAGGGGTTATGTTCTGGTGAACTCTGATTTTCAGCCAATCAGTAGATCGGCTACAAATTCCTAGGAATGATATTAACATCTTCAGCGTGCGTGACCCACAAAGTACTTTTTGAAAAGTGTTTGTTACATACTGCGTCATTGATTGGCTATGGGAAATGAAGCTTTCAGTGACTAAAACGTCATCAGAGTTCACCAGAACAGACCTCTTCCGGGGTTTCGTCAGATCTGTATCGGCAATGGGACGAATAGAGAAGCGGAATAAAGATATGGTTTAAATCAGATTGATAACACTACTAACATCAATCAAAACAACTTTCTTTATAGCAATTAAAGATTGCTGATTTGATACAATTATATGTATTGGTTTCCTTAAGTTTTGTATAGATCTCCTGTTAGGAATTGGTATACCATTCACGATTGGTACAATAAAGAAGGGAACTAGTTATAGTGTAAGTATCAGGTATGGGTAAAAGAGAGGCAGTTTGTTACTGTATAAATGGACGGGATATACTGTGATTTATATACAAAGTACTATTGTCAGTAGAAAGCTGAGATTAAGTGGCAGTAAAAGGCAATATAGGCATTGCCATTGTGCCTCTCGCGATGCAATGTATATGTAACTCCATGAAAATTCAATGGATTCAAAAAAGGTAGAGGTAAGACTTGGCCCAAGGAGCATATCGCGTTTGATAAACCACATCCTCTATATGCAAGGCAGGTACAGGACATATTAACGAAATAAAGATGAATCAATTATTGTAGTCATAGTGTGGTAAAATATTCAGAATACTTAAAGTGAACGTACTTATCAAGACCGAACAGTTCTAAAGACTTAATTAAAATCTCTTTAATTACTTAGTTTGTGTGTCAGCCTCTAGTTGTCTTTTTCTCTCGAGGGGTGATACTTTTCTAGTAATTTTGACCAGATTGCAAAGCAGGTTCGGTCTATGAATTAGTGATGTCTGTCTGTCTGTTCGTCCGGTGTGTGCGTTTAGCTTGATCCCTAGCATACCGTTAATGATACCAACTTGATTTCTTCCAGACAAACACAATATTTGGTGATTTTGACCTCAATTTTACCCTTCAGTGAACACAATCTGACTTTGCATTTACTTGATTTCTTGCATACCATTAACGATACCAATTTCAAACTTGGTCAGTTTGTAAACATTGGTGAGTTCTTCCTGACCGACACCAAATTTGGTAAACTTGTCCTCGATTTTACGCTTCAGTGAACACAGTTCGATATTTCTTTGCAATCACACCGGATATATATATATATATGTATATATATATATATAGGAAGCCACATCTGCCAGGATTATCCTAAAAATATTTCCACATGAAAGGAAAATGGCTCGATAAAATATTTCATTGAACTACAATATTTTAAAGAAATGCTGCATTAAGTAAATGCGTTTCCTGGCCGAAAGATTATAGCAAATTGTGAAATGCAACTGTTACATTCACAACAATTCTTGGAATCATTACAGTGACAGATTTAACCGGGTATCTAGGAGGAGTAAGCATCTCCTCAACCAGCCATACCCCTGAATGATTTTTTTTAAATGAAAAGGAATAGATTAGCAAGATTAACACAAAGTGTTGTGGATAAAATTTCAGTTTAAATTAATATTTACCTATTGTAGTGAGTTTTTGTCCTAGTCGATAATCATAAATAGTCTTTAATTTTACGAGTTTTTTGTTTTTGTTTTTTGATAAATATTGAATGCATTAAGGAACATTTATAGCTTTTCAATCTTTATAAGACACACCCATTATGCAGTTGTTCTTATGACAACATAATTTATTTTAAAGGTTATAAAAAATAATTTCAGTAATATTTTATTAAATTATACTCTTCGGTTGGCATAAGTAGTAATTTTGTAGGACCTCTCAATACCGCTTTGACATCATAAGTTGTGTTTACTATATTATATTGTATAACTATATTATATTTTATAATTAAATTATATTGTATAAATATATTATATTGTATAACTATTTTATATTGTATAACTATATTATATTGTATAACTATATTATATTGTTTAACTATATTATATTGTATAAAGAGCCAAGAAGACATCTGGATTACTTGTATTACAAAGGAAATTTTCATAAACAATTATGATTTTTCTTGCACCAATGATTGATATATCTGGTTTTCTTTTTACAGTTGACCATTACTTTTGAGGAATATGTTCTGGCAGGTTTCCTGGCACTCAGTCTGGTTACATCCCTAATCATTGTGCCTCTCTCGAAGTTCCGTATGTCACGATCATATGGGATCACTCTTATAGTGTTATATCTGGTATTTCTCGTCGTTGCCTTGTTGACAGAAACTGGTGTGATCAACGTCACAGTATAGAAATCATTCCTCGAAGACTGCTATTTTTGTGGGTGCTTTTTTCCAATGTCATGTAATATTGTTGTGAAATCCTACGATTCCTTCAAAATGTATATGTATGAATAGTAAATGATTTATTTATTCATTTAGTTTAATTAGTATTTGGTTTAAGATAAAAAAAAACCAACCTGTTTTTATTGTATAAAAATAATCTTGCATGGTAACTTCATGTTGTCAATGTCATATACTTCTCTTTCCATTAATGATACTGGTTCTGATGATATAGGATGACACAAACATAATATAAATATGATATTGTGTATCAACCTATAGTTAAAGATGTGTCATATGTAAATGGACCTATAATTCAGAATCGACCCATATTATAACCCATAATCTGAAGTAGATGTCTCTGTTTATTAGAATTATTTGCCCAATTTACTGGGTATTATTCGTATTCTAAACAATTTTCCCACAAGGTGACATATCATTATGACATCTGTGATTGAACAAAGGTTAGGTATTTGCCACAAGGTGATATATCATTATGAAATCTGTGATGAACAAAGGTTAGGTATTTGCGACAAAGTGACATATCATTATGAAATCTGTGATTGAACAAAGGTTAGATATTTGCCAGAAGGTGACATATCATTATGAAATCTGTGATTAAACAAAGGCGAAGTATTTGCGACAAGGTGACATATCATTATGAAATCTGTGATTGATCAAAGGCTAGGTGTTTGCCACAAGGTGAAATATTATGAAATCTGTGATTGAACAAAGGTTAGGTATTTGCCACAAGGTGACATATCATTATGAAATCTGTGATTGAACAAAGGTTATCTATTTGCCAGAAAGTGACATATCATTATGACATCTGTGATTGAACAAAGGTAAGGTATTTGCCACAAGGTGATATGACATTATGAAATCTGTGATTGAATAAAGGTTAAGTATTTGCCACAAGGACACATATCATTATGAAATCTGTGATTATGCAAAGGTTAGGTATTTGCCACAATGTGACATATCATTATGAAATCTGTGATTGAGCAAATGTTAGGTATTTGCCACAAGATGACATATCATTATGAAATATGTGATTGAACAAAGGTAAGATATTTGCCAGAAAGTAACATATCATTATGAAATCTGCGATTGAACAAAGGTTAGGTATTTGCACCATCATTATGAAATCTGTGATTGAACAAAGGTTAGGTATTCGCCATAAGGTGACATATCATTATGAAATCTGTGATGGAGCAAATGTTAAGTATTTGCCAAGAGGTGACATGTCATTATGAAATCTGTGGTTGAATAAATGTTAAGTATTTGCCAGAGGGTAACATGTCATTATGAAATCTGTGATTGAACAAAGGTAAGGTATTTGCCACAAGTTGACATATCATAATGAAATCTATGATTGAACAAAAATTAGGTATTTGCCACAAGGTCACATATCATTATGAAATCTGTGATTGAGAAAATGTTAGGTATTTGCCACAAGGTCACATATCATTATCAAATCTGTGATTGAACAAAGGTTAGGTATTTGCCACCAGGTGACATATCATTATGAAATTTGTGATTGAACAAAGGTAAGATATTTGCCAGAAAGTAACATATCATTATGAAATCTGCGATTGAACAAAGGTTAGGTATCTGCATCAAGGTCACATATCATTATGAAATCTGTGATTCAACAAAGGTAAGGCATTTGCCACAAGTTGACATATCATAATGAAATCTGTGATTGAACAAAGATTAGGTATTCGCCACAAGGTGATATATCATTATGAAATCTGTGATGGAGCAAATGTTAGGTATTTGCCACGAGGTGACATGTCATTATGAAATCTGTGATTCAACAAAGGTTAAGTATTTTCCAGAAGGTAACATGTCATTATGAAATCTGTGATTGAACAAACGTTAGGTATTTGCCACAAAGTGACATATCATTATGAAATCTGTGATTGAACAAAGCTTAGGTATTTGCGAAAAGCTGACATTTCATTATGAAATCTGTGATTGAGCAAAGGTTAAGTATTTGCCACAAGTTCACATATCATTATGAAATCCGCGAGTGAACAAATGTTAGGTATTTGCCACAAGGTGACATATCATTATGAAATCTGTGATAGAACAAAGATTAGTTATTTGCCTCAAGGTGACATATCATAATGTAATCTGTGATTGAACAAAGGTTAGGTATTTCCTACAAGCTGACATATCATTATGAAATCTGTGATACAAGAAAGGTTAGGTATTTGTCACAAGGACACATATCATTATGAAATCTGTGATTATGCACAGGCTAGGTATTTGCCACGAGGTGACATGTCATTATGAAATCTGTGATTGAACAAAGGTTAAGTATCTGATAGAAAGTGCCATATCATTATGAAATCTGCGCTTGAAAAAAGGTTAGGTATTTGCCACAAGGTGACATATCATTATGAAATCTGTGATCGAGCAAATGTTACGTATTTGCCACAAGGTCACATATCATTATGAAATCTGTGATTGAACAAAGGTTAGGTATTTGCCACAAGGTGACATATCATTATGAAATCTGTGATCGAGCAAATGTTAAGTATTTGCCACAAGGTCACATATCGTTATGAAATCTGTGATTGAACAAAGGTTAGGTATTTGCCACAAGGTGACATATCATTATGAAATCTGTGATTATGCACAGGCCAGGTATTTGCCACAAGGTGACATATCATTATGAAATCTGCGAGTGAACAAAGGTTAGGTATTAGCCACAAGGTGAAATATCATTATGAAATCTGTGATTGAACAAAGGTTAGTTATTTGCCACAAAGTGACATATCATTATGAAATCTGTGATTGAACAAAGATTAGTTATTTGCCACAAGTTGACATACCATTATGAAATCTGTGATTGAACAAAGGTTAGGTATTTCCCACAACGTCACATATCAAGATGAAATCTGTGATTGAGGAAATGTTATTTATTTGCCACGAGGTGACATGTCATTATGAAATCTGTGATTGAACAAAGGTTAAGTATCTGACAGAAAGTGCCATATCATTATGAAATCTGCGATTGAAAATTTTAGGTATTTGCCACAAGGTCACATATCATTATGAAATCTGTGATTGAGAAAATGTTAGGTATTTGCCAAAAGGTGACAAGTCATTATGAAATCTGTGATTGAGCAAATGTTGGGTATTTGCCACGAGGTGACATCTCATTATGAAATCTGTGATTGAAGAAAGGTTAAATATTTGGCAGAAGGTGCGATATCATTATGAAATCTGCGATTGAAGAAAGTTTAGGTATTCGCCATGAGGTGACATGTCATTGTGAAATCTGTGATTGAACAAAGGTTAGGTATTTGCCACATGGTGACATGTCATTATGAAATCTGTGATTGAGCAAAGGTTAGGTATTTGCCATAAGGTGACATATCATTATGAAATCTGTGATTCAACAAAGATTAGGTATTTGCCACAAGGTGACATATCATTATGAAATTTGTGATTCAGCAAGGATTAGGTATTTGCCAGAACCTGACATATCATTATGAAATCTGTGATTGAGCAAAGGTTAAGTATTTGCCAGAAGGTGACATATCATTATGAAATCTGCGATTGAACAAGGATTAGGTATTTGCCAAAAACTGACATATCATTATGAAATCTGTGATTAAAGAAATGTTAGGTATTTGCCACAAGGACACATATCATTACGAAATCTGCGAGTGAACAAAGGTTAGGTATTTGCCACAACTTGATATATCATACTGAAATCTATGATTGAACAAAGATTAGGTATTCGCCACAAGGTCAAATATCAATATGAAATCTGTGATTGAGCACATGTTACGTATCTGCCACAAGGTGACATATCATTATGAAATCTGTGATTCAGCAAGGATTACGTATTTGCCAGAAGCTGACATATCATTTTGAAATCTGTGATTGAAGAAAGGTTAAGTATTTGCCAGAAGGTGACATATCATTATAAAATCTGCGATTGAAGAAGCATTAGGTATTTGCCAAAAACTGACATATCATTATGAAATCTGTGATTGAACAAATGCTAGGTATTTGCCACAAGGACACATATCATTACGAAATCTGCGAGTGAACAAAGGTTAGGTATTTGCCACAAGGTCACATATCATGAAATCTGTGATTGAACAAGGATTAGGTATTTGCCAAAAACTGAAATATCATTATGAAATCTGTCATTGAACAAATGTTAGGTATTTGTCACAAGGACATATATCATTACGAAATCTGCGAGTGAACAAAGGTTAGGTATTTGCCACAAGGTGACATATCAGTATGAAATCAGTGATTGAGCAAAGGTTAGGTATTTGCCACAAAGCGACATATCATTATGAAATTTGTGATTGAACAATGGTAAGATATTTGCCAGAAGGTGACATATCATTATGAAATCTGTGATTGAAGAAAGGTTAGGTATATGCCACAAGGTAACATATCATTATGAAATCTGTGATTGAACAAAGGATAGGTATTTGCAACAAGTTGACAGATCATTATGAAATCTGTCATAGAACAAAGGTTAGGTATTTGCCACAAGGTCACATATCATTATTACCTCTGTGATTGAGCAACTGTTAGGTATTTGCCACATGGCCACATATCATTATGAAATCTGTGATTGAACAAAGGTTAGGTATTTGCCACAAGTTGATATATCATAATGAAATCTATGATTGAACAAAGATTAGGTATTCGCCAGAAGGTCTAATATCAATATGAAATCTGTGATTGAGCACATGTTACGTATCTGCCACAAGGTGACAAATCATTATGAAATCTGTGATTCAGCAAAGATTACGTATTTGCCAGAAGCTGACATATCATTATGAAATCTGTGATTGAGCAAAGGTTAAGTATTTGCCAGAAGGTTACATATCATTGTGAAATCTGCGATTGAACAAGCACTAGGTATTTGCCAAAAACTGACATATCATTATGAAATCTGTGATTGAACAAATGTTAGGTATTTGCCACAAGGACACATATCATTACGAAATCTGCGAGTGAACAAAGGTTAGGTATTTGCCAGAAGGTCACATATCATTATGAAATCTGTGATTGAACAAAGGTTAGGTATTTCCCACAAGTTGACATATCATTATGAAATCTGTGATTGAAAAAAGGTTAGGTATCTCCCACAAGTTGACATATCATCATGAAATCTGTGATTGAACAAAGGTTAGGTATTTGCCAAAACGTCACATATCATTATGAAATCTGTGATTGAGCAAATGTTGAGTATTTGCCAAAAGGTGACAAGTCATTATGAAATCTGTGATTGAGCAAATGTTGGGTATTTGCCACGAGGTGACATGTCATTATGAAATCTGTGATTGAGGAAAGGTTAAATATTTGCCAGAAGGTGCCATATCATTATGAAATCGCCGATTGAAGAAAGGTTAGGTATTTGCCATGAGGTGACAAGTCATTGTGAAATATGTGATTGAACAAAGGTTAGGTATTTGCCACATGGTGACATGTCATTATGAAATCTGTGATTGAGCAAAGGTTAGGTATTTGCCACAAGGTGACATATCATTATGAGATCTGTGTTTGAGGAAATGTTAAGTATTTGGCACAAGGACACATATCATTATGAAATCTGTGATTGAAGAAAATTTAGGTATTTGCCACATGGTGACATGTCATTATGAAATCTGTGATTGAGCAAAGGTTAGGTATTTGCCACAAGGTGACATATCATTATGAAATCTGTGATTGAACAAAGGTTAGGTATTTCCAACAAGTTAACAGATCATTATGAAATCTGTGATAGAGCAAAGGTTACGTATTTGCCACAAGGTCACATATCATTATTACCTCTGTGATTGAGCAACTATTAGGTATTTGCCACACGGCCACATATCATTATGACATCTGTCATTGAACAAAGGTTAGGTGTTTGCCACAGGTTGATATATCATACTGAAATCTATGATTGAACAAAGATTACGTATTCGCCACAAGGTCAAATATCAATATGAAATCTGTGATTGAGCACATGTTACGTATCTGCCACAAAGTGACATATCATTATGAAATCTGTGATTCAGCAAGGATTAGATATTTGCCAGAAGCTGACATATCATTATGAAATCTGTGATTGAGCAAAGGTTAAGTATTTGCCAGAAGGTGACATATCATTATGAAATCTGCGATGGAACAAGGATTAGGTATTTGCCAATAACTGACATATCATTATGAAATCTCTGACTGAACAAATGTTAGGTATTTGCCACAACGAAAAATATCATTACGAAATCTGCGAGTGAACAAAGGTTAGGTATTTGCCACAAGGTCACATATCATTATGAAATCTGTGATTGAACAAAGGTTAGGTATTTGCCAAAAGGTCACATATCATTATGAAATCTGTGATTGAACAAAGGTTAGGTATTTCCCACAAGTTGACATATCGTTAAGAAATCTGTGATTGAACAAATGTTAAGTATTTGCTACGAGGTGACATGTCATTATGAAATCTGTGATTGAACAAAGGTTAGGTATTTGCCAGAAGGTCACATATCATTATGAAATCTGTGATTGAACAAAGGTTAGGTATTTGCCACAAGTTGACTTATCATTATGAAATCTGTGATTGAACAAAGGTTAGGTATTTCCCACAAATTGACATATCATTATGAAATCTGTGATTGAACAAAGGTTAGGTATTTGCCACAAGGTCACATAACATTATGAAATCTGTGATTGAGCAAATGTTGAGTATTTGCCAAAAAGTGAGAAGTCATTATGAAATCTGTGATGGAGCAAATGTTGGGTATTTGCCACGAGGTGACATGTCATTATGAAATCTGTGATTGAGGAAAGGTTAAATATTTGCCAGAAGGTGCCATATCATTATGAAATCTGCGATTAAAGAAAGGTTAGGTATTTGCCATGAGGTGACATGTCATTGTGAAATCTGTGATTGAACAAAGGTTAGGTATTTGCCATGAGGTGACATGTCATTATGAAATCTGTGATTGAGGAAAGGTTAGGTATTTGTCAGAAGGGGACATATCATTATGAAGTCTGTGATTGAACAAAGGTTAGGTATTTGCCACAAGTTGACATATCATTATGAAATCTGCGATTGAAGAAAGGTTAGGTATTTGCCACAAGGTGATATATCATTATGAAATCTGTGATTGAACAGAGGTTAGGTATTTGCCACAAGGTGACATATCATTATGAAATCTGTGATTCAGCAAGGATTAGGTATTTGCCAGAAGCTGACATATCATTATGAAATCTGTGATTGAGCAAAGGTTAAGTATCTGCCAGAAGCTGACATATCATTATGAAATCTGTGATTGAACAAAAGTTCGGTATTTCCCACAAGTTGACATAGCATTAAGAAGTCTGTGATTGAACAAATGTTAGGTATTTGCTATCAGGTGACATGTCATTATGAAATCTGATATTGAACAAAGGTTAGGTATTTGCCAGAAGGTCACATATCATTATGAAATCTGTGATTGAACAAAGGTTAGGTATTTCCCACAAGTTGACATATCATTATGAAATCTGTGATTGAAAAAAAGATAGGTATTTGCCAAAAGGTCACATATCATTATGAAATCTGTGATTGATCAAATGTTAGGTATTTGCCAAAAGGTGACAAATCATTATGAAATCTGTGATTGAGCAAATGTTGGGTATTTGCCACGAAGTGACATGTCATTATGAAATCTGTGATTGAAGAAAGGTTAAGTATTTGCCAGAAGGTGCCATATCATTATGAAATCTGCGATATAAGAAAGGTTAGGCATTTCCCATGAGGTGACATGTCATTGTGAAATCTGTGATTGAAGAAAGGTTAGGTATTTGCCACATGGTGACATGTCATTATGAAATATGTGATTGAGCAAAGGTTAGGTATTTGCCACAAGGTGACATATCATTATGAAATCTGTGATTGAGCAAATGCTGAGTATTTGCCAAAAGGTGACAAGTCATTATGAAATCTGTGATTGAGCAAATGTTGGGTATTTGCCACGAGGTGACATATCATTATGAAATCTGTGATTAAGGAACGGTTAAATATTTGCCAGAAGGTGCCATATCATTATGAAATCGCCGATTGAAGAAAGGTTAGGTATTTGCCATGAGGTGACATGTCATTGTGAAATCTGTGATTGAACAAAGGTTAGGTATTTGCCACATGGTGACATGTCATTATGAAATCTGTGATTGAGGAAAGGTTAGGTATTTGCCACAAGGTGACATATCATTATGAAATCTGTGATTGAACAAAGGTAAGGTATTTGCCACAAGTTGACATATCATTATGAGATCTGTGTTTGAGGAAATGTTAAGTATTTGGCACAAGGACACATATCATTATGAAATCTGTGATTGAAGAAAAGTTAGGTATTTGCCACATGGTGACATGTCATTATGAAATCTGTGATTGAGCAAAGGTTAGGTATTTGCCACAAGGTGACATATCATTATGAAATCTGTGATTGAACAAAGGTTAGGTATTTCCAACAAGTTAACAGATGATTATGAAATCTGTGATAGAACAAAGGTTAAGTATTTGCCACAAGGTCACATATTATTATTACCTCTGTGATTGAGCAACTGTTAGGTATTTGCCACACGGCCACATATCATTATGAAATCTGTGATTGAACAAAGGTTAGGTATTTGCCACAAGTGGATATATCATACTGAAATCTATGATTGAACAAAGATAACGTATTCGCCACAAGGTCAAATATCAATATGAAATCTGTGATTGAGCACATGTTACGTATCTGCCACAAGGTGACATATCATTATGAAATCTGTGATTCAGCAAGGATTACGTATTTGCCAGAAGCTGACATATCATTATGAAATCTGTGATTCAGCAAAGGTTAAGTATTTGCCAGAAGTTGACATATCATTATGAAATCTGCGATGGAACAAGGATTAGGTATTTGCCAAAAACTGACATATCATTATGAAATCTGTGATTGAACAAATGTTAGGTATTTGCCACAAGGACACATATCATTACGAAATCTGCGAGTGAACAAAGGTTAGGTATTTGCCACAAGGTCACATATCATTATGAAATCTGTGATGGAACAAAGGTTAGGTATTTGCCAAAAGGTCACATATCATTATGAAATCTGTGATTGAACAAAGGTTAGGTATTTCCCACAAGTTGACATATCATTAAGAAATCTGTGAATAAACAAATGTTAGGTATTTGCTACGATGTCACATGTGATTATGAAATCTGTGATTGAACAAAGGTTAGGTATTTGCCACAAGTTGACATATAATTATGAAATCTGTGATTGAACAAAGGTTAGGTATTTCCCACAAATTGACATATCATTATGAAATCTGTGATTGAACAAAGGTTAGGTATTTGCCACAAGGTCACATATCATTATGAAATCTGTGATTGAGCAAATGTTGAGTATTTGCCAAAAAGTGAGAAGTCATTATGAAATCTGTGATGGAGCAAATGTTGGGTATTTGCCACGAGGTGACATCTCATTATGAAATCTGTGATTGAGGAAAGGTTAAATATTTGCCAGAAGGTGCCATATCATTATGAAATCTGCGATTGAAGAAAGGTTAGGTATTTGCCATGAGGTGACATGTCATTGTGAAATCTGTGATTGAACAAAGGTTAGATATTTGCCACGAGTGACATGTCATTATGAAATCTGTGATTGAGGAAAGGTTAGGTATTTGTCACAAGGGGACATATCATTATGAAATCTGTGATTGAACAAAGGTTAGGTATTTGCCAGAAGTTGACATATCATTATGAAGTCTGCGATTGAAGAAAGGTTAGGTATTTGCCACAAGGTGACATATCATTATGAAATCTGTGATTGAACAAAGGTTAGGTATTTGCCACAAGGTGACATATCATTATGAAATCTGTGATTCAGCAAGGATTAGGTATTTGCCAAAAGGTCACATATCATTATGAAATCTGCGATTGAAGAAAGGTTAGGTATTTGCCACAAGGTGACATATCATTATGAAATCTGTGATTGAACAAAGGTTAGGTATTTGCCACAAGGTGACATATCATTATGAAATCTGTGATTCAGCAAGGATTAGGTATTTGCCAAAAGGTCACATATCATTATGAAATCTGTGATTGAACAAAGGTTAGGTATTTCTCACAAGTTGACATATCATTAAGAAATCTGTGAATAAACAAATGTTAGGTATTTGCTACGATGTGACATGTCATTATGAAATCTGTGATTGAACAAAGGTTAGGTATTTGCCACAAGTTGACATATCATTATGAAATCTGTGATTGAACAAAGGTTAGGTATTTCCCACAAATTGACATATCATTATGAAATCTGTGATTGAACAAAGGTTACGTATTTGCCACAAGGTGACATATCATTATGAAATCTGTGATTCAGCAAGGATTAGGTATTTGCCAAAAGGTCACATATCATTATGAAATCTGTGATTGAACAAAGGTTAGGTATTTCTCACAAGTTGACATATCATTAAGAAATCTGTGAATAAAGAAATGTTAGGTATTTGCTACGATGTGACATGTCATTATGAAATCTGTGATTGAACAAAGGTTAGGTATTTGCCACAAGGTCACATATCATTATGAAATCTGTGATTGAGCAAATGTTGAGTATTTGCCAAAAAGTGAGAAGTCATTATGAAATCTGTGATGGAGCACATGTTGGGTATTTGCCACGAGGTGACATCTCATTATGAAATCTGTGATTGAGGAAAGGTTAAATATTTGCCAGAAGGTGCCATATCATTATGAAATCTGCGATTGAAGAAAGGTTAGGTATTTGCCATGAGGTGACATGTCATTGTGAAAACTGTGATTGAACAAAGGTTAGATATTTGCCACGAGGTGACATGTCATTATGAAATCTGTGATTGAGGAAAGGTTAGGTATTTGTCACAAGGGGACATATCATTATGAAATCTGTGATTGAACAAAGGTTAGGTATTTGCCAGAAGTTGACATATCATTATGAAATCTGCGATTGAAGAAAGGTTAGGTATTTGCCACAAGGTGACATATCATTATGAAATCTGTGATTGAACAAAGGTTAGGTATTTGCCACAAGGTGACATATCATTATGAAATCTGTGATTCAGCAAGGATTAGGTATTTGCCAGAAGCTGACATATCATTATGAAATCTGTGATTGAACAAAGGTTCGGTATTTCCCACAAGTTGACATAGGATTAAGAAATCTGTGATTGAACAAATGTGAGGTATTTGCTATGAGGTGAAATGTCATTATGAAATCTGTGATTGAACAAAGGTTAGGTTTTTGCCAGAAGGTCACATATCATTATGAAATCTGTAATTGAAAAAAGGTTAGGTATTTCCCACAAGTTGACATATCATTATGAAATCTGTGATTGAAGAAAAGTGAGGTATTTGCCAAAAGGTCACATATCATTATGGAATCTGTGATTGAGAAAATGTTAGGTATTTGCCAAAAGGTGACAAGTCATTATGAAATCTGTGATTGAGCAAATGTTGGGTATTTGCCACGAGGTGACATGTCATTATGAAATCTGTGATTGAAAAAAGGTTAAGTACTTGCCAGAAGGTGCCATATCATTATGAAATCTGCGATTGAAGAAAGGTTAGGCATTTGCGATGAGGTGACATGTCATTGTGAAATCTGTGATTGGACAAAGGTTAGGTATTTGCCACATGGTGACATGTCATTATGAAATCTGTGATTGAGCAAAGGTTAGGTATTTGCCACAAGGTGACATATCATTATGAAATCTGTGATTGAGCAAATGCTGAGTATTTGCCAAAAGGTGACAAGTCATTATGAAATCTGTGATTGAGCAAATGTTGGGTATTTGCCACGAGGTGACATGTCATTATGAAATCTGTGATTGAGGAAAGGTTAAATGTTTGCCAGAAGGTGCCATATCATTATGAAATCGCCGATTGAAGAAAGGTTAGGTATTTGCCATGAGGTGACATGTCATTGTGAAATCTGTGATGGAACAAAGGTTAGGTATTTGCCACAAGGTGACATATCATTATGAAATCTGTGATTGAACAAAGGTAAGGTATTTGCCTCAAGTTGACATATCATTATGAGATCTGTGTTTGAGGAAATGTTAAGTATTTGGCACAAGGACACATATCATTATGAAATCTGTGATTGAAGAAAACTTAGGTATTTGCCACATGGTGACATGTCATTATGAAATCTGTGATTGAGCAAAGGTTAGGTATTTGCCACAAGGTGACATATCATTATGAAATCTGTGATTGAACAAAGGTTAGGTATTTCCAACAAGTTAACAGATCATTATGAAATCTGTGATAGAACAAAGGTTAAGTATTTGCCACAAGGTCACATATCATTATTACCTCTGTGATTGAGCAACTGTTAGGTATTTGCCACACGGCCACATATCATTATGAAATCTGTGATTGAACAAAGGTTAGGTATTTGCCACAAATTGATATATCATACTGAAATCTATGATTGAACAAAGATTAGGTATTCGCCACAAGGTGAAATATCAATATGAAATCTGTGATTGAGCACATGTTACGTAGCTGCCACAAGGTGACATATCATTATGAAATCTGTGATTCAGCAAGGATTAGGTGTTTGCCAGAATCTGACATATCATTATGAAATCTGTGATTGAGCAAAGGTTAAGTATTTGCCACAAGGTGACATATCATTATGAAATCTGCGATGGAAGATGTATTAGGTATTTGCCAAAAACTGACATATCATTATGAAATCTGTGCTTGAACAAATGTTACGTATTTGCCACAAGGACACATATCATTACAAAATCTGCGAGTGAACAAGGTTAGGTATTTGCCACAAGGTCCCATATCATTATGAAATCTGTGATTGAACAAAGGTTTGGTATTTGCCAAAAGGTCACATATCATTATGAAATCTGTGATTGAACAAAGGTTAGGTATTTCCCACAAGTTGACATATCATTAAGAAATCTGTGATTGAACAAATGTTAGGTATTTGCTACGATGTGACATGTCATTATGAAATCTGTGATTGAACAAAGGTTAGGTATTTGCCACAAGGTCACATATCATTATGAAATCTGTGATTGAGCAAATCATGAGTATTTGCCAAAAAGTGAGAAGTCATTATGAAATCTGTGATGGAGCAAATGTTGGGTATTTGCCACGAGGTGACATGTCATTATGAAATCTGTGATTGAGGAAAGGTTAAATGATTGCCAGAAAGTGCCATATCATTATGAAATCTGCGATTGAAGAAAGGTTAGGTATTTGCCATGAGGTGACATGTCATTGTGAAATCTGTGATTGAACAAAGGTTAGGTATTTGCCACGAGGTGACATGTCATTATGAAATCTGTGATTGAGGAAAGGTTAGGTATTTGTCAGAAGGGGACATATCATTATGAAATCTGTGATTGAACAAAGGTTAGGTATTTGCCACAAGTTGACATATCATTATGAAATCTGCGATTGAAGAAAGGTTAGGTATTTGCCACAAGGTGACATATCATTATGAAATCTGTGATTGAACAAAGGTTAGGTATTTGCCACAAGGTGACATATCATTATGAAATCTGTGATTCAGCAAGGATTAGGTATTTGCCAGAAGCTGACATATCATTATGAAATCTGTGATTGAGCAAAGGTTAAGTATTTGCCAGAAGCTGACATATCATTATGAAATCTGTGATTGAAGAAAGGTTCTGTATTTCCCACAAGTTGACATAGCATTAAGAAATCTGTGATTGAACAAATGTTAGGTATTTGCTATGAGGTGACATGTCATTATGAAATCTGTGATTGAACAAATGTTGGATATTTGCCACGAGGTGACATGTCATTATGAAATCTGTGATTGAAGAAAGGTTAAGTATTTGCCAGAAGGTGCCATATCATTATGAAATCTGCGATTGAAGAAAAGTTAGGCATTTGCCAAAAGGTCACATATGATTATGAAATCTGTGATTGAGCAAATGTTGGGTATTTGCCAAAAGGTGACATGTCATTATGAAATCTGTGATTGAAGAAAAGTGAGGTATTTGCCAAAAGGTCAGATATCATTATGAAATCTGTTATTGAGCAAATGTTAGGTATTTGCCAAAAGGTGACATGTCATTATGAAATCTGTGATTGAGCAAAGGTTAGGTATTTGCCACAAGGTGACATATCATTATGAAATCTGTGATTGAGCAAATGCTGAGTATTTGCCAAAAGGTGACAAGTCATTATGAAATCTGTGATTGAGCAAATGTTGGGTATTTGCCACGAGGTGACATGTCATTATGAAATCTGTGATTGAGGAAGGGTTAAATATTTGCCAGAAGGTGCCATATCATTATGAAATCGCCGATTGAAGAAAGGTTATGTATTTCCCATGAGGTGACATGTCATTTTGAAATCTGTGATTGAACAAAGGTTAGGTATTTGCCACATGGTGACATGTCATTATGAAATCTGTGATTGAGGAAAGGGTACGTATTTGCCACAAGGTGATATATCATTATGAAATCTGTGATTGAACAAAGGTAAGGTATTTGCCACAAGTTGACATATCATTATGAGATCTGTGTTTGAGGAAATGTTAAGTATTTGGCACAAGGACATATATCATTATGAAATCTGTGATTGAAGAAAACTTAGGTATTTGCCACATGGTGACATGTCATTATGAAATTTGTGATTGAGCAAAGGTTAGGTATTTGCCACAAGGTGACATATCATTATGAAATCTGTGATTGAACAAAGGTTAGGTATTTCCAACAAGTTAACAGATCATTATGAAATCTGTGATAGAACAAAGGTTAAGTATTTGCCACAAGGTCACATATCATTATTACCTCTGTGATTGAGCAACTGTTAAGTATTTGCCACACGGCCACATATCATTATGAAATCTGTGATTGAAAAACTTTTGTATTTGCCACAAGTTGATATATCATACTGAAATCTATGATTGAACAAAGATTACATATTCGCCACAAGGTCAAATATAAATATGAAATCTGTGATTGAGCACATGTTACGTATCTGCCACAAGGTGACATATCATTATGAAATCTGTGATTCAGCAAGGATTAGGTGTTTGCCAGAATCTGACATATCATTATGAAATCTGTGATTGAGCAAAGGTTAAGTATTTGCCACAAGGTGCCATATCATTATGAAATCTGAGATTGAAGAAAGGTTAGGTATTTGCCATGAGGTGATATGTCATTGTGAAATCTGTGATTGAACAAAGGTTAGGTATTTGCCACGAGGTGACATGTCATTATGAAATCTGTGATTGAGGAAAGGTTAGGTATTTGTCAGAAGTGGACACATCATTATGAAATCTGTGATTGAACAAAGGTTAGGTATTTGCCACAAGTTGACATATCATTATGAAATCTGCGATTGAAGAAAGGTTAGGTATTTGCCACAAGGTGACATATCATTATGAAATCTGTGATTGAACAAAGGTTAGGTATTTGCCACAAGGTGACATATCATTATGAAATCTGTGATTCAGCAAGGATTAGGTATTTGCCAGAAGCTGACATATCATTATGAAATCTGTGATTGAACAAAGGTTCTGTATTTCCCACAAGTTGACATAGCATTAAGAAATCTGTGATTGAACAAATGTTAGGTATTTGCTATGAGGTGACATGTCATTATGAAATCTGTGATTGAACAAATGTTGGATATTTGCCACGAGGTGACATGTCATTATGAAATCTGTGATTGAACAAAGGTTAAGTATTTGCCAGAAGGTGCCATATCATTATGAAATCTGCGATTGAAGAAAAGTTAGGCATTTGCCAAAAGGTCACATATCATTATGAAATCTGTGATTGAGCAAATGTTAGGTATTTGCCAAAAGGTGACATGTCATTATGAAATCTGTGATTGAAGAAAAGTGAGGTATTTGCCAAAAGGTCAGATATCATTATGAAATCTGTTATTGAGCAAATGTTAGGTATTTGCCAAAAGGTGACATGTCATTATGAAATCTGTGATTGAGCAAAGGTTAGGTATTTGCCACAAGGTGACATATCATTATGAAATCTGTGATTGAGCAAATGCTGAGTATTTGCCAAAAGGTGACAAGTCATTATGAAATCTGTGATTGAGCAAATGTTGGGTATTTGCCACGAGGTGACATGTCATTATGAAATCTGTGATTGAGGAAAGGTTAAATATTTGCCAGAAGGTGCCATATCATTATGAAATCGCCGATTGAAGAAAGGTTATTTATTTCCCATGAGGTGACATGTCATTCTGAAATCTGTGATTGAACAAAGGTTAGGTATTTGCCACATGGTGACATGTCATTATGAAATCTGTGATTGAGGAAAGGTTACGTATTTGCCACAAGGGGATATATCATTATGAAATCTGTGATTGAACAAAGGTAAGGTATTTGCCACAAGTTGACATATCATTATGAGATCTGTGTTTGAGGAAATGTTAAGTATTTGGCACAAGGACATATATCATTATGAAATCTGTGATTGAAGAAAACTTACGTATTTGGCACATGGTGACATGTCATTATGAAATTTGTGATTGAGCAAAGGTTAGGTATTTGCCACAAGGTGACATATCATTATGAAATCTGTGATTGAATAAAGGTTAGGTATTTCCAACAAGTTAACAGATCATTATGAAATCTGTGATAGAACAAAGGTTAAGTATTTGCCACAAGGTCACATATCATTATTACCTCTGTGATTGAGCAACTGTTAGGTATTTGCCACACGGCCACATATCATTATGAAATCTGTGATTGAACAAAGGTTAGGTAGTTGCCACAAGTGGATATATCATACTGAAATCTATGATTGAACAAAGATTACATATTCGCCACACGGTCAAATATCAATATGAAATCTTTGATTGAGCACATGTTACGTATCTGCCACAAGGTGACATATCATTATGAAATCTGTGATTCAGCAAGGATTAGGTGTTTGCCAGAATCTGACATATCATTATGAAATCTGTGATTGAGCAAAGGTTAAGTATTTGCCACAAGGTGACATATCATTATGAAATCTGCGATGGAACAAGGATTAGGTATTTGCCAAAAACTGACATATCATTATGAAATCTGTGATTGAACAAAGGTTTGGTATTTGCCAAAAGGTCACATATCATTATGAAATCTGTGATTGAACAAAGGTTAGGTATTTCCGACAAGTTGACATATCATTAAGAAATCTGTGATTGAACAAATGTTAGGTATTTGCTACGATGTGACATGTCATTATGAAATCTGTGATTGAACAAAGGTTAGGTATTTGCCAGAAGGTCACATATCATTATGAAATCTGTGATTGAACAAAGGTTAGGTATTTGCCACGAGTTGACATATCATTATGAAATCTGTGATTGAACAAAGGTTAGGTATTTCCCACAAATTGACATATCATTATGAAATCTGTGATTGAACAAAGGTTAGGTATTTGCCACAAGGTCACATATCATTATGAAATCTGTGATTGAGCAAATGTTTGAGTATTTGCCAAAAAGTGAGAAGTCATTATGAAATCTGTGATGGAGCAAATGTTGGGTATTTGCCACGAGGTGACATGTCATTATGAAATCTGTGATTGAGGAAAGGTTAAATATTTGTCAGAAGGTGCCATATCATTATGAAATCTGCGATTGAAGAAAGGTTAGGTATTTGCCATGAGGTGACATGTCATTTTGAAATCTGTGATTGAACAAAGGTTAGGTATTTGCCACGAGGTGACATGTCATTATGAAATCTGTGATTGAGGAAAGGTTAAGTATTTGTCACAAGGGGACATATCATTATGAAATCTGTGATTGAACAAAGGTTAGGTATTTGCCACCAGGTGACATATCATTATGAAATCTGCGATTGAAGAAAGGTTAGGTATTTGCCACAAGGTGACATATCATTATGAAATCTGTGATTGAACAAAGGTAAGGTATTTGCCACAAGGTGACATATCATTATGAAATCTGTGATTCAGCAAGGATTAGGTATTTGCCAGAAGATGACATATCATTATGAAATCTGTGATTGAGCAAAGGTTAAGTATTTGCCAGAAACTGACATATCATTATGAAATCTGTGATTGAACAAAGGTTCGGTATTTCCCACAAGTTGACATAGCATTAAGAAATCTGTGATAGAACAAAGGTTAAGTATTTGCCACAAGGTCACATATCATTATTACCTCTGTGATTGAGCAACTGTTAGGTATTTGCCACACGGCCACATATCATTATGAAATCTGTGATTGAACAAAGGTTAGGTATTTGCCACAAGTTGATATACCATACTGAAATCTATGATTGAACAAAGATTAGGTATTCGCCACAAGGTGAAATATTAATATGAAATCTGTGATTGAGCACATGTTACGTATCTGCCACAAGGTGACATATCATTATGAAATCTGTCATTCAGCAAGGATTAGGTGTTTGCCAGAATCTGACATATCATTATGAAATCTGTGATTGAGGAAAGGTTAAGTATTTGCCACAAGGTGACATATCATTATGAAATCTGCGATGGAACAAGGATTAGGTATTTGCCAAAAACTGACATATCATTATGAAATCTGTCATTGAACAAAGGCTTGGTATTTGCCAAAAGGTCACATATCATTATGAAATCTGTGATTGAACAAAGATTAGGTATTTCCCACAAGTTGACATATCATTAAGAAATCTGTGATTGAACAAATGTTAGGTATTTGCTACGATGTGACATGTCATTCTGAAATCTGTGATTGAACAAAGGTTAGGTATTTGCCAGAAGGTCACATATCATTATGAAATCTGTGATTGAACAAAGGTTAGGTATTTCCCACAAGTTGACATATCATTATGAAATCTGTGATTGAACAAAGGTTAGGTATTTCCCACAAATTGACATATCATTATGAAATCTGTGATTGAACAAAGGTTAGGTATTTGCCACAAGGTCACATATCATTATGAAATCTGTGATTCAGCAAATGTTGAGTATTTGCCAAAAAGTGAGAAGTCATTATGAAATCTGTGATGGAGCAAATGTTGGGTATTTGCCACGAGGTGACATGTCATTATGAAATCTGTGATTGAACAAAGATTAGGTATTTCCCACAAGTTGACATATCATTAAGAAATCTGTGATTGAACAAATGTTAGGTATTTGCTACGATGTGACATGTCATTATGAAATCTGTGATTGAACAAAGGTTAGGTATTTGCCAGAAGGTCACATATCATTATGAAATCTGTGATTGAACAAAGGTTAGGTATTTCCCACAAGTTGAGATATCATTATGAAATCTGTGATTGAACAAAGGTTAGGTATTTCCCACAAATTGACATATCATTATGAAATCTGTGATTGAAGAAAGGTTAGGTATTTGCCACAAGGTGACATATCATTATGAAATCTGTGATTCAGCAAATGTTGAGTATTTGCCAAAAAGTGAGAAGTCATTATGAAATCTGTGATGGAGCAAATGTTGGGTATTTGCCACGAGGTGACATGTCATTATGAAATCTGTGATTGAGGAAAGGTTAAATATTTGTCAGAAGGTGCGATATCATTATGAAATCTGCGATTGAAGAAAGGTTAGGTATTTGCCATGAGGTGACATGTCATTGTGAAATCTGTGATTGAACAAAGGTTAGGTATTTGCCACGAGGTGACATGTCATTATGAAATCTGTGATTGAAGAAAGGTTAAGTATTTGTCACAAGGGGACATATCATTATGAAATCTGTGATTGAACAAAGGTTAGGTATTTGCCACAAGTTGACATATCATTATGAAATCTGCGATTGAAGAAAGGTTAGGTATTTGCCACAAGGTGACATATCATTATGAAATCTGTGATTGAACAAAGGTTAGGTATTTGCCACAAGGTGACATATCATTATGAAATCTGTGATTCAGCAAGGATTAGGTATTTGCCAGAAGATGACATATCATTATGAAATCTGTGATTGAGCAAAGGTTAAGTATTTGCCAGAAGCTGACATATCATTATGAAATCTGTGATTGAACAAAGGTTCGGTATTTCCCACAAGTTGACATAGCATTAAGAAATCTGTGATTGAACAAATGTTAGGTATTTGCTATGAGGTGACATGTCATTATGAAATCTGTGATTGAACAAAGGTTAGGTATTTGCCAGAAGGTCACATATCATTATGAAATCTGTGATTGAACAAAGGTTAGGTATTTCCCACAAGTTGACATATCATTATGAAATCTGTGATTGAAGAAAAGTTAGGTATTTGCCAAAAGGTCACATATCATTATGAAATCTGTGATTGAGCAAATGTTGGGTATTTGCCAAAAGGTGAGAAGTCATTATGAAATCTGTGATTGAGCAAATGTTGGGTATTTGCTACGAGGTGACATGTCATTATGAAATCTGTGATTGAACAAAGGTTAGGTATTTGCCAGAAGGTCACATATCATTATGAAATCTGTGATTGAACAAAGGTTAGGTATTTCCCACAACTTGACATATCATTATGAAATCTGTGATTGAAGAAAAGTTAGGTATTTGCCAAAAGGTCACATATCATTATGAAATCTGTGATTGAGCAAATGTTAGGTATTTGCCAAAAGGTGAGAAGCCATTATGAAATCTGTGATTGAGCAAATGTTGGGTATTTGCCACGAGGTGACATGTCATTATGAAATCTGTGATTGAAGAAAGGTTAAGTATTTGCCAGAAGGTGCCATATCATTATGAAATCTGCGATTGAAGAAAAAGTAGGCATTTGCCATGAGGTGACATGTCATTGTGAAATCTGCGATTGAACAAAGGTTAGGTATTTGCCACATGGTGACATGTCATTATGAAATCTGTGATTGAGCAAAGGTTAGGTATTTGCCACAAGGTGACATATCATTATGAAATCTGTGATTGAACAAAGGTTAGGTATTTCCAACAAGTTAACAGATCATTATTAAATCTGTGATAGAACAAAGGTTAAGTATTTGCCACAAGGTCACATATCATAATTACCTCTGTGATTGAGCAACTGTTAGGTATTTGCCACACGGCCACATATCGTTATGAAATATGTGATTGAACAAAGGTTAGGTATTTGCCACAAGTTGATATATCATACTGAAATCTATGATTGAACAAAGATTAGGTATTCGCCACAAGGTGAAATATCAATATGAAATCTGTGATTGAGCACATGTTACGTATCTGCCACAAGGTGACATATCATTATGAAATCTGTGATTCAGCAAGGATTAGGTGTTTGCCAGAATCTGACATATCATTATGAAATCTGTGATTGAGCAAAGGTTAAGTATTTGCCACAAGGTGACATATCATTATGAAATCTGCGATGGAACAAGGATTAGGTATTTGCCAAAAACTGACATATCATTATGAAATCTGTGATTGAACAAAGGTTTGGTAATTGCCAAAAGGTCACATATCATTATGAAATCTGTGATTGAACAAAGGTTAGGTATTTCCCACAAGTTGACATATCATTAAGAAATCTGTGATTGAACAAATGTTAGGTATTTGCTACGATGTGACATGTCATTATGAAATCTGTGATTGAACAAAGGTTAGGTATTTGCCAGAAGGTCACATATCATTATGAAATCTGTGATTGAACAAAGGTTAGGTATTTCCCACAAGTTGACATATCATTATGAAATCTGTGATTGAACAAAGGTTAGGTATTTCCCACAAATTGACATATCATTATGAAATCTGTGATTGAACAAAGGTTAGGTATTTGCCACAAGGTCACATATCATTATGAAATCTGTGATTCAGCAAATGTTGAGTATTTGCCAAAAAGTGAGAAGTCATTATGAAATCTGTGATGGAGAAAATGTTGGGTATTTGCCACGAGGTGACATGTCATTATGAAATCTGTGATTGAGGAAAGGTTAAATATTTGCCAGAAGGTGCCATATCATTATGAAATCTGCGATTGAAGAAAGGTTAGGTATTTGCCATGAGGTGACATGTCATTGTGAAATCTGTGATTGAAAAAAGGTTAGGTATTTGCCACGAGGTGACATGTCATTATGAAATCTGTGATTGAGGAAAGGTTAAGTATTTGTCACAAGGGGACATATCATTATGAAATCTGTGATTGAACAAAGGTTAGGTATTTGCCACAAGTTGACATATCATTATGAAATCTGCGATTGAAGAAAGGTTAGGTATTTGCCACAAGGTGACATATCATTATGAAATCTGTGATGGAACAAAGGTTAGGTATTTGCCAGAAGGTGACATATCATTATGAAATCTGTGATTCAGCAAGGATTAGGTATTTGCCAGAAGCTGACATATCATTATGAAATCTGTGATTGAGCAAAGGTTAAGTATTTGCCAGAAGCTGACATATCATTATGAAATCTGTGATTGAACAAAGGTTCGGTATTTCCCACAAGTTGACATAGCATTAAGAAATCTGTGATTGAAGAAATGTTAGGTATTTGCTATCAGGTGACATGTCATTATGAAATCTGTGATTGAACAAAGGTTAGGTATTTGCCAGAAGGTCACATATCATTATGAAATCTGTGATTGAACAAAGGTTAGGTATTTGCCACAAGGTCACATATCATTATGAAATCTGTGATTCAGCAAATGTTGAGTATTTGCCAAAAAGTGAGAAGTCATTATGAAATCTGTGATGGAGCAAATGTTGGGTATTTGCCACGAGGTGACATGTCATTATGAAATCTGTGATTGAGGAAAGGTTAAATATTTGCCAGAAGGTGCCATATCATTATGAAATCTGCGATTGAAGAAAGGTTAGGTATTTGCCATGAGGTGACATGTCATTGTGAAATCTGTGATTGAAAAAAGGTTAGGTATTTGCGACGAGGTGACATGTCATTATGAAATCTGTGATTGAGGAAAGGTTAAGTATTTGTCACAAGGGGACATATCATTATGAAATCTGTGATTGAACAAAGGTTAGGTATTTGCCACAAGTTGACATATCATTATGAAATCTGCGATTGAAGAATGGTTAGGTATTTGCCACAAGGTGACATATCATTATGAAATCTGTGATTGAACAAAGGTTAGGTATTTGCCACAAGGTGACATATCATTATGAAATCTGTGATTCAGCAAGGATTAGGTATTTGCCAGAAGCTGACATATCATTATGAAATCTGTGATTGAGCAAAGGTTAAGTATTTGCCAGAAGCTGACATATCATTATGAAATCTGTGATTGAACAAAGGTTCGGTATTTCCCACAAGTTGACATAGCATTAAGAAATCTGGGATTGAACAAATGTTAGGTATTTGCTATCAGGTGACATGTCATTATGGAATCTGTGATTGAACAAAGGTTAGGTATTTGCCAGAAGGTCACATATCATTATGAAATCTGTGATTGAACAAAGGTTAGGTATTTCCCACAAGTTGACATATCATTATGAGATCGGTGATTGAAGAAAAGTTAGGTATTTGCCAAAAGGTCACATATCATTATGAAATCTGTGATTGAGCAAATGTTAGGTATTTGCCAAAAGGTGACAAGTCATTATGAAATCTGTGATTGAGCAAATGTTGGGTATTTGCCACGAGGTAACATGTCATTATGAAATCTGTGATTGAAGAAAGGTTAAGTATTTGCCAGAAGGTGCCATATCATTATGAAATCTGCGATTGAAGAAAAATTAGGCATTTGCCATGAGGTGACATGTCATTGTGAAATCTGCGATTGAACAAAGGTTAGGTATTTGCCACATGGTGACATGTCATTATGAAATCTGTGATTGAGCAAAGGTTAGGTATTTGCCACAAGGTGACATATCATTATGAAATCTGTGATTGAGCAAATGCTGAGTATTTGCCAAAAGGTGACAAGTCATTATGAAATCTGTGATTGAGCAAATGTTGGGTATTTGCCACGAGGTGACATGTCATTTTGAAATCTGTGATTGAGGAAAGGTTAAATATTTGCCAGAAGGTGCCATATCATTATGAAATCGCCGATTGAAGAAAGGTTAGGTATTTGCCATGAGGTGACATGTCATTGTGAAATCTGTGATTGAACAAAGGTTAGGTATTTGCCACATGGTGACATGTCATTATGAAATCTGTGATTGAGGAAAGGTTAGGTATTTGCCACAAGGTGACATATCATTATGAAATCTGTGATTGAACAAAGGTAAGGTATTTGCCACAAGTTGACATATCATTATGAGATCTGTGTTTGAGGAAATGTTAAGTATTTGGCACAAGGACACATATCATTATGAAATCTGTGATTGAAGAAAACTGAGGTATTTGCCACATGGTGACATGTCATTATGAAATCTGAGATTGAGCAAAGGTTAGGTATTTGCCACAAGGTGACATATCATTATGAAATCTGTGATTGAACAAAGGTTAGGTATTTCCAACAAGTTCACAGATCATTATGAAATCTGTGATAGAACAAAAGTTAAGTATTTGCCACAAGGTCACATATCATTATTACCTCTGTGATTGAGCAACTGTTAGGTATTTGCCACACGGCCACATATCATTATGAAATCTGTGACTGAGCAAAGGTTAGGTATTTGCCACAAGTTGATATATCATACTGAAATCTATGATTGAACAAAGATTACGTATTCGCCACAAGGTCAAATATCAATATGAAATCTGTGATTGAGCACATGTTACGTATCTGCCACAAGGTGACATATCATTATGAAATCTGTGATTCAGCAAGGATTAGGTATTTGCCAGAAGCTGACATATCATTATGAAATCTGTGATTGAGCAAAGGTTAAGTATTTGCCACAAGGTGACATATCATTATGAAATCTGTGATGGAACAAGGATTAGGTATTTGCCAAAAACTGACATATCATTATGAAATCTGTGATTGAACAAATGTTAGGTATGTGCCACAAGGACACATATCATTACGAAATCTGCGAGTGAACAAAGGTTAAGTATTTGCCACAAGGTCACATATCATTATGAAATCTGTGATTGAACAAAGGTTAGGTATTTGCCAAAAGGTCACATATCATTATGAAATCTGTGATTGAACAAAGGTTAGGTATTTCCCACAAGTTGACATGGCATTAAGAAATCTGTGATTGAACAAATGTTAGGTATTTGCTATGAGGTGACATGTCATTATGAAATCTGTGATTGAACAAAGGTTAGGTATTTGCCAGAAGGTCACATATCATTATGAAATCTGTGATTGAACAAAGGTTAGGTATTTGCCACAAGGTCACATATCATTATGAAATCTGTGATTCAGCAAATGTTGAGTATTTGCCAAAAAGTGAGAAGTCATTATGAAATCTGTGATGGAGCAAATGTTGGGTATTTGCCACGAGGTGACATGTCATTATGAAATCTGTGATTGAGGAAAGGTTAAATATTTGCCAGAAGGTGCCATATCATTATGAAATCTGCGATTGAAGAAAGGTTAGGTATTTGCCATGAGGTGACATGTCATTGTGAAATCTGTGATTGAAAAAAGGTTAGGTATTTGCCACGAGGTGACATGTCATTATGAAATCTGTGATTGAGGAAAGGTTAAGTATTTGTCACAAGGGGACATATCATTATGAAATCTGTGATTGAACAAAGGTTAGGTATTTGCCAGAAGGTCACATATCATTATGAAATCTGTGATTGAACAAAGGTTAGGTATTTGCCAGAAGGTCACATATCATTATGAAATCTGTGATTGAACAAAGGTTAGGTATTTCCCACAAGTTGACATATCATTATGAAATCTGTGATTGAAGAAAAGTTAGGTATTTGCCAAAAGGTCACATATCATTATGAAATCTGTGATTGAGCAAATGTTAGGTATTTGCCAGAAGGTGACAAGTCATTATGAAATCTGTGATTGAGCAAATGTTGGGTATTTGCCACGAGGTGACATGTCATTTTGAAATCTGTGATTGAAGAAAGGTTAAGTATTTGCCAGAAGGTGCCATATCATTATGAAATCTGCGATTGAAGAAAAATTAGGCATTTGCCATGAGGTGACATGTCATTGTGAAATCTGCGATTGAACAAAAGTAAGGTATTTGCCACAAGTTGACATATCATTATGAGATCTGTGTTTGAGGAAATGTTAAGTATTTGGCACAAGGACACATATCATTATGAAATCTGTGATTGAAGAAAACTTAGGTATTTGCCACAAGGTGACATATCATTATGAAATGTGTGATTGAACAAAGGTTAGGTATTTCCAACAAGTTCACAGATCATTATGAAATCTGTGATAGAACAAAGGTTAAGTATTTGCCACAAGGTCACATATCATTATTACCTCTGTGATTGAGCAACTGTTAGGTATTTGCCACACGGCCACATATCATTATGAAATCTGTGACTGAGCAAAGGTTAGGTATTTGCCACAAGTTGATATATCATACTGAAATCTATGATTGAACAAAGATTACGTATTCGCCACAAGGTCAAATATCAATATGAAATCTGTGATTGAGCACATGTTACGTATCTGCCACAAGGTGACATATCATTATGAAATCTGTGATTCAGCAAGGATTAGATATTTGCCAGAAGCTGACATATCATTATGAAATCTGTGATTGAGCAAAGGTTAAGTATTTGCCACAAGGTGACATATCATTATGAAATCTGTGATGGAACAAGGATTAGGTATTTGCCAAAAACTGACATATCATTATGAAATCTGTGATTGAACAAATGTTAGGTATTTGCCACAAGGACACATATCATTACGAAATCTGCAGTGAACAAAGGTTAGGTATTTGCCACAAGGTCACATATCATTATGAAATCTGTGATTGAACAAAGGTTAGGTATTTGCCAAAAGGTCACATATCATTATGAAATTTGTGATTGAACAAAGGTTAGGTATTTCCCACAAGTTGACATGGCATTAAGAAATCTGTGATTGAACAAATGTTAGGTATTTGCTATGAGGTGACATGTCATTATGAAATCTGTGATTGAACAAAGGTTAGGTATTTGCCAGAAGGTCACATATCATTATGAAATCTGTGATTGAACAAAGGTTAGGTATTTCCCACAAGTTGACATATCATTATGAAATCTGTGATTGAAGAAAAGTGAGGTATTTGCCAAAAGGTCACATATCATTATGAAATCTGTGATTTAGCAAATGTTAGGTATTTGCCAAAAGGTGACAAGTCAGTATGAAATCTGTGATTGAGCAAATGTTAGGTATTTGCCACGAGGTGACATGTCATTATGAAATCTGTGATTGAGGAAAGGTTAAGTATTTGCCAGAAGGTGCCATATCATTATGAAATCTGCGATTGAAGAAAAGTTAGGCATTTGCCATGAGGTGACATGTCATTGTGAAATCTGTGATTGAACAAAGGTTAGGTATTTGCCACATGGTGACATGTGATTATGAAATCTGTGATTGAGGAAAGGTTAGGTATTTGCCACAAGGTGACATATCATTATGAAATCTGTGATTGAACAAAGGTAAGGTATTTGCCACAAGTTGACATATCATTATGAGATATGTGATTGAGGAAATGTTAAGTATTTGCCACAAGGTCACATATCATTATGAAATCTGTGATTGAAGAAAGGTTAGGTATTTGCCACATGGTGACATGTCATTATGAAATCTGTGATTGAGCAAAGGTTAGGTATTTGCCACAAGGTGACATATCATTGTGACATCTGTGTTTGAAGAAATGGTAGGTATTTGCCACAAGTTGACATATCATTATGAAATCTGTGATTGAACAAAGGTTAGGTATTTGCCACAAGGTGACATATCATTATGAAATCTGTGACTGAACAAAAGTTAGGTATTTGCCAAAAGATGTGTGTCTGTTCCTGCTCTGAACTCCATCTCCAAGAAACAAATATTCACTACATAAAATAGACAGGTCGTAATACAGGTTGGTCATACATCACTCATGTTTATGATATTAGCATATATGTGTATTTCATATTATATCTAGGATATGAGAGATTCGGAATCATATAGACTTGTCCTGTCTATTTGTGTCTGTCAATTTGTCTGTAGGCAGAATTTAACATCGATTACTACATTTTGGCTTTTGTTAATATGGCAATTGATAATTTTTATACCAACTACTCGAAACAAAACTGTTTGGTCTTGTGACGAAACTCAAACCATTTTTTTCCATTGATGTTATTCAAGATAGAAATTTGTAAAACTGCATTTCTTGTGGAAAACTTTTCTATTTGAATGTAATATCTTTGACTTTTGACTTTTAAAATATTACTTTCCATGGCAACAATATTTTACACGGTAATTTCATTTGATATGATTTGATATGATTTGTTTTACTTATTAATAATAATAATAGATTAATTATTATTAATTAATTAATCTTTCATATCTAAAACATGTATTGTGTATGAAAGGGCATTCCACTTTATTACAGATTTTAATTCATGAGTGCCTTAGGAAAATTTCATCAATCTTGCCAAAATGCCTGTTAAATTTCATGATTTATACTCCTGTTGTTTCCAATATAAATATCTTCTGAATAAATGTGTTTCACCTGTTATTTTTTAAAATTTGTCTATTTAGTAAACATAAAGTGATTTCGATTGTATTTACATTGTATTACACATTGTGGCATTCTGTTATTTTTCAGCAAAGCGTGCAGATAATCTATTCTATGACAATAGTAAATGTTCTATCAAAAAGGAAATGATGGATGCGGTTTTTGTCATACAGTTTAGATAGATAGCTTTTCTCCTTTCTGTTATTATCCGAGCATAATGCCACGGAAATCATGTGTACTAAAATTAATTTTGTGCACCAGATTAGAAAGTCGAAATGTATGTCTATATGGTGATGCTCAAGACAGAAACTACGTATATGGAAGTTTATTATATGTGAAGAACAACTATAAATTTGAAAGAGTACTATTGGACGTCCCACACGAGCTAATTCAAATAAAAGTTCTTGTTGTTAGTTTCAACCAAAACAATTACGAATCTTATATAGTATGAGACCAGGGCCGGGAGGAGTAAACGTCTCCTGTTAACTTACTACACCCGTCTTACAAGTTCCGTGGACACGTCATGTTCGGTGACAAAATCATAAAGATAATTTGTCACAACCGTGAAAAGAAGTCACTGTACATGGTTGTTTTTCACAATATCGTATAGTATTGTGGAAAGTCCAACAAAATCTTTGTATCGACAATAATACTTTCTCAGTGGTGATTTCATGTGTTCCATTTCGTATTCTTGTTTAAGTAGTTTGTCTGTTAGTCGCTTTTCCCTCCGAACAAAACTCTTTTAAAAGACCCATGTTCAAGCATAGGATATAATTTGTGAAATTAGAACACAAACATGCTGGTTTTTATAGGAGTGTGCTTCTCAGAAAAGTTAACTTGGTGATATAGATTCGTAACAGTTTTTACAGTAGGATGTGTAATTAACCCCCCCCCCCCCCCCCGATAGAGAATAGTAAATCTATAATTCTAGATAGAAAGCAGATGTTAACGCATGGTCTCTTCAAGGAAATTGATGTATTGTACGGAAAGGGGGTTTCTCCTTCCGTGTATCGTGCACTCTGTTTGGATGGTGTGAGGGAGAAAAATTTATCACGTATTACAGATTTACATTAATACTTCCTTATAATTATAGTTTTGATATTGAACCGCAAATTTATTCTACTGGATATTCTTTATTTTGTAAATTATTAATGAGATCTTGTCCACAGACGACTTCAACGCGCTACGTGTCTTTACAATACGCTACGTGTCTTTAGTAATTTGCCACAAGGTCACATACCATTATGAAATCTGTGATTGAATAAATGTTAGGTATTTGTAATGTGTTCTAGTATATTCTTTATATTCATGTATTGTATAGCTCCATGGTGACTTCTGCCACATAACTGAGCCAGTAACTCCTCTTATTTCTTTACAATGTATATGCAAATTGGAGTCATCGTCACAAAGATTCAGTTTATTACGATAATGACAACAGCATCAACAACGCAGTAATATGTGTGTATCATCCCACCAATCCCAGTTATCTTTGGAATTCCTTCCAAATCATGAAAATGGAGATACATGTACTAGTTGAATTAAGAAACGTTTCTTTTCAAATCAAATTTAATTAGTGTTAGATTATTGGTTACGAAGTTTGATTTCTAGCCATTAACATGAATAAATGAACAGGAAACAGGTGTGTTGATGAAAGAATGGTACTTCTCATTTATTTAAAAGTATATGTCTTTTGTTAGGGCAGATATGCCTGATCATAGATAAAGTGTAAAGATGATGGATAAATCCAAACCATAAGTCTAAAAATCATGAAACCAGAGGACATACAAAATCAGTGAAAATGATAAACAAGTGGAAAATAACAAAATATGTCTACTTGAAGAGCATATGTGAACCCCTGTGATGGAGTGAGATCAGGTGCCCGGGGAGAGTGAGCATCTCCTGCTTGCTAGCCACACCCGTTACATATACCCAGTAAAAAGAGTCAAATCGTGTAAATTCCGTATGTATTTATATATGGAGAAGTCAAAGTAGGTAACCTTCTAGCATAAAAGGTGTCAAATCAGTCCAGAATATCATTTAAAAGTCTGGATAACGAGATATCAAATGGAGTAATAAGAGTCTCGTAACGACCATAGAACTTCCTCAGTGACGTTGCTAGTCTAGCACATGTATAACCCTGGTTGAGCAGCTTAACTGAAAGTCGCCTAGCCCTCAGAACAAAGTCATTGTAATTTGAACATGCTCTGGAATAACTTATTAACTGAGATATGAATACGCCGTATGCGGGTGGTGATGGAATGTTGCTACTTATAAAAGGAAAGTTTGTGATAGCGAAATTGAAATCGTCACGTTTGTCATAGAGTGAGGTGTTCAATTGACCATTAATGTCGAAAGACAACATAATATCTAAATACGAAGTAAAATTACTACTTTCTGTGGTTTCTTTGACCTCCAGTTCACTTGGATAGATGATGCTAAGGTTATCCGCGAATGAAGGATTATTAATTGAAAGCAAGTCATCTATATATCTGTAAGTAAAATTGAAGCCAAAAACCAATTGATTTTTTTTCCTTGCTTTCGGAAAGACTGAATGAGTTCAGCTTCGTATGAGTAAAGGAAAATGTCAGCCAGAAACGGAGCACAGTTAGTGCCCATTGGAATGCCGACAATTTGTTGAAAAACCTTTCCTCCAAACACCACAAAAGTTCATCATCTGGATGACAGCTGTTCCAGTGTATTTATTTTTGGAATCAGACAAAGTAGGTTTTATAATGGCCTATAACTATATATTTGAATTTGCGGCTTCCGTTTTTACTAGTAAATGCATTTTGAATAATTTCCGCTAATCTGTCTTTAAATTTCTGATGAGGGATTGTTGTGTAAAGAGTTGAAAAGTCTAAAGACTTGATTGGGTGAATTTTAGTAAAACTTTTTGATTTTAGATGTTCTAACAACTCCTTTGAATTTTTAAGGATCCACATTTGATTAATTCCACTTCTGGAATATACTGTTTCGCAATATCTATGAAGGCCAGATTTAATTTCTGATAAAATTTTTGTGAGTAGCATCGATACAGATTTTGTGGAACACTTCGAGGAACCAGCGATAAAGCGTTGTTTGTAAGGATTTTTGTGCATTTTTGGAATGCAGTACAAATATGAAAGTTCTAAATTTAATTTATTTGTGTCAATACCAAACGTATTGAGGACAGATTTATGATTCTCAAGTACTTCCGAAACCGAAAAGTTCGTGAGAGTATAAGTAGGATTTCCTGGAACTGAATTTAATCCTAATTCTTTCACTAGGCTGTCAAAGTAATATTTCTTACAAGTAAATATATAATTATTAGATGCTTTATCTGCTGGTGTAATGATATAATGTTCTTGGAGGAAGGTAATTTCTAGGACAACATCAGGATCTTTAAAAATAGATTCGAATCTGGTGTTTACAGAGCCTTGTAATTTTTAAATTTTTGATCTCAGCAGTACTGCAATAGATTTTATCCATTCCGAAAGAGTGTCGACCTGTACTTCCTCTCTTTTTTCCAATCGTGTGGCATATTCCTCGCTGCAGTTTATAATATTCTCAAAATTTTGGCTCCATGTGAATGATCTGGGTTCTCTGTATATTGGACCTTTAAGTAAAAGTTCTCTTAATTTGGTGTTTTTAACAATATCAAAATCACCAGTAATGACATGGCCACAAGGAGAATATACAAAATTAGATGAGGAACATGCACACGGTTGAAGATGGCATGCAGAGTTGCTAAGATCAAGACACTGTAGAAACCCGTTGTAATTATAAATTTTAGATGCAACTGATGGTGTGTAGCTATAGGAAATACATGGCGGATCTTTGTTTTTGAAATATGGAGGTATTTTCTCTAAAACAGACTTATGATTTAAAATTTGGCCAAAATTTAAATAATCAATGCCTTTATTTGCAAATTTAATTTTGATGAAAGGACGATTAGATTTTCCATAGATATATCTGACTTGACGGGACGAAAAAGTCTAGCGGTCGATATGTCCATAATAATGCCATCTAGTCTATACTTTGCAGAGCTTATATCAGTATATATACGGTGTCTGGACGATACGTACAACTCGTGTAATTTTCTGAGTGAAATGGAATAAAGTTTTGTACGAATGTGATGAAGGCCCAAAGGTTTATTTATAAATGGCAAAAGAGCATCAAAGGAAATATTATGTATTTCAGGTTTGTTCTATTTGTGTGTACCATGATCATAAAGGTTTTACATAAAAATTAGGCGGGACTGGCCAATGAAGAATGATAAGGCCCTGTGCCTAAGGAAGCTAAGCATCCTCTGTGGTTTCCAAAGTATTCTATCTTATCAATGACTTTTATGATGGACAATCTGGTGTTCTCTTACTCTTACTGATAATTATAGTTACAATTGAAAATAGAAAAAGGGAACAAAGATTGTATTTCAACTCTATGAAAATGTCCTTAGAGACATTTAGAGAAAGCATGAAATGCACATAAAATAGCATAAAAAATATTCGAATGTATGCAAATGCGGTAGGAGCGTGGATCATCAATTGCATTGAATCGACACCCTATTATTCTGATTACATAAAGATCTCTGAAGTATAACAATAATATACCGAGTTATAGCTACCTATCTGTAGTAGCTAAATTCCATCAGATATTGGTTTCCTATAAATCTGACAGGTATCAAAATGACTAAAGAAACGCCTTAAATTTACACCAGAAACGTACTATTTTATTGGCTGTTGCTCATTCCCATCTAATTGTAAGTATCCAATGAATGGGTAGATGTTGATGAGCGAATTACAGTCAACCAATCATACATGTGTGGTTACAACACTTCGAATCTAATCTTATATATACAGCTACATTACTATTTTATGTTCATATTCGTGATAATAGCTAGAGAGCTGTACAATATTGGACAAAACAGCACATTTTATGATGGATTTTATCCACCATACACGTCTTCTACTACCTTTGACTTAACTTCTAGTGAACCCACAATGGACAATACGTTTGCTTATTTATTTGGAAGGAATCTACAACGTAACATGGG